>JAOTON010002261.1:0-487500 GCA_034440635.1 Lepas anatifera | reverse complement strand
CTAAAGTGTGCCTTAAATGTGACCTAACAAAAATGTTTCAAATATTTTCGATGGAGAAGTGGATGGGCTACCCAACGCCGTTTACCGTTTTTTTGCTATCTAGCGTGGTTCTCAAGATCTTAGGGGGGGTACCCATCGTCAAAGCGAAGGTGGCTCAGACCCCTGTCAATGCACATGTTAATTCCCCGTTTCCCATCATGGTAATGAATAGGGAATTTATTTCTATGAAATTCCTCAACCCATCTGTCTCATAAATCACCTTTTTCAGAAATTGTATGATCTGTATCATGGTTCTGAAGCTGCACTCAGTGCCATTGAAAATGTGAACAATTTTTCTGGTAAATGATTCAAGAGATTATGGACAACTCCACTCAGCAAGTACAGCCACTTAGGTCAGACAGTTCTGTCGACCTGTTTATGACCAAACTAGGTAAGTTTTAGTTTCTGGTTGGGGTGCTTGCTGTTCTGTGTGTGCTTTTCCAATTGAAATATTGTTGTTTGGGTAGGGTCCCATGTTTTTGTCGCTTTCACTTTCTCATAGTTTTAGTCATGGAAAATGCATCGTGATAGTACTCATAGTTTTAGTCATGGAAATGCATCATGATAGTACTAAACTTGCTATTACTTATGGTACTAACTGACTTTTGGCATATTCCAATTTCAATGGAATACCAACCATAGAAAATTGCTTCAGAAATTGCCCTGGCTTTCATAAAAAGTATTTACTAATATTTAAGAAACTTTTCTTTAGGTCCTTACCAAGGATTATGACTTTTTGACTTCCATGGTGAAACTCATTGAACTTCACCATGTGTTGTGATATATTTACATACCTTTTTATTTTATACTGTCATGCAAACTATAAACAAGTTTGCCATGCTCATTTTTGTTTTGTTTTATACACTTGTTGGTAGAGGTCTTATTTATCTAGGAGATAATTGCATATTCCATGTTTAAATGCTGTTTAGCACGCATATTGGAGGGGTCTTGTAGGCCCCACGGCCTTTTCCGAGGTTTGCGGAAATCTTCCAGCAGCCGAGAAACGCTACGTGACCGAATTTCACACAATTTAGCAGCACAGGAATTGTTGAAAGAATTGTGAAAATCTGTCCATAATTTTTCGACTTGTAGGCTTTCAAAGTCAGACATAATTTTGAAATTGTCGCAATCGTGTGGTCACATCAGTTCGCCTGCATTGGAGACCGAATGGTCAGGTCATATCGCTATACAAACGAGATGATATATCAAGGTCACCTCAAATGAAGGTCACAAGTCAAGGTCATACCAACATTTACGACGTCATTGGCCCCAGTGCTTTGGGTCAAATGACGTTATCCAGTATGAAGTATACTATGCCATGACGTTGTAGTTCAGGTAGCTTAATCTAAAGGTAAAGGTGGAAAGGTATGGTGTAGGTCGAATAAGGTTACAATGCATACCATCAAAACTGCAATGGCAATAACAATTCTGTTTAATTTCACGTTTCATTTTAGCGCAATGTCGTTAAAATAAACGCTGTACCGCCATCCATCACTGAGATATTTAGTTAAAGGGAGATACGCGAACAAATTTTTATTGGCTATATCAAAAGATTACAAAAAGTTGTTTCAGAAGTCCTATTCTCATTTTTGCGAATTCGGCCTGCAAATGCCTTAAACTTGCTTTCAAAGTCAAGATTTCTAGACGACTTTACCGGTACACCTCATATCGATGTATATAGCGTACACACGGCTAAGGCAATCAATTTCTCTAAGAATTAGGTCATATATATCCTAAATAGTGATGTAGAACTTTGGACTACTACAGACATAAACTATTTTAGAAAAAAACAACATTCCAAAACTCTTCTGAAACAGAAATATAGGGCTTAAAAGAAATCACAATTAACCAATCAGAAGCCTAGGAATTCTCAAACCGGGGTCACGTGACCTATCTGACGCAAAAGTTTTGTCATCCTGGGGCTGAAGCAGAAAATGACTCAAGACCCGAGGTACGAAACCACTGAGGACTTGAGTAATTGTGTTTTTTCCGTTTCTAGGGTAAACTAATTCATTTTGTAGTTTTTAAAAGCTTTTTAAAATTAATTCAAATACAAATACAGGAGAACAGACATTTATATTATAAAAAAACTTTACTTTTCAACTTTAAATAGTTTTCGAAAAGTAAGTGATGGGCATGTGCATGGGTAAGTGATGGGCATTTTATCGAAACTGTTAACCTATTTCGATAATAAGTGAGTGGCCTCCCAAAATTTTGCCGGAGATACAAAAATAATTGATAGTTTCGTTATGAAGATTTTTTAAATAGCAAGAAACCACAATAATAATTTTTTCGAGTATCTCCCTATAAAACTATTTGTCCCATGTATTTACAATGGAGAGGTAATGGCTCGTACCTGACCTTTGGTCATCAATATCGAAAATCCAGAACAAATTTTGTAGTACCCAGTGGACCCATTATGTGATATGAATTTCAGATCAAAGGATTGATTCTGTTTTTTTCCTGTTTTTTTTACTTATGCTGTTTCCAAACTGCTATCTTTGTCTAATATATATATATATATATATATATATATATATATATATATATATATATATATATATATATATATATATATATATATATTACGTCACGTCAAGTGACCTGACCAAACGAAAATTATAAATTATATAAACATTTCTAGTAGAGATCCAGACAGGCTACATAGCACCGCCTGCCGCTTTGCCCCACCTAGCACAGTTGCTGAGATCTCGGGTGAGTGGGTGTCCGCTCAGTAACGTCCGTGCTCGGACAGAGCACCGTTTGCCGGAGATCCGTGCCCGCGCCGCCGGCTCCCTGGCCAGTGCCGTCAGCCTGGGTCTTCTGCCGGCTGTTCAGCTGGCGGCCCGACTCCGCGACCGGCTCAAGCTGCCCGACTGGCGCGGCCGCCAGGAGGCGCTGCAGCTGCTCCAACAGCTGCAGCTGGTGAGAGAGACTGCTGTGTGCAGGTTAGGCCGCCAGGAGCGCTCTTCGCTACCGGGGGAAGCTTGATTCATGCGCTGTACAAATAGTTGGCTCCATGAGTGTAGATGTGTTAAAAATGCTGCAGGGTCACTGATGCTCGGATAAATCGGTGGGAGTGCTAATCTGGTCTGCTTTGTGTAGGCTTTCTTTATTTAATCCGAACGATATCATCTTGACGCGTGATTACGCCGGCGTAAGAGTAATTGCATTGGCTTGTGTCAGTACTTGTTGGCGTGGCGTTGCCTCATACCGCCGGATGCTGTTGTACCTCAGGTTGAAGGACTGGAGTTGGAGGTAGATGGTCTGGATCGGTCTCCAGCACGTGGCGACGATCTCTGGACAGCGGGCCGCACCTCTCCCGAGCGAACTCACGACAAAGCCTCACCGGATGAACCCAGGCAACTTGCTGCCCTGCCCGTGCGCGTAGTTAAGAGACCAGGAGAAACATGGCAACCGAGCGTTAAACGATGCTTGTTGCGACTGTAACATGATAAGTTTACTTTATACATATTTGTAGATATAAAAAGGTAGCAGTACGGGTTTGAAATGGGAAGTGTATGTTTTGTCAGTTTTTCCTGTGACTTCATCTGCTGGTCACTTTTTTCCGGAAAAATAATGCGTATTATGGAGACATAAGTCGTCCACGGAATACATACACTCGTCATCGGAAAGGATATTCAGATTTGTCTTTATGCGTGAAGCATTCCTTGTTGTCATGGACGTGTCGTGCCCGCTGGTCTGCTGTGCTGCTGCAGGTTGGACTTGACGTGAGCAGTGCGGGCGATTTCGTGGGTGTGAGGGCGAGCACTCCCATCGACGGAGACGAGGGCGAACTCACGGCTGGCATCAGGTCAGTGGGAACAGCTTATTTCCATCGGTCTGTTCTGATGCACTCTTGATATATGTATGGGTCATTCCTGCGCACAAACGTGTTTTAGATTGTCCAATTGTCTATGCCATAAGGTATAACAAAAGAGATAAGTGAATATTCTGTGGCTGCAAGCAGCGGTCAAAGAGGTCTCTCCGTGTTGTTCGTCAGGCTTTTGGACGGTTCTCAGGACCCGGAGTCGGCAGTACCACCACCACTACAGACCAGAGAAGAGAGCGGTGTCGTCGAGCAGCTACCCTGGCAGGTGGGGACTCCCTCATCGTGATATGCTCTTCATGGATGGAAGTTTGCGTCGTAAAGTTGTTCCTAGTGTTTGTTCGTCTTCACTGTCAGGGTATCGTATATAGGTTTCCTAACTGCGTGATTTCCTTGGTGTGCGATTCGTTTATTTTTCTACACTGGAATGGCAGATTTTAAACGGATCATCTTTACCATGATAGTGATCAAATGACATGATACATGATGACGATGATGGTTATGATGAGACGACATGACGCTAATGGCCAAGTGACGTGATGCTAATGACCAAGTGACGTGATGCTAATGACCAAGTGACATGATTGATGCTAATCTCTCTCTCTCTCTCGCTCTCTCTCTCTCTTCTCTCTCTCTCGCTCTCTCTCTCTCTCTCTCTCTCTCTCTCTCTCTCTCTCTCTCTCTCTCTCTCTCTCTCTCTCTCTCTCTCTCTCTCTCTCTCTCTCTTCTCTCTCTCTCTCTCCTCTCTCTCTCTCTCTTCTCTCTCTCTCTCTCTCCTCTCTCTCTCTCTCTCTCTCTCTCTCTCTCTCTCTCTCTCTCTCTTCTCTCTCTCTCTCTCTTGCTCTCTCTCTCTCTCTTGCTCTCTCTCTCTCTCTGCTCTCTCTCTCTCTCTTGCTCTCTCTCTCTCTCTCTTGCTCTCTCTCTCTTGCTCTCTCTCTCTCTTGCTCTCTCTCTCTTGCTCTCTCTCTCTCTCTTGCTCTCTCTCTCTCTCTTGCTCTCTCTCTCTCTTGCTCTCTCTCTTGCTCTCTCTCTCTCTTGCTCTCTCTCTCTTGCTCTCTCTCTCTCTCTCTTGCTCTCTCTCTCTTGCTCTCTCTCTCTCTCTTGCTCTCTCTCTCTTGCTCTCTCTCTCTCTCTCTCTCTCTCTCTCTCTCTCTCTCTCTCTGTCTCTGTCTCTGTCTCTGTCTCTGTCTCTGTCTCTGTCTCTGTCTCTGTCTCTGTCTCTGTCTCTGTCTCTGTCTCTGTCTCTGTCTCTGTCTCTGTCTCTGTCTCTGTCTCTGTCTCTGTCTCTGTCTCTGTCTCTGTCTCTGTCTCTGTCTCTGTCTCTGTCTCTGTCTCTGTCTCTGTCTCTGTCTCTGTCTCTGTCTCTGTCTCTGTCTCTGTCTCTGTCTCTGTCTCTGTCTCTGTCTCTGTCTCTGTCTCTGTCTCTGTCTCTGTCTCTGTCTCTCTCTCTCTCTCTCTCTCTCTCTCTCTCTCTCTCTCTCTCTCTCTCTCTCTCTCTCTCTCTCTCTCTCTCTCTCTCTCTCCGTACAGCCGCTGGTGTCGTGTGACGCGGCCTCTCTCTCCGGCCTGGCGGCGGCGCTCAGCTCCGGGGAGGGCGCTGCCGTCCGACAGGCACTGCACCAGCTGTATGACGTCACACTGCACGACTTTCCTGCAGAAGTGTTCGTGCAGCGGCCTCAGGTGCTGCAGGTGAGGCGGCAATACTGCAGCAGGGCTGTGGCATTCTAAACATGCCGTACTGGTTGTCAACCAGTGTGTGCTGTTCCAATCGATTGATCATCTACTTCATATTTTGTTCTCTGGTTTGTCGTGGCACCTCGTTTCCTTCGTCATGCACGGCGCACTTTTCCGTCGCAGGCGATGTTCCACGTGCTGGCGGTGACGCCTGAGTCGGAGACGGACGTCATCCTCTCCTGCTTGCTCTGTCTGACATCGCTGGCCAGTCAGCTGCTGCACCGCTGTGACGTCACCGCCTGTCCCGACACACAGCAGCCGGCCGGCCTGGTGAGTGTATGTGACGTCACTGTGATGCCATCGCTCTTCTCGACACATCCCAGCCGACCGGCCTGGTATGTATGACGTCACTGATCGGGCAAATGGTGTGCCTCTGTCACGTCACATCCCTCTGAGCGAAAGGCCCACAAGGCATTGTTTTGGGTGACATTTTTATCTTAACAATGCAACTTGCTGTGTGTTGAAAAGCCTATTACAGAACACGAATAAACACGAACCTTTGGAAGAAAGTTAACCGCATTCTCCGCCACCATACTAGTCCGACTTCAGCGTTGCCATGGTTACAGGGCGCGTCGCCGGCGTCGGAGGCTGGCGCGGGACTGCCGCTGCCGGTGTTCTGCGGCCAGCTGCTGAGTCAGGCCGTCAGCTGTCTGTACGTGCGCCACTGGGCGGCGCTGCGGTCGGCGTCAGCCCTGGGAGAGGCCGCCTGCGCACTAGCGCGCCGCTGTCTGCCGGTCGACCTCTGGACCCGTCAGCAAGGCCGGAGACGACGCCGCACGAGCCGCGCTCCTCAAGGCGCTCAAGGTGAGCTGCCACGCTGCTGCACGGGTAGCACACCGCTGTGAGGGTTCTAATGGGGGATAGTGATAGTGGGCGGCTCAGAACTGTCAGAGGGCGGCTCAGAACTGTGAGAGGGCGCTCAGCTGTTAAGGGCGCTCAAAAGGCGGCAGACGTCACAGGTGGCTCAGAACTTCGAGGGCGCCAGAGCTGTCAGAGGTCGGCTCAGACTATCAGAGGTCGGCTCAGAATTATGATCTCAAATGTTTGGACAGCCTGGGACAGGTGAAGTAGTGCGATTGTCGTCGCGAGTGTGGATGCTTCGTTGCAATCTTGGCACTCGTAAAAACTGAGGTGGGTCGGAAAAGTCGCGTCGCCGATTTCAAAGGTGTGTGATAGATTCTCACTCCTTTTTACCTGACAACTCTTTTGGTTGGGGTTTTTTATTCATATTTGTTGAAACGACTTCCCGCTCCAAAAAACATTTAACGTTCTTTCCCAGTATTCAGGTGCCCGACTGCTGCACCATGTTCGCTCTTCACAAACGTTTCGTCTGGGGCTACGGAAGTACACCATTCCCCACCATCTTTGCCCCGGCCCCGTTAGATGATATCGGACGTTCTCCATCCCCTCACTATCGTTTCCCCTCTCCTCCAGCCGGTATCGTTGCCGTTCTATTGTCCACCTCCCTCCTCCTGTCGCCAGATGCCGTACCCCCACTACCCTCCCCCTCCCCCGGCCGTCAGGTGGTGTCGGAGGTGCTGCGTTGGCACCGACAGTGCTACCAGGGCGGCGACAGCGCGCGTCTGCACCGCGCCGGCTGGCTGACGGCCGCCTCGCTGCTGGTCGACACCTGGTCGGCGCTGCGGCCGCCGCCCGGCGGCTGGGCGCGCCGCCACGGCGTGCTGGCTGCGCCCACTCAGGTGCTGTTCGACGAGCTGCTGTTCGCACAGCAGCCGGCTCTGCACGGCCGCCTGCTGGCGCTGTGCGCGGATGAGGGCTGTGCGGCGCTGTGGCGGCGAGTGGCGCGGTTGCGGCGCTCCATGGAGGCGGCGCGGCGGCTCACCGACGACCTCAGCGGTAGGCGGCCGAAGTCGGCTCATTAGTCAACTAATTGAGAAAGGTGTAAAGTAGTGACCAGCGACGCGGATTTTTCATACATCTTGTGATAAGTTGTTGGAGAAGTGCTAAAAGGAGCGTACTGCTTTGTGGACAGTATCTGCGGGCATGAGTTGAGCTAGTGCGCCATTCCACCGTTTCTGCAAATATATCTGCTGGTTGAGACCAAGGAAGTGTCCTGTCTGTGTCTGTTCCCACAGAGGTGGCATTGTGTGCGGAGCTGCCCTGACTGCGTCTGTCCCGGCAGAGGTGGCATTGTGTGTTGGAGCTGCCCTGACTGCGTCTGTCCCGGCAGAGGTGGCATTTTGTGTGGAGCTGCCCTGACTGCGTCTGTCCCGGTAGAGGTGGCATTGTGTGTGGAGCTGCCCTGACAGCGTCTGTCCCCACAGTGTCAGAAGAGTGTAAGCAGCTGCCCTGACTGCGTCTGTCCCCACAGAGTCAGAAGAGTGTAAGCAGGTGCCCTGACTGCGTCTGCCCCCACAGAGTCAGAAGAGTGTAAGCAGGTGCCCTGACTGCGTCTGCCCCCACAGAGTCAGAAGAGTGTAAGCAGCTGCCCTGACAGCGTCTGTCCCCACAGTGTCAGAAGAGTGTAAGCAGCTGCCCTGACTGCGTCTGCCCCCACAGAGTCAGAAGAGTGTAAGCAGGTGCCCTGACTGCGTCTGTCCCGGCAGAGTCAGAAGAGTGTAAGCAGCTGCCCTGACTGCGTCTGTCCCGGCAGATGCAGAAGAGTGTAAGCAGCTGCCCTGACTGCGTCTGTACCGGCAGATTCAGAAGAGTTTAAGCAGCTGCCCTGACTGCGTCTGTCCCCTCAGAGTCAGAAGAGTGTAAGCAGCTGCCCTGACTGCGTCTGTCCCGGCAGAGTCAGAAGAGTGTAAGCAGCTGCCCCGACTGCGTCTGTCCCGGCAGAGGCGGCGGCAGCAGCAGAGTGTGCGGAGCTCCACGGCGGAGCGGCTCTAACCGAGCGTCTGGTGGGAATCGCCTGCTCCGTCGTGCGCCGAGACCCGCCTGCGTCTGACACCGACACTGACACCGCTGCTGACACCGACCCCGACACGGAGGGCGAGGCCAGCCGGCTGCTGCTGCGGCTGCTGACGGCAGCGCCGGCGGCGGTACGGACGGCCGCCTACCGGCGGGCGGCGGCGGCGGCGCGCGCCGCGCTCAGGGAGCCGGAGCGCAGCACGGTGCCGGCTCTCCTGCAGCCCCGTTTGCTGGAGCTGACGCTGGACGAAGGACTCACCGACCCGCAGGTGACAGCGGGGTCCTGCTACATCTGCTGTGGCAGACGCACTGCTCACTGGGGCAGAGATTAGGTGACCGGTTAGGGTCAGCTTTCGGTATCCATTGAATCGATCCACTGTTCACATTTTAGACTCAGAGAAAGTAACGTAAAATGCTATCAGTATGTGCTGTGCGATCTTCCGTGGTTTTCAGTATAAAAAATGCAGGAGTACAAGGCCTGAGCATATGGTGCATGTATTTATTTCTCTTATATATAAAGGGCAGTCAAGTTACTACCATTCGCATCAGGCATGGTTCTGATATGCACTGCCAAAGCACCTCAGCTGGCAGTTGTGTAGGTTTGGGTTTGGTTTTTGCACGCTCGCTTCTAGTTTGTCCGTGTGTCATGGGTTCCATTGACATGAACCTGATGGTGTGGACCGGCCCTGACACAGCCTCCCCGACAGACTGAGACTGCTGCCGCCGACCTGGTGGTGTGGACCGGCCCTGACACAGCCGCCCCGGCAGACTGAGACTTCTGCCTGGTGTTGTGGACCGACCCGACACAGTCCCCCCGGCAGACTGAGACTGCTGCCGCCGACCTGGTGGTGTGGACCGGCCCTGACACAGCCGCCCCGGCAGACTGAGACTTCTACCGCCACCTGGTGGTGTGGACCGACCCTGACACAGCCGCCCCGGCAGACTGAGCTGTTGCCGCCGACCTGGTGGTGTGGACCGACCCTGACACAGCCGCCCCGGCAGACTGAGACTTCTGCCTGGTGGTGTGGACCGGCCCTGACACAGCCTCCCCGGCAGACTGAGACTGCTGCCGCCGACCTGGTGGTGTGGACCGGCCCTGACACAGTCGCCCCAGCAGACTGAGACTTCTGCCTGGTGGTGTGGACCGACACTGACACAGCCGCCCCGGCAGACTGAGACTGCTGCCGCCGACCTGGTGGTGTGGACCGGCCCTGACACAGCCGCCCCGGCAGACTGAGCTGTTGCCGCCGACCTGGTGGTGTGGACCGACCCTGACACAGTCGCCCCGGCAGACTGAGACTTCTGCCTGGTGGTGTGGACCGGCCCTGACACAGCCTCCCCGACAGACTGAGACTGCTGCCGCCGACCTGGTGGTGTGGACCGGCCCTGACACAGCCGCCCCGGCAGACTGAGACTTCTGCCTGGTGGTGTGGACCGGCCCTGACACAGCCTCCCCGACAGACTGAGACTGCTGCCGCCGACCTGGTGGTGTGGACCGGCCCTGACACAGCCTCCCCGACAGACTGAGACTGCTGCCGCCGACCTGGTGGTGTGGACCGGCCCTGACACAGTCGCCCCGACAGACTGAGACTGCTGCCGCCGACCTGGTGGTGTACGGGGTGACGGCTGAGTCCTGGGTGCCGGCGCTGCGTCCCCATCTGCTGTCGCTGCTGCCGCTGCTGCTGTGTCACGTGACCCGACCTCAGCTGACCCGACCCATCAACCACGTGACGGCACTGGCCGGCACCGAGGTGAGCACCCAGACAGCTGCTGGTGCGTCCTGGTGGTGGCGAACTTTGGACACGTAGGATGGGGTGCTGACTCTCGACTGGTGCTCAGTGACCCCGTTTGGCGAGGAGTTGTTTTCAGTTTCTATTTTTCATTTGCTTTTCATCGTGTCTGTCTAAACATCGTTCGCGGTGAGGTTCATGATAGCGATATTTTGGATTTTGAATTTGTATCGACTGAAGCTGGGCGTCCTGTTGAAGTGTCTGCAACCATATGTGTTTGTTCTCCTGAACCGTCTGTGTGGGGGGATGTAGTCGGCTGCGGGGCCGCGGTCCGGCGAGGCTCCCGCCGCTGTCGTCTGACAGTACGGCGTGGCGCCGGCGTGTCTTTGCAGCAGCTGCGCGGGGACCTGATCCTGACCACCCACCAGAACCGGGCCTGTCGCGAGGACGCCTGGACGCGCATCATCAGCCGACTCAGCGCACAGAACGCCAGTGGGTGCCCCGTCCGGGACCGGTGGGACGCCAGTGGGTGCCCCGTCCGGGACCGGTGGGATGCCAGTGGGTGCCCCGTCCGGGACCGGTGGGATGCCAGTGGGTGCCCCGTCCGGGACCGGTGGGATGCCAGTGGGTGCCCCGTCCGGGACCGGTGGGATGCCAGTGGGTGCCCCGTCCGGGACCGGTGGGATGCCAGTGGGTGACTCGGCTCTGGTGGGTGGGACGCCAGTGGGTGCCTGGGCTATGGTGCGTAGGATAATCTGCTATCGCACGAGAAGGTATTTTCTGTCACTTGAGTATAATGATAATTGTTTGCGTTTAACGACGCGCGGTCCGACTGCCAGGGTTATACGGCGTCGCCAACTCTCACCCTGTCGGGACGGATTTGGGGATCATATCGACTTATTTAGAGGCTGCGCCGGGGCTTGAACCCGGGACCGGTGGCTTGGTAGACAGATGCGCTATCCACTGAGCCATCCATCCCCCCGTCACTGGAGTTGGTCTGTTTGTTGTCTTCTTTCACGCCTTTTGTCCACGCTGAATTAGTGATTGGTTATTTCGACTGATTCAGAGGAAAGCGGTGGCCTGAACGAGAACTGATAGAAGCTTGAGTGTGTGTTAGTTCGAATAGCCGTATATTCTCCATAGCCGACGAGCCCCGCGTGTCCTCCGGACACACACTGCCGCCCGAGCCTGCACCTCGCAGCACGGCCGCGCCACGCCTCAGGCGCGGTGTCGCAGGGGCGATCCCAGTCACTCGACAGGGGTGGGTAACACCACCACATCTCCCCCTCCGCATTCATAACGCACACGGTTTACATTTCCTCAATCAGTCGTCGGGGAGGGCGCCGCACTCTGGCCGAGCGGCGCAAGGTACTAGGAACGTCGTCACCGGCGGGGAATGGAGTGCCACTGAATGTCCCGGATGATAGTCCGGCTCCTGGTGTACCATTGTGCACTCTAAGGTGGCACCGGTTCCTCTCCACCTCGCCTCCGTCGTCATACCGTATCCGATAACGCCGGTATGGGCAGACTAGAGTCACCACCCCACACCTGTCCCACCGTCGGGTTCGGGCGTCCTGGACACGGACCCGCGTGCCCACAGCGAATGCAGGCAGGTCCCGAGCGCGCACATCATACCGCTCCCTCACTTGCTGACGCTGTCTCCTGCAGGCCTCCTCATTGATGTGACAGGACTCGGCACGGTGATAGCTCAATGAATGGGCTGGTAGGCTGTCCCGCAGCGATCGGCCGTACACGATCTCGGCGGGGGACCGTCCGCTGCTGCCTGGAGTGTTGCGGTGTTGGAGTATGCCTCTGGTCCACTCCTCCTCATCCAGCTTTCCCCTGTGGAAGTCCCAGCACCGTCTTAGCAGTCTCTTTGCAGCTTTAACCCCCGATTCAGCACGACCATTAGACTGATGGTAGTGGGGTGAGGACGTGCAGTGTTTAATGCCCCATTTCTTCAAAAAACGCTTGAAATTGGTGAGATGTAAACTGCGTTCCTCCATCAGTCCAGACTACTTCAGGTATGCCGACCTGGCAGAAAATCCCCAGCATGGCTCTTATCACACTGTCGGTGTTAGCTCGCGGGCCCACGCAATCTATGAACCGCCACCCGGAATACCCGTCCACAACAATCAGGTACTTGCCTCCGGCGTGGTCGGCGAAGTCCATATCCAGGAACTGGAAAGGGCGGCTGGCCAGCTCATGCTCGGTGAGTGTTTCCCTCTGCTGTGTTGGCAGCCCACTTTGACAGCGTTCGCATTGTTTGACAGTGTTTTCAATGTCGGTGTCCATCCCCGGCCAGTAGACCACCTGTCGAGCGCGTGACTTTGTCCTCTCTTTCCCGAGGTGCCCTGCATGTAGTGACGTGAGTGTGGTGCGGCGAAGCGAAGAGGGTACTACGACGCGACACCCGCAGAGTATTATCCCGCTGTCTACTGATAATCTCTCGTGCACCGGCCAGTACTTCTTCAGTGGTTCTACAACATCAGATTTTTGGTTTGGAAACCCCTTTCCGATGACTTCTATAAGGAGTTGCGCTTCCGGGTCTGACTCCACGGCGCGGCGCACCTCGTCGAGATGGAGGTCTGTCTGATGTGCCTGCAGCTCAGCTGTGGCAATCGTGCACAGGCTTGGGCTGGCAGGGTCCTCGCCGCATTCATCCCCCGTTTCCGCGTCTTGTGTGGGGTTCCTCGACAGAGCGTCTGCCGCCTTGTGTTGAGATCCGGGTACCCAGACCGCGGTGAAACTCCCGACTTCGCCCATTTTCATCTTCAGGCGCTGCAGTCTGGGATTTTCGATCTCATCCAGTGTTTTGCTGTTGATGATTGGTATCAGCGGCTTGTGGTCGGTGATAACCTGATATGTCGGCAGCCCAGATAGGAAGAGGCGACACTTCTTGATAGCCCATGCCACAGCCGTAGCTTCAAGTTCTATGGTGGCGTACCGTGTCTCAGCGGGCGTCAGGAATCGGGATCCAGCCTGTATAACACGCCACGTGCCGTCACGCTGGGCCTGACTCAGGACAAAGCCGAGTCCCTGCAGGCGGCTGGCATCAGTCGAGAGTGATGTGGGTCGGCTAGGATCGAAGAACGCCAGGGCAGGTACGGACGTCAGCGCCGTTTTAGCAGCCTCAAACGCTCGCTGGTGTCCTTCCTCCCATCGGAACTCGTTTTTTGAGCTCAGCAGCGGTCGCAGTGCTGACAGCAGTTCGGACACCTCTTCCATGAAGGAGGCCACTTGGTTTACCAGGCCGAAGAAACTCCTGAGGTCCGTTATGTTATGGGGAGTCGGGAACTCAGAGATGGCTCTGGTCAGCTGTGGGTCTGGGTGGTATCCGTCCTGGGATACGATGAAGCCGGCGAATCTCACTGACCTCTGGGCCAGCTGGAGCTTCGCCAAGTTGAGAGAGATTCCCTTCTCTTGGCACCGGGTGAGAAATGCCCTGACGTCGAGGATGTGATCTTCCAAAGTCCTACTGAAGATTATGACGTCATCGACGACTTTTCGATACCCATTCAAGCCTTTGAAAGCTTCATCGAGGCGTCGGTTGTAGTGTTCGGAGATAGATGTGACCCCGTACGGTGCGCGTAAGTAGGCGTACCTGCCGAATGGCGTCGTGAACGTAGTCAAAAGCTGGCTTTGCTTTTTCAAGGTACACTGATGGTAGCCTTTGAGGGCGTCGAATACCGTAAACCAGCCGGCTTGTGACGTCGTGATGGATGCGACTTCTTCTGCAGGCGTCGGGGACTGGTATGTTTCGCGGCGCACGTATTTGTTCAAGTGCGACAGGTCAACGCAGAGCCGAACTCCGTTGCCGCCTTTCTTCGGTGCGACTACAATTGGTGCACACCACTCCGTCGGAGTTGTCACTGGAGTGATAATGTTCTCTGATTGGAGCTTTTCCAACTCTTCTCTGAGGGGTTCTCGCAGTGATAACGGGACACGCCGGGGAGTGGTAGCGCAGAACGGCACAGCATCGTCACGGATATGAATTTCAAATTCCTCTCCAGGCATAGCGCTAATTCTGCCGTCGAAAACTGTCGGGAATTCCCTCGTAACATCTGGGAATCCGGGGGGTGCCGCCGGCGCCGGAATCGGCGGTGCCACTTCTGTTTCCGGCGGTAATGAACCTTGGTCGGGCCCACTCGGCCTGCGCGCTGCTGCCCCGGGAGTGTTGGCAGGCGGCGGGTTCTTGATACTGCCGATAGATGTCGGTCTAGTCGCACATGCCGGTGGAACATGGGTAGCATGGACGATAGGTGGCGCTGCGGTTCCACCGTCACGTATAGATGGTGCTGACTCTGCCGGAGTACCGGTCCTGGTCCGGAGGGACGGTAGCAGCACAGATGCATTCTCAGATGAGTTGTGGCTGATTTGTTCTGGATACCTCTGCGGGATGATTCGAAGCTTCCTGGCAGCTCTCCACGATAAAAGCAGGGCACTGACGTCAGGAAGGATGTGTATTCTTTCTTCCATTGTTGTTTCTCCTAGGGTTAATGACGCTGGCAGAATTCCGATGGATGTTATAGTTTCCCCGTTTGCGGCTCGTGGGTGCTGCTCTGCAGGCAATAAGTTCTCTGGGTATTCTCCCAGCTTGTCCAGCAGTGTAGTGCCAGCGACACTGATGTCGGCCCCAGTATCCGGTAGAGCCTCGACCGTAGCAGTTAGGTGGGCTTCTACCACTAGTGCTACCCTAGGGGCGCTCTCAACTGACGTCGACGCGATTATGGCTGAGGCGTTGGGTCTTCGGGTATACCTGCTGTCTCTTCCTCCTTCTGGTGAGTGGAAGTGGACTTGATGGCCTGGTGGACGGTACTGGTCCGGCGGTGGCGACTGGTACCTAGCCCTACCCGGTGACTGGTATCTGGTGCGTGCAGGCGACTGGTACCATGCGCGTCGAGGAGACGGCGTGCGCCGTCCCGAACTGTTCGATCCACCGGTACGTATACCGGTCCTGTGTCTGCAGACGACAGAGAAGTGATTAAGCTGCTGACATGTGCGGCAGCGCTGTCCTCTGGCAGGGCACTGCTGTTCACGCTGGTGCCGCCACCGGCCGCATGCAGTGCAGTGCGGGCTGCTCTGGTCTCGGCTACGTTCCCGGCCGCGCAGCTGAAACGCTGACGCCTGCGCCGGTACGGATGACCGCAGTTCCTGCGCGTCTCTGGTAGCCGCCTCCTGGGCCCTGCAAACAGTGATGGCCTGTGCCAGAGACAAGTCGGGGATGGCGAGAAGACTTTTGATGGTCTCTGCAGACCTCAGACCCATCACAACGCGGTCCCTGATAAGTGAATCATTGCAGTTGGCGCAGAATTTGCAACTACGAGATAATTCACGCAGGGACGTGAGATAATCATCAAAGGGCTCCCCTTCAGATTGAACTCTTTCGTTGAACCTTTTACGTTCGATCACTTCATTCACTTGCCCGACAGCGAAGCGTTCGATGGCAGCAAGTACTGCATCCGGGTCGGTGCGGTCTGACTCCGTGATGTCGAAATTCCTCAGGACACGCCGGCTCTCGGCTGTCATCACGTTTTTTAAAGCTGCCAGTTGGATGTTAGGGGCTGCGTGGTCTAGACCGGTGAGAAGGACATAATCATCCCAGTTCTCTTTCCACACTTGGAAACGCTCACCCCTATCACGTGATAGATCAAGACTATCGGGTGCTCGAATTCGGCCCGACCACGGCACCGGAGCACTGCGCACTGTGTCCACCGCATCCTCCTGCTCACCCTGTCTCGCTCTCGGCATTTTCACTAAACGTTCTCTTCACTGTTCTTCACTCATTCGAACACTCAGTCCTCACGTTTTACCCTGCCGACCGCGCCATGTGTTAGTTCGAATAGCCGTATATTCTCCATAGCCGACGAGCCCCGCGTGTCCTCCGGACACACACTGCCGCCCGAGCCTGCACCTCGCAGCACGGCCGCGCCACGCCTCAGGCGCGGTGTCGCAGGGGCGATCCCAGTCACTCGACTGGGGTGGGTAACACCACCACAAGTGAAATGTGGATTGCTAATTTATGGTTGAAAGAAGGAATTCGAGTTTAATATAAAACGGTACTGAATGATTTCTTTTCTGTGTCTCAGCTTTCCATTTTTATTCGGATGCTATGTGTTATCCACTCAACTACAATGCGGTGCACCTTTGAGACCGCGGAGTGATGTCTCATGCGTTTGAGACCGTGGCGCGCTGACTCCCTTGCATGAGAGCCTGGAGCGCTGGCTCGCCCTCGAGACAGCGTGACCGCGGAGCGATGACGCTGACGCTGTCCTTCAGACGCGGCGCTGCTGCCGGACCTGAGTCAGCTGGGTCCGCTGGACCTGTCGGAGCTGAGCCTGCTGGAGGAGCCGCCCCCGGTCACCTGCCGCCGCGGACTGCCCAGCGACGTGAGCGCCATCTACGCCGCTGGGGCACGCCTAGGCTATATAATGGTCGTCATTGACGAGATTCGAGATGATTGCACCGTTTGGTATTGATCTGAATTAGGCTGTGTTCCATAGTCGGTTGCTGTGTGTCGATGCGTCTGTTTTTGCTGTCCCTACATATATTTTTATCTTCATTTAACACCCTCTCCTCTCTTCCTCTCTATGTTTGCACATCTATATGACAAGATGACATTCCGCTCAGTGATAACTCCCACTGAGCCCGTGATGCCGCCCTGTCGTTCCCGCCGCCCTCCCCTGGACGTCACCCTGCTCCCGACTGCGTACCCTCCCGGCCCGGGCGTGCTGTCTGACGCGGCGGCTCACCTGGCCGCTGCAGGTGGAGACGCTGTCTGCGCTGCTGCCACTGGCCTGGTGCAGCTCCGCCTCACTGGAAGTACGCCGCGCCACGCTGTCGCAGCTGGCTGCCCTGCTGGAGGATGTGGACCTGCACCGCGCCTTTCTGGACCACGACGGCCTGCCGCATCTCGCCCGGCTCATCACCCGCGCCGTCATGGTCAGTGACGCCTCGAGGCTGGTTGCGAGTCCATGAACTTTGGCTCGATTTGCTTACATCATTCTCCCCCGCCCCACGTTATTAATAAGCGTCCGACAACACCCTGGCTCTTGGGCGCTATATGGGCTTGCCAGGTTGGTGCGCCCCCTAAGCCCAAATGACTAAGTAACAGCACGTTGGCTGTGTGGGTGTTTGGCCTGTGATTGATGATGGCTCTCCTCCGCAGCGCGAGCCGGACCTGACGCACGACATCAGTCTGCTGCCGGACTGCGTCACCCTGCTGCGTCACCTGGCGCTGCTCTCGCCGGGCTGTCGGCAGCACCTCGGCGGCGACACTCAGCTGCAGCTGCTGATCGTCAGAGGTTAGTGCAGAAGCTGCTGATCGTCAGAGGTTAGTGCAGAAGCTGATCATTGTCAGAGGTTAGTGCAGGAGCTGCTCATTGTCAGAGGTTAGTCAGAAGCTGATCATTGTCAGAGGTTAGTGCAGAAGCTGATATTTGTCAGAGGTTAGTGCAGAAGCTGATCATTGTCAGAGGCTAGTGCAGAAGCTGATCATTGTCAGAGGTTAGTGCAGAAGCTGATCATTGTCAGAGGTTAGTGCAGAAGCTGATCATTGTCAGAGGTTAGTGCAGAAGCTGATCATTGTCAGATGTTAGTGCAGAAGGTGATCATTGTCAGAGGTTAGTGCAGAAGCTGATCATTGTCAGAGGTTAGTGCAGAAGCTGATCATTGTCAGAGGTTAGTGCAGGAGCTGCTCATTGTCAGAGGTAAATGCAGGAGCTGATCATTGTCAGAGGTTAGTGCAGAAGCTGATCATTGTCAGAGGTTAGTGCAGAAGCTGATATTTGTCAGAGGTTAGTGCAGAAGCTGATCATTGTCAGAGGTAAATGCAGGAGCTGATCATTGTCAGAGGTTAGTGCAGAAGCTGATCATTGTCAGAGGCTAGTGCAGAAGCTGATCATTGTCAGAGGTTAGTGCAGAAGCTGATCATTGGCAGAGGTTAGTGCAGAAGCTGATCATTGTCAGAGGTTAGTGCAGAAGCTGATCATTGTCAGATGTTAGTGCAGAAGGTGATCATTGTCAGAGGTTAGTGCAGAAACTGATCATTGTCAGAGGTTAGTGCAGAAGCTGATCATTGTCAGAGGTTAGTGCAGAAGCTGATCATTGTCAGAGGTTAGTGCAGAAGCTGATCATTGTCAGAGGTTAGTGCAGAAGCTGATCATTGTCAGATGTTAGTGCAGAAGGTGATCATTGTCAGAGGTTAGTGCAGAAGCTGATCATTGTCAGAGGTTAGTGCAGAAGCTGATCATTGTCAGAGGTTAGTGCAGAAGCTGATCATTGTCAGAGGTTAGAGCAGAAGCTGATCATTGTCAGAGGTTAGTGCAGAAGCTGATCATTGTCAGAGGTTAGTGCAGAAGCTGATCATTGTCAGAGGTTAGTGCAGAAGCTGATCATTGTCAGAGGTTAGTGCAGAAGCTGATCATTGTCAGAGGTTAGTGCAGAAGCTGATCATTGTCAGAGGTTAGTGCAGAAGCTGATCATTGTCAGAGGTTAGTGCAGAAGCTGATCATTGTCAGAGGTTAGTGCAGAAGCTGATCATTGTCAGAGGTTAATGCAGAAGCTGATCATTGTCAGAGGTTAGTGCAGAAGGTGATCATTGTCAGAGGTTAGTGCAGAAGGTGATCATTGTCAGAGGTTAGTGCAGAAGCTGATCATTGTCAGAGGGTAGTGCAGAAGGTGATCATTGTCAGAGGTTAGTGCAGAAGCTGATCATTGTCAGAGGTTAGTGCAGAAGCTGATCATTGTCAGAGGTTAGTGCAGAAGCTGATCATTGTCAGAGGTTAGTGCAGAAGCTGATCATTGTCAGAGGTTAGTGCAGAAGCTGATCATTGTCAGAGGTTAGTGCAGAGGCTGATCATTGTCAGAGGTTAGTGCAGAAGCTGATCATTGTCAGAGGTTAGTGCAGAAGCTGATCATTGTCAGAGGTTAGTGCAGAAGCTGATCATTGTCAGAGGTTAGTGCAGAGGCTGATCATTGTCAGAGGTTAGTGCAGAAGCTGATCATTGTCAGCTGTGAGCCTGAGCACTACAATTAGCTCATTGGCAGAGCTGTATACAGCTTCTGATCTTCTCAGTGAGCACCTGCGGAGGGAATGACCCTATCCTTGTGGAGTGAGCGACCCCATTTGTATGGAGGAAGTGACCCACCCCGGAGGAGGAGTGACCCCGACCCTGTGAAGGGGTGGGGTGAACCCGCCCATGTTGGCCGCGCTGCTCATCTTCCGGCTGGAGGGAAAGGATCGATTGTGTCCCCTAAGGAGATAATGATCCTGTCTCCTGAGGAGGTAGTGATCCTGTCACCTGGTGAGGGAGTGCTCGTGTCCCCTGGGGAGGGAGTGGTCGTGTCCCTGAGGAAGGAGTGCTTCTGTCCCCTGGTGAGGGAGTGATCCTGTCCCCTAAGGAGGGAATGATTCTGTCCCCTGAGGGGGAGTGGTCGTGCCTGGTGGTGAGGGAGTGATTCTGTCCCATAAGGAGGGAGTGATCGTGTCCCCTGAGGATGGAGGAGTGATCGTGTCCCCTGAGAGGGAGTGATCCTGTCCCCTGGTGAGGGAATGACCGCCGTCCTTCTCTCCGGCAGTGCTGCTGATGTTCCGGCTGGACGGCAGGGTGCGGGCGGCGGCGGCGCAGCTGCTGCTGGCCGCTAGTCTGGACCAGAGCCTGACGTGCCGGCGCTCCCAGAGCCTGGTGTGTCAGCTGAGCGTGCCGCAGGTGATGGCGCAGTCCCTGCGGCTGCCCTTCCTGGTGGAGCCCGACAGTGAGTACAGAGGGCGCAGACCCTGCCCTTCCTGGTGGAGCCCGACAGTGAGTACAGAGGGTGCAGACCCTGCCCTTCCTGGTGGAGCCCGACAGTGATTACAGAGGGTGCAGACCCTGCCCTTCCTGGTGGAGCCCGACAGTGATTACAGAGGGTGCAGACCCTGCCCTTCCTGGTGGAGCCCGACAGTGGTGAGTACAGAGGGCGCAGACTCTGGCCTTCCTGGTGGAGCCCGACAGTGAGTACAGAGGGTGCAGACTCTGGCCTTCCTGGTGGAGCCCGACAGTGAGTACAGAGGACGCAGACCCTGCCCTTCCTGGTGGAGCCCGACAGTGAGTACAGAGGGTGCAGACCCTGCCCTTCCTGGTGGAGCCCGACAGTGAGTACAGAGGGCGCAGACTCTGGCCTTCCTGGTGGAGCCCGACAGTGAGTACAGAGGGTGCAGACCCTGCCCTTCCTGGTGGAGCCCGACAGTGAGTACAGAGGGTGCAGACCCTGCCCTTCCTGGTGGAGCCCGACAGTGAGTACAGAGGGTGCAGACCCTGCCCTTCCTGGTGGAGCCCGACAGTGAGTAGAGAGGGTGCAGACCCTGCCCTTCCTGGTGGAGCCCGACAGTGAGTAGAGAGGGTGCAGACCCTGCCCTTCCTGGTGGAGCCCGACAGTGAGTACAGAGGGTGCAGACCCTGCCCTTCCTGGTGGAGCCCGACAGTGAGTACAGAGGGTGCAGACCCTGCCCTTCCTGGTGGAGCCCGACAGTGATTACAGAGGGTGCAGACCCTGCCCTTCCTGGTGGAGCCCGACAGTGAGTAGAGAGGGTGCAGACCCTGCCCTTCCTGGTGGAGCCCGACAGTGAGTACAGAGGGTGCAGACCCTGCCCTTCCTGGTGGAGCCCGACAGTGAGTACAGAGGGCGCAGACCCTGCCCTTCCTGGTGGAGCCCGACAGTGAGTACAGAGGGTGCAGACCCTGCCCTTCCTGGTGGAGCCCGACAGTGAGTACAGAGGGCGCAGACTCTGGCCTTCCTGGTGGAGCCCGACATTGAGTACAGAGGGTGCAGACCCTGCCCTTCCTGGTGGAGCCCGACAGTGATTACAGAGGACGCAGACCCTGCCCTTCCTGGTGGAGCCCGACATTGAGTACAGAGGGTGCAGACCCTGCCCTTCCTGGTGGAGCCCGACAGTGATTACAGAGGACGCAGACCCTGCCCTTCCTGGTGGAGCCCGACAGTGAGTACAGAGGGTGCAGACCCTGCCCTTCCTGGTGGAGCCCGACAGTGAGTACAGAGGGCGCAGACTCTGGCCTTCCTGGTGGAGCCCGACATTGAGTACAGAGGGTGCAGACCCTGCCCTTCCTGGTGGAGCCCGACAGTGATTACAGAGGACGCAGACCCTGCCCTTCCTGGTGGAGCCCGACAGTGAGTACAGAGGGTGCAGACCCTGCCCTTCCTGGTGGAGCCCGACAGTGAGTACAGAGGGCGCAGACTCTGGCCTTCCTGGTGGAGCCCGACAGTGAGTACAGAGGGCGCAGACTCTGGCCTTCCTGGTGGAGCCCGACATTGAGTACAGAGGGTGCAGACCCTGCCCTTCCTGGTGGAGCCCGACAGTGATTACAGAGGACGCAGACCCTGCCCTTCCTGGTGGAGCCCGACATTGAGTACAGAGGGTGCAGACCCTGCCCTTCCTGGTGGAGCCCGACAGTGATTACAGAGGACGCAGACCCTGCCCTTCCTGGTGGAGCCCGACATTGAGTACAGAGGGTGCAGACCCTGCCCTTCCTGGTGGAGCCCGACAGTGATTACAGAGGACGCAGACCCTGCCCTTCCTGGTGGAGCCCGACAGTGAGTACAGAGGGTGCAGACCCTGCCCTTCCTGGTGGAGCCCGACAGTGAGTACAGAGGGCGCAGACTCTGGCCTTCCTGGTGGAGCCCGACATTGAGTACAGAGGGTGCAGACCCTGCCCTTCCTGGTGGAGCCCGACAGTGATTACAGAGGACGCAGACCCTGCCCTTCCTGGTGGAGCCCGACAGTGAGTACAGAGGGTGCAGACCCTGCCCTTCCTGGTGGAGCCCGACAGTGAGTACAGAGGGCGCAGACTCTGGCCTTCCTGGTGGAGCCCGACAGTGAGTACAGAGGGTGCAGACCCTGCCCTTCCTGGTGGAGCCCGACAGTGATTACAGAGGACGCAGACCCTGCCCTTCCTGGTGGAGCCCGACAGTGATTACAGAGGACGCAGACCCTGCCCTTCCTGGTGGAGCCCGACAGTGAGTACAGAGGATCTGGAGCTGGATAGAGCTGAGCAGAGCTCCAATCAGGAGTTATTACACCTGATGTGTGCCGGTGTGCGTTCTGTGGTGCTCTGTGACAGTATGTGCTATGTGATTCTCTGCTCCGCTGAACCTACGTTCGTTGATGTGCTGCCAGTGTACATTCTGTACCGTTATATATGATCAGTAATTTTATGTGTCTTTGTACTTTCTCTGATGCTCTGTGCCGGTGTACGTTCTGTCAGTGTATGTTCTGTGCCGTTATGCACGCTCGGTAACATTCTGTGCCGGTGTGCGTTCTGAGGCTCCGCGCCCTGACAGAGCGGCGTCGGCTGGGCCGGGACGGGGACGAGCTGGCGGTCTCGGCGCTGACGGAGCCGGTGACGGTGTCCGGGGAGCGCGTCCTGCTGGGAGGGCTGCTGCGCTCCGCCTGGGGACTGGCCTGGCACGGCTCGCTGGGCCCGCAGCCTGCTCAGCAAAAGTACAGGTGGGGTAACTGGAGCTAAAACCAGAGTATACAGGTAAACAAGGTTACGTGAATATGAAAAGCTGCATCGCTACCCGGAAAAGGTATTGAACTAGGCCCATTCCCATGCATTTCCAGTCATGATCCTTACCTAACTCCAAAGAGTATGTATTAGGAAATAACCTTGCCACAACTAATTTCACTTGTTGATTTTTAATTTATATGGATTTCAGCTTGAATCATTGAGCCCGCTCTTAGTGATGGCCCTCGAAACAGTTTTTTAGGTAAAATCATTTGACCTGGACTGATGACACAGCGTGAGAATATGGCCGGGACGTAACGTTGTAGGTCCGGAGGCGAGCTAGAAGCGAGCTCCGAAAGTGATAATTCTCCGTACTTGTAGTGTTGCCATGTTTATAAGCGTGAATTTGGCATCTCTATTGCCGTCGTGCTGGAGCGAGTTGGGGTAGCCGTGGGTAGTCACGTGACCAGGCCGCCGGAGGTCGGGCCGCGTCACCGGTGAGCAGGTCGGCAGTCGGCGCCGGGGCGCAGTCAGAGGCGGGGTGCTGCTGGCTGCAGCGGGATTACTTGTATGTAAGCGTCTTTTCTTTTAACCTTTCCGTTGTGTTGTCCTCGGAATTCAATACTTACGTTACCTCTGCATCGAAGCCTTTGATCTGGAGAAGAGACCGCCCGGAGAATACCACAGTACTTTACGCTACGCTGCGACGTGCAGCTGCTGTAGGTAGTTACACAGTGTCGCTACATGAATAAAACCAGGCTGCCAAGGAACGGCACAGTGACATCCCCAGGCGGGCGATACCGGTCAAGGTGTAGTTCCAGGTTCCCGTCAATGCACGTAATCACTTTATGAGAAAACTTGAGCAAAGGGATTAGCCACTAAGTGTGCCGCCTACAGTGGCGCTGTGCGCTGTTGCCCTTCGGCTGCTTCAGAGAACCTAAAGGCCAGGGGCGTTCACATCTCCCCCACACGGTAGGGTTGGTGTCCCGCCGCCGTGACCACTCCCTGACGGGCCAGCTGTGTGCCGGCAGTGATCAGCTGCGCATGCCGGACTGGCAGCTGGCGGCGGCCGGAGCTGGTCAGCTGCAGCTGACAGCTGCCGAGACGCTGCAGCAGCTGGAGGGTGTGACGTCACACACGGCGGCGCGTGTGCTGCTGGCCCAGCTGGGCTGCTACACGCGGCTGTACCGGCACCAGCAGCCCGACAGGCGAGTAGCCTGGACTGCCCGGTCCCCCGGAACGGACTGACAGTCACTCGGCCCCAGCACGTGTTAGATATGTAGTTGATTTAGCTACCGCTGGTGAACAGCGCGTCTTGTTTATAGCGTCCACAGCTAACTACGTTGCGGCACGAGTGCGTGTATCCTTTGTCGGTCAATTTGTTCTCTAGTGCCTAGAGGTGACATCTGTGACTGTGCGGCAGGGCGTTAACGGAGGGCGTGTCTAGTGTTTTCCGTTGCCTAGAGGTGACGTCTGTGACTGTGCGGCAGGGCCTTGGCAGAGGGCGTGTCTAGTGTTCTCCGTTGCCTAGAGGTGACGTCTGTGACTGTGCGGCAGGGCGTTGGCAGAGGGCGTGTCTAGTGTTCTCCGTTGCCTAGAGGTGACGTCTGTGACTGTGCGGCAGGGCCTTGGCAGAGGGCGTGTCTAGTGTTCTCCGTTGCCTAGAGGTGACGTCTGTGACTGTGCGGCAGGGCGTTGGCAGAGGGCGTGTCTAGTGTTCTCCGTTGCCTAGAGGTGACGTCTGTGACTGTGCGGCAGGGCCTTGGCAGAGGGCGTGTCTAGTGTTCTCCGTTGCCTAGAGGTGACGTCTGTGACTGTGCGGCAGGGCGTTGGCAGAGGGCGTGTCTAGTGTTCTCCGTTGCCTAGAGGTGACGTCTGTGACTGTGCGGCAGGGCCTTGGCAGAGGGCGTGTCTAGTGTTCTCCGTTGCCTAGAGGTGACGTCTGTGACTGTGCGGCAGGGCCTTGGCAGAGGGCGTGTCTAGTGTTCTCCGTTGCCTAGAGGTGACGTCTGTGACTGTGCGGCAGGGCCTTGGCAGAGGGCGTGTTTAGTGTTCTCCGTTGCCTAGAGGTGACGTCTGTGACTGTGCGGCAGGGCGTTGGCAGAGGGCGTGTCTAGTGTTCTCCGTTGCCTAGAGGTGACGTCTGTGACTGTGCGGCAGGGCCTTGGCAGAGGGCGTGTCTAGTGTTATCCGTTGCCTAGAGGTGACGTCTGTGACTGTGCGGCAGGGCCTTGGCAGAGGGCGTGTCTAGTGTTCTCCGTTGCCTAGAGGTGAATTCTGTGACTGTGCGGCAGGGCGTTGGCAGAGGGCGTGTCTAGTGTTCTCCGTTGCCTAGAGGTGACGTCTGTGACTGTGCGGTAGGGCCTTGACAGAGGGTATGTTTAGTGTTCTCAGGTGACGTCTGTGACTGTGCGGCAGGGCCTTGGCAGAGGGCGTGTTTAGTGTTCTCCGTTGCGTAGAGGTGAATTCTGTGACTGTGCGGCAGGGCCTTGGCAGAGGGCGTGTTTAGTGTTCTCTGTTGCCTAGAGGTGACGTCTGTGACTGTGCGGCAGGGCGTTGGCAGAGGGCGTGTCTAGTGTTCTCCGTTGCCTAGAGGTGACGTCTGTGACTGTGCGGCAGGGCGTTGGCAGAGGGCGTGTCTAGTGTTCTCCGTTGCCTAGAGGTGACGTCTGTGACTGTGCGGCAGGGCCTTGGCAGAGGGCGTGTCTAGTGTTCTCCGTTGCCTAGAGGTGACGTCTGTGACTGTGCGGCAGGGCGTTGGCAGAGGGCGTGTCTAGTGTTCTCCGTTGCCTAGAGGTGACGTCTGTGACTGTGCGGCAGGGCCTTGGCAGATGGCGTGTCTAGTGTTCTCCGTTGCCTAGAGGTGACGTCTGTGACTGTGCGGCAGGGCGTTGGCAGAGGGCGTGTTTATTGTTCTCCGTTGCCTAGAGGTGACGTCTGTGACTGTGCGGCAGGGCGTTGGCAGAGGGCGTGTCTAGTGTTCTTCGTTGGCTAGAGGTGACGTCTGTGACTGTGCGGCAGGGCGTTGGCAGAGGGCGTGTTTAGTGTTCTCCGTTGCCTAGAGGTGACGTCTGTGACTGTGCGGCAGGGCCTTGGCAGAGGGCGTGTTTAGTGTTCTCTGGTGCCTGGAGGTGACGTCTGTGACTGTGCGGCAGAGCCTTGGCAGAGGGTGTGTCTAGTGTTCTCCAGTGTCTATAGGTGAATTCTGTGACTGTGCGGCAGGGCGTTGGCAGAGGGTGTGTTTGCCGAGGCTGCTGCGGACCGGTGGCTGACAGTACTGAAGCGCCACCTCCTGGCCAGTCCGACCACAGAGCCCGATCGCAGGGTGCTGGTGGCCACCCTGGAGCTGCTGCTGCTGCAGCGGGAACACTCGCCGCTGCTGGAGAGGTGAGACCCAAACTCAGGGTGACAGGTGAGGAACAGCTTCTGGACTTGCCGCTGCCCGGCAGGTGCCTCGCTGGTGGATGCCGATTGGCCACTTTGATTTGTTACTGAATAAGCTTTCGGTTGTTAACACCTTTTTAGGGAAATTATTCATCGCCTTTGTTCAGAGAAAGCTCAACTTGTTTGAATCAGCAGCTCTAGTCCCATGTATGCAGATTATAATCTATACTGGAGTTGTGTCGGTTCATCGTGTGGTTATCTCCACTGCTTTCAGGAGCTATCCTGGGCAATGTTTGAAAGGTTTGTGTTGTTTGTAGAATGTTTGCACGATATCGCGGTGGGGCCCGGTACGCGGGAAAATGGTTTTGTTTGATTTTGATTCGAGTTAGATCCTGTATGCCCCTCTGCGTTGTTTCCGCACAATGTCCCGTGTTGCATGAGATTGAACCGAATTGGAATCCGTAATCTTACTAATGCACGTGCGTTCACACAATTGTGCGTTGAGTGTCATCACTAAGGGAGGCCAGTGCAGCAGGTCGTCACGTGAAAGGGCTAGGTTTTTTAACCTAGTCCCGACGGAGGAGTTACCTACTAGTAGTTGGGGGGGGCTTCCCACTACTAGAGTCCGTTTCCAGTTTCCACCTGAGAGCTGCATGTTCATATTCAGGTAATGGCGATAGTTGGTAAAACTCATTGGGGTGTTTGGGACTCCCAGCCGCAGTCTTTGCAAAGGAAAAACGACAGTCCCAATGCATCTACTTTTGAGTCATCCGTTTTTTCTCCGCACAACACTGCTCTACTGACCGAATGACAGGCAGCACTTAGTTGCTGAGATCTTGAGGCCAACATTTTCGAGATTGCACGCTCTCATAGCCTGTAAGCCCGTTCTCAGCTTTTCCACATGGCGAAAATAACGTTCGAGAGCCGTTCAGATACGTGGCGGAAAATCGTTTGACTCGCTCAGCTTTCTGCTCGTCACAATTCCGCCCCGAGAATCGATTCACATATGTATTCCGCCTTTCTAAACTGTCTGCGAGGGAGTTGTGCAAATGGTGCGAGTGATTGGTTCGTATCCAGTGGTCTAAAATGACATGCACATGCTGCTTTTGTCATAAACTTGTCACTCGCATCACTCAAGGTCTTGAAATGGCACATGAGGATGTGCGGAGGCTGGCGATCATAAGATAATGTTTTGAAGTAGTTATGGTTACTTATATCTGCACTTGTGAATCCCATAATGGACAGTGCTTTGATCGACCTAATTGTATTACATCTGTGACCTGAGCACTGCTTAGTGTTGCTTTACGCCGAAGACCGTATGGTCTCTTTTTTGCATTCTGCAAATAAATATCGTTCCAGAGTAGTACCTGGTTAAATAGGTTCTCGCCGCTGCCTCCCCCGCTCCCGCAGTATCTGCCATTCTTACCGGGAATGCCGCTCAGACCGCTCTCCTGGACAGGGCACTGCAGCTGCTGTCCGCCCACTCCCAGCTTCTGACGGAGACGCTGTCGCGGGCGCTGGAGGAGCACAGGCGGGAGCACCTCCGGACGGCCCTCAGAGGTAGGTTCTAACAGATAGGAGGCACCTCCGGACGGCCCTCAGAGGTAGGTTCTAACAGATAGGAGGCACCTCCGGACGGCCCTCAGAGGTAGGTTCTAACAGATAGGAGGCACCTCCGGACGGCCCTCAGAGGTAGGTCTAACAGATAGGAGGCACCTCCGGACGGCCCTCAGAGGTAGGTCTAACAGATAGGAGGCACCTCCGGACGGGCCTCAGAGGTAGGTTCTAACAGATAGGAGGCACCTCCGGACGGCCCTCAGAGGTAAGGTCTAACAGATAGGAGGCACCTCCGGACGGCCCTCAGAGGTAGGTTCTAACAGATAGGAGGCACCTCCGGACGGCCCTCAGAGGTAGGTTCTAACAGATAGGAGGCACCTCCGGACGGCCCTCAGAGGTAGGTCTAACAGATAGGAGGCACCTCCGGACGGCCCTCAGAGGTAGGTTCTAACAGATAGGAGGCACCTCCGGACGGCCCTCAGAGGTAGGTCTAACAGATAGGAGGCACCTCCGGACGGCCCTCAGAGGTAGGTCTAACAGATAGGAGGCACCTCCGGACGGCCCTCAGAGGTAAGGTCTAACAGATAGGAGGCACCTCCGGACGGCCCTCAGAGGTAAGGTCTAACAGATAGGAGGCACCTCCGGACGGCCCTCAGAGGTAAGGTCTAACAGATAGGAGGCACCTCCGGACGGCCCTCAGAGGTAAGGTCTAACAGATAGGAGGCACCTCCGGACGGCCCTCAGAGGTAAGGTCTAACAGATAGGAGGCACCTCCGGACGGCCCTCAGAGGTAAGGTCTAACAGATAGGAGGCACCTCCGGACGGCCCTCAGAGGTAAGGTCTAACAGATAGGAGGCACCTCCGGACGGCCCTCAGAGGTAAGGTCTAACAGATAGGAGGCACCTCCGGACGGCCCTCAGAGGTAGGTTCTAACAGAGGGGCTGCTTGGAAACACTAATGGAGGCTCTCAGAGGTAAGTGCGAGCAGAATGGCTGCTGGGGAGCCCTAACGGACGGCTCTGAGGGGTTAGTTTTGGCAGGGAAGGAGTGGGTGGCGACGGTGCTGGATTGATGTAAACTGGACAGTCCGGAGTCGGAAAGCCAACAGTAGCGCCACCGGCAGCTTCTGGCCGGATAACGAGTCATGTTGTAAAGTCAGCAGTCTCTGATTCGTGCGTGGTAGGAAGCAGTGTAATCAGAAGCAAAAGCTCTCGATTCGTCTGAAAACGGGCTTACTTATAACGAACTAACAATATATGTAATGTTTCAGATTGTTGATTTGAAACCATATGATGAAATTAGTGTGGCAGCTCTCCCCATCATTTTTTTCGTGGCAATATGCCATGCTCGTAAAGGAGCAGGCCATAGCAGGAGTCCAGTTGTACGTGACAGTTGTACACAGTAGAGCGGCAGTACCTGGCACCGGGTTGACCCTGCTCCGGCCGCTCAGCGCTGGAGCTGCTCTGTGAGCTGTGCCAGCGTCCCTCCGTCGCCGCCGGCTCCCTGCTGGAAGCCGTGGCAGAGCGGGCTCCGCCGGCGGCGGCGCGGCAGCCGCTGCGGTGCGCCGCCCTGCTGCAGATGGCGCTGCTGTCGCCGCACCGGCTCTCCGGCTGCCTGCAGCCGACGGTGCGGCTGTGTCGGCAGCTGTGCCGCAGCCTGCTGCCGGACGGCGGGCTGACGGAGAGCTGGGACGGCTCCGGCGCGCTGGCGGCCGCCGCCCTCTCCCTGCACGCCGCCACTCTGCACCAGGTCAGGGCAGGCGAAGAGGGGAGCGATAGGTCGCTTGTACTGCGTGTGCTGAGATATGCAAGCGACCGGTGCAGTCGACGTGGTAGGACATAAATTTCCTGACGTTAAAGTTGTGGTTGCCGATCCCAGCGGTAGTTTAGAGGAGAGAGGGCCCAAGCCACCCCTTGCCCCCCGACATGTCAGTGACTATATTAAATGCATAGCCGGAGGCTGATTCGAGGCGATGGCGAGGTAGGCTTGAGCCCCCTAGACCCCCTCTCGAAATGATGTCCTGGATCCCCCACTGGCCGATCCCATCTGTTGGCGACGTATTTCCCGTGCTAAGGGCGGGGAACTGACGTTATCCGGCGTGTCTTAAACCGTGCAAAGTTGGTATTATCACGACTAATGGAACGGCGGGTTATGGTGAAGTCAACTGACGCCGGGGTTTGCGACTTCAGGAGGAGTGGACCGAGTCCTGGGCCCATTGCTGGCGAGCGGAGGTACCGGATGGCGGCCAGCTGCTGTGGCTGGGAGCGCTCTGGCACCACCGTCACCTCCAGATCAGGTCAGAACACTACTCTGGCACCACCGTCACCTCCAGATCAGGTCAGAACACTACTCTGGCACCACCGTCACCTCCAGATCAGGTCAGAACACTACTCTGGCACCACCGTCACCTCCAGATCAGGTCAGATCACTACTCTGGCACCACCGTCACCTCCAGATCAGGTCAGAACACTGTACTCTGGCACCACCGTCACCTCCAGATCAGGTCAGGGTACTGTACTCTGGCACCACCGTCAACTCCAGATCAGGTCAGAACACTATACACTGGCACCACCGTCACCTCCAGATCAGGTCAGAACACTGTACTCTGGCACCACCGTCACCTCCAGATCAGGTCAGAACACTATACACTGGCATCACACTCATCACCAGAAATTGAGTCCATTTGGAGGAATGAATTTGGGGGAGAAATTACGTTTTCCCATGGAAGTTCTACAAATCAAGGGGGCATAGCAATTGTTGTACCACAAAGCATAGCAGGAGCAACACAACTCTTATATCGCAGTGAAAGTGGCAGAATATTAGCAGTTAAAAGAAAACATAAGCAACTTGATATAACAATAATAGGAGTATATGGGCCATCAAGCAATCTCTCGCACGAAAAACTAGGCTTTCTTCAGGAGCTACGGATGACTTTGCTTAATTATGGTACAGGATGCGATGTAATTTTGGGGGATTTTAACATTCGTCTAGATGAGGACGACACTGAGATTTCTCGGGAGTTAAAAGCCATCCTAAATGCTTTTTCACTCAAGGATGTATGGAAAGAGACTCATAGGGATAGGGTGGGATTCACTTGGCATAAGCCTAATCATAAGAAACAGTCAAGACTAGATTATATATTCATCTCAAATTCCCTTTTTAATTCTCATGTAATTAATTCTAGCATCGAGGCTGGTATTCATAGTGACCACAGTTGCGTCACCTTGGTTATGAAACCTCGCGCAGAATGCAGAGGACCGTCTTTATGGAAGTTTAATAATTCTCTTCTAGATAACGAGGAATTCCAAGAAATAGTTAAAGCTGAAATTCACAAATGCAAGAATAGATTTGGAATATACGATCATGAAATGAGTTTGGGAATAAAAATAGAGCTTCTCCTGAGCAACATCCGGCAAATAAGCTTGAAATGCGGGAAACAAATCGCCAAAGAAAGAGTAAGAGAAGAACTTGAGTCCGAGAAACGCATATCAGATTTTGAGAAAGACCTAAGCACTTTAAGTGAGCAGGAACTTAAAACATACGGAGAAATTAAAGATAAACTAAATGATCTAAAACTTAAAAAAGCAAGAGCGGCAATGCTATTTTCCAGAGTTCGCTGGATGGAGGAAGGTGAACGACCTACTAAATACTTTTTGAACCGATGTAAACAGTTATCTGCTGAAAAGGAAATCACAGAAATTATTGAAGGGGATAACGTTATTACGGGCAACAAGCAAATTTTAGAGACTTGTGCCCAGCATTTTGAAAAGCTGTATGCCAAAGGTGAAGGAGCGACTGATGCAGAAAAAATAGCTTATATTATGGAAACACCCTTACCACGGTTGTCGTGCATTGACAAGGAGAAATGCGAGGGAGATGTCAGCCTAGATGAATGTAAATTTGCTTTGGGAAGGATGGCCAAAAACAAATCCCCGGGAGTAAGTGGATTTACTCCAGAATTTTTGATACATTTTTGGGATGATTTAGGGGACTTGATTGTTCAATATATCAATGCATCACGTGATGGAGAATTATTCATTACGCATAGAAGAGGGATAATAACATTAATACCGAAGAAGGGGGACCAAAGACTGCTAAAAAACAAGAGACCGATATGTTTACTCGATGTGTTCTATAAATTGATTGCAAAAATTGTTTCTATTAGAATTTCGACGGTCATTTCAGGGTTAATAGGCAAAAACCAGACTGGATTCATACGTGGACGCAATATTGGGGAAAACATAAGACTTATTCAAGATATAATAGATTATTGCAATGATGATAAACTCTCCGGTATGTTTTTGTCCCTTGATTTTGCAAACGCATTTGACCGGCTCGACCACGATTATATTATTCATACTCTAAGGGCGTTTAATTTTGGGGAAAGCCTTATTAGCTGGGTCAATCTACTAATTCGCAACGTTAGCGTAGCAATAGTCAATAATGGTTATACGTCACGCTGGATCCCGGTAGAAAGATCTGCACTGCAAGGATCTTGTATAAGTTCATTCATTTTCATTTTGGCGGTAGAAGTTCTTGCAATAAGGATTAAGCAGAATATTAATATCCATGGAATAAAAATATCAAACGAAGAACATAAAATAAGCTTATACGCCGATGATACAAACTTATTTTTGCTAGATAAAAACTCTGCAATAGAAGCCTTTGCCGTTCTGAAGGGATTCGAGCAGATCTCAGGACTTAAATTGAACTTGGAAAAGTGCAAACTAATGTGGTTGGGAAAACTCAAGAATAACACTGAGCCAATTAATAACATTAACCCCGTAAAAAGATAAAAAGCCTAGGCATAGCATTTAGCGCGTCATTATCTTGTGACCAAGAAAATGCTGAATCGGTATCCAAAGCAATCAGCACAACGTTAAACATTTGGCAGCAAAGGACTTTGACCATCAAAGGTAGAATTACGATATCAAAATCACTTCTTATCTCAAAAATGGTCTTTATGGGCAGCACAGGTATGATTCCAAAAAAATATCAGAGGGAGATACAAAAGCAAAATCATGAAATTTATCTGGAGAGGTAGACCTCCAAAAGTGGCTCGAACAGTTCTCTGTCAACGGATAAAAGATGGGGGCTTAAACTCAATAAACCTAGAAAAGCTTTGCATCTCTCTCAAGCTGGCTTGGGCAACCAAAATTTTTAAAGATGAGCAGCCCCTCTGGGTGAAGCTCTTTCAGGCAAGAATAGGAATATATAATCTGACCGACTTGTTTAAGACGTATATGAACAAAAAAACTATCAATTCTTTCCGAATTGCAAAATTTTACAAAGAAGTATTAATAGAGTTCCAAAAATATACATATAGGCCTCTTGTAGATTCGAAGGACGTGCAGAAGGAACATCTGTGGTACAATAGCCAAATTAAACTGAAAAATAGTGACAGCTTTAAGAGCATGTACCCAATGAATATTAAAATAATAGATGACATTCTTGATAACAATGGAAACATAATGGGGTACACAGACTTTAGAAGAAAATATCCTAACACTCACACAAATTTCTTAGCTTACCAGAGACTTAAGTGCGCCATCCCAAACCTTTGGCTTAATCTCTTGCAAAACGGGAATTACAGACCGCTCACAGAGGCCGAAAGAGAGGAATCCTACGAAATAAAACTTAGCGAAAATTGGATAGCAGCAAAAAATGTAAAAAGCAAACAATTCTACTTAGATCAAATACCTATACAAACACCGACCGCACAAATACGTGGGGAAGGGGAGGGATGTAATTTAAACTGGAAACAAGTGTATGAACTACCTTATCAGTGTACAAGGTCAACAAAATTACAATCGTTGCAATTCAGAATTCTACACAGATACATTCCCACAAAAAGGTATCTGTTCTTAAGGGGGGTATCCGATTCTGAAAAATGCCCAACATGTATTCATGCTGATACACTAAGACATTTTCTATTCAATTGTCGTGACGTCCAATCTATCTGGGAGTATGTAAAAATTAAACTGTCAACTTCGAATAATAACTTACCAATACAATTGAACACGAGCAATATAATATTCGGTTTGATATCTGGGAGAAAAGCACACAACCTCATCATTCTATTGGCAAAACAATATATTGTGAACTGTAAATTAGGTGCAACATATTCGGCTCCAAACGTAGAGGCTTTCAGAAAAATAGTAGATCAACATATTCTTACGGAAAGAACTGCCGCGTTTAAGGGTAATAAGCTAGACAATTTCCTCGAAAAATGGAAAGGATTTGTGACAGATCACTCGTGAACGCTGCTCCAATTGGGATGTACAAATTTGGGAATCGATAATATTTGCTTGAGAATTGGAGGAAAAATGAGAGGACGAAGCCGACCTCTTGAGGCAAAATGACAGCACGTGTGCTTCTTAGCTGGGTTGTAAGTGCGGTAATGGATCTCTTGTCATCTGCGTGTGTTGCGAGTGTGTGTAGGTGTGTATGTACGTGTATGTTTGTGTGAGTTGATGATGGGACCGGTATAATAATAAACTGCTAAATCTGAAAAAAAACTATACACTGGCACCACCGTCACCTCCAGATCAGGTCAGAACTCTATACTCTGGCACCACCGTCACCTCCAGATCAGGTCAGAACACTATACTCTGGCACCTCTGTCACCTCCAGAGCAGGTCAGAACACTACTCTGGCACCACCGTCACCTCCAGATCAGGTCAGAACACTGTACTCTGGCACCACCGTCAACTCCAGATCAGGTCAGAACACTATACACTGGCACCACCGTCACCTCCAGATCAGGTCAGAACACTGTACTCTGGCACCACCGTCACCTCCAGATCAGGTCAGAACACTATACACTGGCACCACCGTCACCTCCAGATCAGGTCAGAACACTATACTCTGGCACCACCGTCACCTCCAGATCAGGCCAAAACACTATACTCTGGTACCACTGTCACCTCCAGATCAGGTCAGAACACTACTCTGGCACCACCGTCACCTCCAGATCAGGTCAGAACACTACTCTGGCACCACCGTCACCTCCAGATCAGGTCAGAACACTGTACTCTGGCACCACCGTCACCTCCAGATCAGGTCAGAACACTATACTCTGGCATCACCGTCACCTCCAGATCAGGTCAGAACTCTATACTCTGGCACCACCGTCACCTCCAGATCAGGTCAGAACACTATACTCTGGCACCTCTGTCACCTCCAGAGCAGGTCAGAACACTATACACTGGCACCACCGTCGCCTCCAGATCAGGTCAGAACACTATACACTGGCACCACCGTCACCTCCAGATCAGGTCAGAACACTATACACTGGCACCACCGTCACCTCCAGATCAGGTCAGAACACTATACACTGGCACCACCGTCACCTCCAGATCAGGTCAGAACACTATACTCTGGCACCACCGTCACCTCCAGATCAGGCCAAAACACTATACTCTGGCACCACTGTCACCTCCAGATCAGGTCAGAACACTACTCTGGCACCACCGTCACCTCCAGTTCAGGTCAGAACACTGTACTCTGGCACCACCGTCACCTCCAGATCAGGTCAGAACACTATACTCTGGCACCACCGTCACCTCCAGATCAGGTCAGAACACTATACTCTGGCACCACCGTCACCTCCAGATCAGGTCAGAACACTATACTCTGGCACCACCGTCACCTCCAGATAAGGTCAGGGCACTGTACTCTGACACCACCGTCACCTCAGATCAGGCCAAAACACTATATTCTGGCACCACTGTCACCTCCAGATCAGGTCAGAACACTACTCTGGCACCACCGTCACCTCCAGATCAGGTCAGAAAACTATACTCTGGTATCACCGTCATCTCCAGATCAGGTCAGAACACTATACTGTGGCACCACTGTCACCTCCAGATAAGGTCAGAACACTGTACTCTGGCACCACCGTCACCTCCAGATCAGGCCAAAACACTATACTCTGGCACCACTGTCACCTCCAGATCAGGTCAGAACACTACTCTGGCACCACCGTCACCTCCAGATCAGGTCAAACACTACTCTGGCACCACCGTCACCTCCAGATCAGGTCAGAACACTGTACTCTGGCACCACCGTCACCTCCAGATAAGGTCAGAACACTATACTCTGGCACCACTGTCACCTCCAGATCAGGTCGGAACACTGTGGCCTGACATCGTCGTCGCCTCCAGATAATGTTAAAACAGTAATCCTGCATCAACGTTACCCCCAGTCTGGGTTAGGGCGCTGGGGCAAATGTGTCAGAGCATCGATTCTGCTTAAAAGGGAAGTATGTAATAATATTGATGTCCATTGAGTAGGGGGCGGGGGTGTTATAGAAGTGTGTGGCCCCTTCTTTAAAGTGAAATTTGTAACGGCTATGTCAGATCAGTATTTGTACCGGCAGTGGGGTTAGATGTCCAGCTTGCAGTGAACCGGCCACTGTGGGACTGATTTTAACGCAGTACGCAGTTCCCCGATGGAAGATGTGTAATGTAGTGCGTCGTTTCCAGATGGGACATGTATTGTATAGTGTATCGCGTTGTTCCTCGGTGGAAGATGTGTAATGTAGTGCGTCGTTTCCAGATGGGACATGTATAATGTATCGCGTTGTTCCTCGGTGGAAGATGTGTAATGTAGTGCGTCGTTTCCAGATGGGGCATGTTTAGAGTATCGCGCTGTTCCTCGGTGGAAGATGTGTGATGTAGTGCGTCGTTTCCAGATGGGACATGTTTAGTGTATCGCGTTGTTCCTCGGTGGAAGATTTGTAATGTAGTGCGTCGTTTCCAGATGGGACATGTGTGATGTATCGCTTTGTTCCTCGGTGGAAGATGTGTAATGTAGTGCGTCGTTTCCAGATGGTACATGTTTAGTGTATCGCGTTGTTCCTCGGTGGAAGATGTGTGATGTAGTGCGTCGTTTCCAGATGGGACATGTTTAGTGTATCACTTTGTTCCTCGGTGGAAGATGTGTAATGTAGTGCGTCGTTTCCAGATGGGACATGTTTAGTGTATCGCGTTGTTCCTCGGTGGAAGATGTGTGATGCAGCGCCTCGTTGTCAGATAGAAGATGTGTTTTTTAAGGTTTCTTCCTGAGTGAGAGATGTTTAACGCAGTGCGTCGTTCCCAGTATAGAATACGTCAAGCGCTGTGTGTCGTTCCCAGGCGGGAATGTGCACTGCAGTGCATCGTTCCCAGCTGAGAAATACGTAACAGCACGTGGCTGCTAGGTGGGAGATGTGTAACCCAGCCCGCGTTTCACCAGGTGGGGCGGCGTGGCGGCCACCCTGGGACTGGCGCGCTGGCCCGCCGGGGCCGCGTTCGTGTCGAAGCAGCTGCAGCACATGCCCGGAGGCGTCTGGGACTCGGCGCTCTCGTAAGCCGTGCCGGAACCCTGTATTCGCGCTGGCGTTTGAATTACACTGGTCAAAAAAATTTAACTTTGGTCGTGGATACAATGCAAAATAGGCCGTTTCTAGGGTAATTTGTGGCGCTGGACACGAATCTGGTAGCAGAAATATGCCGTATCAGATCAGAATTTTGAGATCCAGTATGTATGTGTGGCATCTTTGTGCAAGCCTATTTGGCATCAGTGACATTGACAGTGCAAAACCTAAGAGGTCTAGAAATATGAGCGTTGGAGCGTTTGTGAAGGCTGGGGTATTCTATCCTAACCCTATTTTCATAGACTTAGGTCAATGTGCTTATGGTAAAACGGGGCCATATAGGTCAAATTCTGTCTGTCTAGGGTAGCCTTTGGGATGTGCCGTGATTATGCGATGAGAAACCGGATATGGAGAGAAAGTGACCTAAAGTAACGGAGGAAAGGTCTGAGGCAAATTTTGTCTGAAACTTTTAGGTCAAGGTCGTTCAAGGCCATTGGCCTTTGGCGTCAAAATATTTCAGTTTGCCTATAACGTATACTGCAACTAGCACCATGACAACCGTCGGGCGGGAAACGAGGTTTGACCTTTACCTATGACCTTTGACTTGAACCTGCGACCTTCAGCTCAAGTTGAAGTGACCTAACCTTTGACTTCATAACATTAATATACGTCATATAATATACGTCATATTAAGCGACGTCATCCGACTGAAAGCACTAGGATCAGTGACCTTGAAATGGTGGTATGACCTTGACCTGTATTTTTTACTTGGACTTGATCTTCAAGGGAGGTGACTCTGACAAAAATCATCATCATATAATGTTGCGACGTCACCACTCGGTCTACAATACCGTCTAGCTTGTTGTGACCGAGCACAAACCTTGTTCACTGTACAATGTTCATGCACTTGAATGCGAGGTAGTCTTCCGTTACAATAAATTCACATGTATAGTGATCTGTGGGGACTGCTGTTCTCTCGTCCCTCCTGTTCCGACAGGGTGCTGCTATGGGGACTGCTGTTCTCTCACCCCTCCTGTTCCGACAGGGTGCTGCTATGGGGACTGCTGTTCTCTCGTCCCTCCTGTTCCGACAGGGTGCTGCTATGGGGACTGCTCTTCTCTCACCCCACCTGTTCCGACAGGGTGCTGCTATGGGGACTGCTGTTCTCTCACCCCTCCTGTTCCGACAGGGTGCTGGTGTGGGGACTGCTGTTCTCTCGTCCCTCCTGTTCCGTCAGGGTGCTGCTATGGTGACTGGTGTTCTCTCACCCCTCCGTTCCGACAGGGTGCTGGTGTGGGGACTGGTGTTCCCTCGCTCTTCCTGTTCCGACAGGGTTCTGGTGTGGGGACTGGTGTTCCCTCACTCTTCCTGTTCCGACAGGGTTCTGGTGTGCGCGGACGAGGCGGCTGCTGTGCGTGAGCAGGCAGCTCTGCTTCTGGCCTCGCTGACCTCTCACCTGTGGCCTGGGCAGCCTGCCACCGTCGTCGGCCCGGAGGTGGCCCACGCGGACGCTGGGGTACGTCAGCGGCTCCGCACCGCGCGCCTTCCGGGATTCTGCTGAGCTGGCCTTTGTTGGTGCTGCTAACACCTCTGGCCGATGGCAGTCGTGGTTGAATTCTAATCGTTCCGGTAGACTGACTGACTGTGGTTCCGGCTGGTTTATAGCTAATTATCGTTCTGGTAGACATGTATATATAGTTATCGTTCCGGTAGACTGACTGACTGTGGTTCCGGCTGATTTATAGCTAATTATCGTTCTGGTAGACATGTATATATAGTTATCGTTCCGGAAGACTGACTGACTGTGGTTGCGGGTGGTTGACAGTTGTCGTTCCAGTAGACATTTATGTATAGTTATCGTTCCGGTAGACTGACTGGCTGTGGTTCCGGCTGGTGTGTGGATAGTTATCGTTCCGGTAGACTTGTATGACTGGCGTGCCCGCTCTGACTGATATACCGGCCCCAGAAAGTGTGTCTGACTGGTGCTGAGACTCCGGAAGGTGTGTCTGACTGGTGCGGTGACTCCGGCAGGTATGTCTGACTGGTGCTGAGACTCCGGAAGGTGTGTCTGACTGGTGCAGCGACTCCGGCAGGTATATCTGACTGGTGCAGTGACTCCGGAAGGTGTGTCTGACGGGTGCTGCGACTCCGGCAGGTATATCTGACTGGTGCAGTGACTCCGGCAGGTGTGTCTGACTAGTGCTGCGACTCCGGCAGGTGTGTCTGACTGGTGCAGTATTTCCGGCAGGTGTGTCTGACTGGTGCTGCGACTCGGGCAGGTGTTTCTGACGGGTGCTGCGACTCCGGCAGGTGTGTCTGACTAGTGCTGAGACTCCGGCAGGTGTGTCTGACTAGTGCTGCGACTCCGGCAGGTGTGTCTGACTGGTGCTGCGACTCCGGCAGGTGTGTCTGACTGGTGCAGTATTTCGGGCAGGTGTGTCTGGTCGGTGTTCCGGCTCTGGTGACGCTGCTGGAGCGGGCGGATTGGTGCGGGCAGCTGTGCGGCCTGCTGTCGGGACTTGCGGCAGATCCCATGCACCAAAATCAGGTGTGTAGCGTTGCGATCATTACAGGTGAAATCAGCCATTTAAGGTATCTGGCATAAGGGTATATGAACATTTTTTTATAATTTGAAGCACGATGGATTGTTTTCTGAGTGTATTGTTGACATTTATTGTATTTCTCAGACAGCCTTATTCCATAATGTTCAGTCCTAAGTTGGAGGAAAATGTCTTTCCCGGTGGCACAGGCACTGTTTCAGTTTGGCCGTGACGTTGGAAGGACTTTGATCACGTGAGTGCTTGAGTTTGGCCGTGACGTTGGGAGTGTTTTGATCTAGTGAGTGCTTCAGTTTGACCGTGCTGTTGGAAAGATTCTCATCGCGTTAGTGCTTCAGTTTGGCCGTGACGTTGGGAGGAGTCTGATCACGTGAGTGCCTCAGTTTGGTCGTGACCTGGGAAGTGATCTGATGACGTGTTCTGACGGCAGGCCGCGACACCCAGCCTGGCGGCAGCTGCCCTGCGTCTCGCCCACAACGTGGCGGTGCTGAGTCCGTCAGACATCGTACCCAGGCTGCCCGACGTTGTACACTGCCTCATACAGTCAGTTCAACAGAGAATGCTAGGTGCAAGTGACATTTATTTGGGCTGTTATAAACCAGCCTGCGGCTCCCGGGTCTTATGCACTGTCTCAAACACAGTGTGTAAAACACGTTGAGTGCCTTCTGCCTCAAACAGGTTGAGTACCTCATTAGTTATGAGCACTTCTCTGGAAATATTTTCGTGATAATGTGAATGAGAAAATTGGTGCAAATGCGATTCTTCAGCAGCGGGAAATTCATTTTTTAAACTCGCCCCGGTGGGCCTCTGAGCCACCTCCGCCCTGGTGTGGGGGTCAAACACCCCTCCCCTTCGAAATCGGCTCCTGTGCGGGATAGCGAAAAAAACGCGAACGCTGGTGCCCATAAAATTCACGAAGAACCTACATCGGTCACTTTTTTGCTCAGTTCAATGTTAAGGTCATAGGAGGTCAAATAAGGTGGCGTGTTAGAGAAGAGTTTCTGAGCTCTAGCGTTTGGAAGAGATGAGTCACTTTTACTTTTACTCACTAGACTCACTTTTAGGCACCATTCGCTTCTTCTGGTTACGGCGAATCAGCTGATGTTTGATATGCCGCCCCGGTAGCTCAGTTGGTAGAGCGTTGGGCTCCGGCCCGCTGCTCAGAAGCATGCAGTGGCAGTGCATGTCCAGGCTTGGGATCGGTTCCCCTGAGACGCTCCAGCGCTCAATAGTTTACCCGACGTACAGGTCGGCTGGCAACTGACTGGTGAGAGGGTGACCTGAGCGGGGCGGCCGTCCCTGTGCTTTGTGGGACGTTAAACTTTGGCTTCTAAATTAACCCTCCATTGAGGGAGTTGCTCGTTCGGGTGGTGGGGTCGGGGTCTCCGTGACAAGTCCCTTGATGACTTTAGTGAGACTCCGACTCCAGCAACCGTACCAGGAACAACTTGAACAAAATTAAAAAAATGACTATAGTAGGTCAAGAAATAAAATTGACCTGACCTAAGTTTAGGTCAAGATCACCATCTAAGTTACCATAGTCAATATGCATATAAATCTATTTGCAGTAACTATGCAAACGTAATAGTACACAGCTAAAAGCTTTATCATCATTTCCTGCAAAGTTACTGGCCCGAGTCTAAAAAACTGCTTAAGTAGCCCCAGATGACATCTCAGAGGTCATATGTCCAAACTTGCACCATGAACATATAAAGGGGCCTATGATACTATGATTTGGAGAATGCGAAGGTATTCCAAGCGGTATCTACAGAAGTATAACACTTTCGGCCAATTTCCATTTTCCCCATGCGTTTCCAATGGAGAGGTCGCGATCCGTACCTGACCCCAGGTCATCAATACGAAAAAACGGAATATTTTGTGGTACTCAATGCGCCCATTAAGTTTCAATTTCATAGACTCACGCTTTTTACTTATGACACCATAAACATTTTTGGAGGTGAGGTCACTTGACTTGCAGTTGTGACTTGGCCTGAGATGACCCAACCCTAAAATTTTGGGAAAAGCTGCAGAATTGATCAAAGATAAGGACTGCCAAGTATGGCGGCGCCTCGCGCCGCTTTTTTCGTGCCGCCAAAAAACCCGTGGGGGATGTTCAAACACTCCCACTCCCGCCGGGGCAAGGGTTCAGTTTCAGTTCATTCATTGCATCACCAACGGGCCAGAGGCCCACTTTAAAGGGAATATGGCACTTTTATAACGTGATTTTAACTGAGATAGCCAAGTTGTAAAGCAAGTCGGAAAACCCAGTACTCTATATACCCTTTGTCTTGGAACTCGATATTTCCCGTAGAAAAAGCTAAAACCTACCCGAAATGTACCTCTCATGTACCTCTCGCTAGGCAGCCATTGTTGTGAGCTGCTCGTGTGACGACATATGCTGACGTCACAATGACCATCAGCCAATCGAAGCCCTTGGAGCGTTTCAAGTATGGTAGTGGTTGCCAGATCATGACATCATCCACAGGCAGATATTTATTTCTTTTCCTAGAGGAGTATTTGAAAAATCAAAATATTGAGCTTATTGTACATTTGTCAGAGGAATTATGAGTGGTTTCATTATTTTCAGCTAAAAGTGTGCCTAATTACACGGAATTCCAAGATTCGACCAAGGTGCCTCATTCCCTTTAAGATTAAGTCATCGGATATAAAACAAAATACATACATGTCCAATATACACACATTCATACAGTTCCCAAGATATGACTAGCAGATAAGTTAAGACAAATACTATGAGGCTAAAAAGCCTAAAAACATTGTTACGATATAAAACAGTAGGAAGTAAAAAAATCCTAAAGTGTAAGACTAAAGAACAAGAATCATCGCACTGAAACCATCAAATTATGTTCTTAGAGGCATAATAAATCTTATCGCTTTCTGTTTATACTGGTCAATTGAGAAGTCCCAAATATCAGCTTCACGAAAGTTATCTAAAAATTATTGCACAGTTTCGGAACTCTGATGAAAAGACTCGACTTGACCGTATTCACGTGAGCATATGGTACGTGTAGTAAGACTGTGCAGCGAAATGTCTGAGGTGGAATAGTCAGGGGAAGCTTTGGAGAAAAACGAAGAATCAATGAAATTTGTAAGAATGTTTCTAATGAACATGAGAAATATCAAGACAAACTGGGGCAATCTAGAGGCAAATCGGGTATGCGGCAGCGAAAACAGAGCCACATGACAAATTTGTTTCGCTTTTTCCCCAGGGTAGGTCAAAAAGTCACTGTCAAAAGTCAAAAGTAAAAAAGGTAAGTCAAGAAAGCCACTGCCTAGCTTCAGGTTTGATAAAAATATTGCGGCTGCGCAGGTAGGTACTATGTGACAATTCCGAGTGATGCCATGACAACGTTTTAATGGCATCAAGGCGCGGATAATCGCTTGATTTTATTGGGGGGCTAGAATGCCAACCGTTCTCCAACCTCCTGTGAAACCAACAACAGACTGAATCCTGTAAAATTTCGGAAAACATAAGGACGGCACTCGCTTCCACGGTTCATTTTCTCACGTCTTTGATAATATTTTATTCTGCATGCTGAACAATGTGTTTTGCGAGGCTAAAGGCCCTGTCACACGTTGACGACTTAGAAAACGTATGCCCGACGTATGGAAATCGGTCTAAAACGCTGGCGTACGTTGAACTATCGCCGATTTTTCCATTTTTGACGCATGCAGAGCGTACACGCAACGAGCCGGACGTATGCGTAACGTATACGCAACGTATAAGTAACGTACACAGGACGTTTCAACAACGTATGCATAACTTACATCAACGAGTGCTTAGCGTGTTGCCGGCGTTCGCAACGTACGCCTAACGATAGTCTAACGTATTCGCGGCGCGCGGCAGCGTATTGGGGGCGATTGATGAACACAAAAATCACTTAATTAAGGCTATAAAAGGACTTCCGCCCCAGGATCGAAACCATACCTTTGGTAGACCTCAACCTCGCTGCAATGCGCAAGATAGCGCCAAAGAGGTCTCTGGGCCTTCCCATAGAAAGGCTTTAGCAGTCAGAGAGAAAGAGCACCTACAGTTAGAGAAAGAAGAAGAAATAAGGCAGACAGAAAAAGCTTCTACGAGTACGTCACGGACACCATCACTGGAATCGTCGGATCCACCTATGCCTTCATTTTATACCGTAATTCCCAAAAATGTTGCAGATACGTCATCATACGTCCGCTATACGGTAGGAACACGCTCTGTAAGTTTCGTGGTCGTTCGGCACGCGTCAAATGCCGTCATATGCCCAGCGTATTCACCAATTTTGCTCATACGTCGGCATACGTTTTCTTAAACGTCAAGGTGTGACAGGACCTTAAAGGAAGAGTGTGGAAGTTTTTTTCTACATTACCTCCATCTGCTTTGTTTTTAAACACTGCAACTTTTATCTGTGACATTACCCGAGATCTGCTTCTTGACATGAAAATTTTGAAAAACACTATCCGGCCTATAGTTATTTCTGTTTTCATTTCAGCCCAAGCTTTTCTCTGACTCCGCTCAGCCTCGTCAAACAGAACCCCGAGAGCTTCGCCAGGGCTTGTTTGTTTATGTGCTGCTGTGCTTTTGTGAAGCATGCTATCAGATATAAAGGTCCGTATTTTCTTATTTGGAAGATATAATCGCGAGAAGTCAAAGTCTGATACAAAGCATCAGAGACGGATTAGTTTTTTTCGTTCCCAACGTCACCCTCGAGAGGAATTAAACATTCCGGCGTTTCAGTGCCTGCAGCTACACCATGTGGTATTGGGCTGGATGTTGAGGAGCACTATGTGATGGTGTCATTCTCCTCGCGAAGCCAGTACAAAACAGTCCCAGAATGGGGTTGTTCAGGCGAGATCCAGGGATTGGGTATTCCCCCCATCCACTTATGGTCCGCATGCGATATGATCGTCCCCCAATATAACTTGTCATCGTCAGAAGTCGTCAGCAAATATGCATTTTCCTCGGATATCCAGGGCACGCGGTTCTCGATCGTCCTTGGGCTTGTTGCCCAGGAGCTGAATCGTGTCAGCATGGTGTTTAAGCCCTGGTCAGGAGCCGTCGCCAGCAGACTGTGTTTGCGCGGCGCTGTCCAGATGCCTCCCCAACGCCGTCTGGCCGCCTGCGCCTGACCCTCCAGTCGGTACTGGAAAAACTCCCCCACGCCCACCTCCTTGATCTGGTTGCCGTGCTTGACAATGGAATAGTTGTCGGTCAGACTGGGAGAGTTGGCTCGACGTTCGTACACCGAGGTGCGCGTCCAGCCGTGTCTGGAGACGCACGTCACCAGCAGGGTCCAGCCGCCTCCGTCCAGCGTCTGGTCGCAGTAAACGGCCAGCACCTCGGACGGCGACACCCGGTACACGCTGTCAGAGGTCATCCCGAGGTCACGCAGGTCACGGCACGTGCGAGGGAAGTGGATCACCTCGCTGCCGGGTGTCTCCACCATGCCGTCCCTGCTCCGCCACGGAAACAGCCGGCACGTTCTGTCGCTGCCGCTCCAGCCGGCGGTGAAGCAGGTGTCTGCACGGAGGCAGAGCAGGCTGCAGGCCAGCCGCGAGGGTGCCCGGCGCACGGCCAGGGATGCTCCTCCGCCGCTGAAGCTGCTGCTGGGGCTGATGTAGCCGAACCGGGAGCTGGTACAGCCGAGGGCCACCACCGAGAGCATCAGCACCGCACGCATACCGAGGTGGAGGATCGGCCTGGAAGGGTGGACTGAGACTGGAACATAGACAAGCGGAGTAAAGACGTGTGACGGTAGGTGGCAGTTGTTGCCTGAGCTGGCTCTGCTTTGTGACTAGTCTGTTTGCATCACGGAAGGATCGAGAGGGCATCAGCCGTTACCGACTTAGCAATCAGTTGTGTAATGGTTCCAGTTAACGCGACGGTTATTTGTCTGTCTGTCTTGGGTTTGTGGTTTATGGCACGTAATTAGCCGCAGTAATCGGTATGATGAACACCGGTGGCGTTTGATTGTAGTAGATGACAACCAGTGCCGCCATGAGCATCGTAAGCGGGGCGAGGGGGGGTACGCTTCCTCCTACTCACGAATGTTTCTGCAATCTTACCCTGTCAGATGCGTAGATATACATAACTATGTCGGTGAAGTGCATCGTGGTCCGTGGTTCACATGCTGTCGTAATTCTCCGAATTTCCCTTCCCCAGTCATCGCCGGTCCGGGCTCCGTCTCCGCCAATAAAAATTCGTGGCGACGCCCCTGAGTGCCGTCATTAGCGCCGTGCCGTATATGTGCTGTCATGACCCGGCAAACACGGAAGTATCATAATTCACCGAACACGGCGGTTCGGGCCTGAATTATTCAATTCCTGTAGGCTTTTCGAGAGGTGGACACAGATCGCTCAGCGTCGCCGATTGTTCTTTTCTGCAGCATGCTGCTGACAGTCAGTTGAAGTTGACGTGCCGGCTTTGTGGGAGTGGCGGTGATGTTATATCCGGTCCCAGACGGACAAGCTCGCCGACGGCGTTTCACCTGGGTAATGGCGTGTCGTCAGATCCCAACCATCTATCGGTGATTGGGGTCCTGGCTTTATGGAGCTTGGGCAACACGGAATGTTGTTGGTGCTTATGGCCATTCTGGGTAATTCGGGTAGACGCGGTGGGTTATACTTTTATTTGTGTTGTTTTTAGTTGTTTGATAAAACAAAAAACAACGGAAAAATTATCGAGAAAAGCTTGCTCTGAGGTCTGTCTGCAGGTTGTTTAATTTTCTTCAATTCAAACAAATATGCACTTCATTGATGTGAGGCTTGAATGGTAACAAAATTTTACCATTGGAATAAGCCTTCTTTTGGAGTCTGGAAAATGGTAAACAAGTTTTCTTTTCATGTATACGGATGTAAAACTACAGTAGCCTGAATTCAGTGCGATGGGTGTGGTATTTTTCTTTGAGCAAGATTACTAACAAGTAGTCTTAGCTATAAGGCCCTTGCTGCTTTTCTGAGTAGGAAGATTACATCTAATATCGCGGCTGCTCCTGCGGAGTTTCTCCCACCGAGTAATATGAACAATGAAAAAAGTTTCCACAAAGGTGTGTGCGAAAACTAAGCCCGCCCGGTTTTTCTACGGTCCACTTTCTACCACGGCTATATTTAGCTTACCTAACAGACACAACCAGACAGGAACTAGCAAGGTCGCCGGACATGTGCCCGACCGCAACTGTCTTCAATTACACACATCTGTACCAGCACATATATCCAGGAAATTTCTAGTCTCTTTAAAGATTAAGCTTGTGTGGTTTTGATCCACACAAACTTTGCTTCTCAATTTTCGATCGCGACTCAACTTTGAGTCCTCTACGACTACGACAGTTTAAACCCGATCTTGGAGGCCACGACGCTAAGCCGGTCAGTTCCGGCCAGTCTGTGTAGCAACCATGGCAATGGACCCGAATCCAATCGGCAGAAAAGCTCGACAAGTTGGTAAAAAATGAGAATCCGAGTCCAAATCCGGATTTATTGCCGAAACATTGGGGATAATTCCGATCCAAGACGTCAACGTTTCAGCTATCCGTCCGGGTATCTAATCCAGGCACACGCTGCCTCTTATACCAAAAAGTAGAATCCAGATGTGATTGCATCGCCGAGTCTTGTATGGTGGATCTGGGATAGGCATAGATCTGGATTTGATAGACACTATCAACTGGGTGCATTTCAGCCTAGAATTGTAACTATCCTAGTGGTAGGGTCCCCCGTATGGATGATTTTCAGCCAGGACGAGATGCTTGGATCCAAGAATATGTTTGTTGACTGACGCTAATTTAAAAGTTGACAGTAAACCGCAGGACCTGCAAACATTTGCAAAGAACGTTGTGACTCATTCTGAGTCCGCAGTAAAGAGTGTTAGTTTTCAACAGTGCTGGGCTGCTCAGCCTGCCTGCCGGAGACGGGAAGCGCCTTCAGTGCTCTGCGCGCCGGCAGGTGCGCCGGCGCGCTGTCTGTGTCCGGCCCAGAGGGCGCCGCCTGCTGGTCCGAGGTGCTCAGACTCTGCGCCACCGCCGTACAGCTAGAGGGCACCACCGCCGGCGTGCGTCACCTGCTGCTGTGTGACGGCCGATTGCTGGACGCCGCCGCCGCCGCTGCTGTGTCAGGTCAGTGTGGACCTGCTGTGGCAGGTCAGTGTGGACCTGCTGTGAAAGGTCAGTGGGACCTGCTGTGGCAGGTCAGTGTGGACCTGCTGTGGCAGGTCAGTGTGGACCTGTTGTGAAAGGTCAGTGTGGACCTGCTGTGGCAGGTCAGTGTGGACTGCTGTGGCAGGTCAGTGTGGACCTGCTGGAAAGGTCAGTGTGAATGCCGCCGCTGCTGTGGCAGGTCAGTGTGGACCTGCTGTGGCAGGTCAGTGTGAATGCCGCCGCTGCTGTGTCAGGTCAGTGTGGACCTGCTGTGTCAGGTCAGTGTGGACCTGCTGTGGCAGGTCAGTGTGAATGCCGCCGCTGCTGTGTCAGGTCAGTGTGGACCTGCTGTGTCAGGTCAGTGTGGACCTGCTGTGGCAGGTCAGTGTGGACCTGCTGTGAAAGGTCAGTGTGGACCTGCTGTGGCAGGTCAGTGTGAATGCCGCCGCTGCTGTGAAAGGTCAGTGTGGACCTGCTGTGGCAGGTCAGTGTGGACCTGCTGTGGCAGGTCAGTGTGGACCTGCTGTGAAAGGTCAGTGTGGACCTGCTGTGTCAGGTCAGTGTGGACCTGCTGTGGCAGGTCAGTGTGGACCTGTTGTGAAAGGTCAGTGTGGACCTGCTGTGGCAGGTCAGTGTGGACCTGCTGTGGCAGGTCAGTGTGGACCCGCTGTGAAAGGTCAGTGTGAATGCCGCCGCTGCTGTGGCAGGTCAGTGTGGACCTGCTGTGGCAGGTCAGTGTGAATGCCGCCGCTGCTGTGTCAGGTCAGTGTGGACCTGCTGTGGCAGGTCAGTGTGAATACCGCCGCTGCTGTGTCAGGTCAGTGTGGACCTGCTGTGTCAGGTCAGTGTGGACCTGCTGTGGCAGGTCAGTGTGGACCTGCTGTGAAAGGTCAGTGTGGACCTGCTGTGGCAGGTCAGTGTGAATGCCGCCGCTGCTGTGAAAGGTCAGTGTGGACCTGCTGTGGCAGGTCAGTGTGGACCTGCTGTGGCAGGTCAGTGTGGACCTGCTGTGAAAGGTCAGTGTGGACCTGCTGTGGCAGGTCAGTGTGGACCTGCTGTGGCAGGTCAGTGTGGACCTGCTGTGAAAGGTCAGTGTGAATGCCGCCGCTGCTGTGGCAGGTCAGTGTGGACCTGCTGGAAAGGTCAGTGTGAATGCCGTCGCTGCTGTGGCAGGTCAGTGTGGACCTGCTGTGGCAGGTCAGTGTGAATGCCGCCGCTGGTGTGTCAGGTCAGTGTGGACCTGCTGTGTCAGGTCAGTGTGGACCTGCTGTGGCAGGTCAGTGAATGCTGCCGCTGCTGTGTCAGGTCAGTGTGGACCTGCTGTGTCAGGTCAGTGTGGACCTGCTGTGGCAGGTCAGTGTGAATGCCGCCGCTGCTGTGGCAGGTCAGTGTGAATGCCGCCGCTGCTGTTTTAAGTCAGTGTAGATGCCGCCGCTGCTGTGTTAATTCAGTGTGGATGGCCCTGCTGTTGTGTGAGGTCAGTGTGTCAAGTTAGTGTGGACGCCGTCACTGCGATGTCGGTGATGTGTGAGTAAACGATCCCCCTCCGTTAGACGCGGGGCTGCGGGCCGGTCTGTTTCGGCTGCTGGAGGCTCTGCTGGCCGTGGATCTGGAGCCGGCCTTCTGCTCGGCTGCCGAGCTGCTGCGCCGGTGGCCGGCGCTGGCGGCCGCGCTGCCGAGGTCGCCGCAGCTGCTGGAGAACCTGCTGGCCGAGGAGGCGGCGCGGACGCTGCAGCTGGTGGCGGACCGGCCGCGCCTGGCCGGCCTGGAGGAGGCGGGCGGGGCGCTGTGTGCGGCGCTGCTGCCGCCTGGTGCCGCCGGTCGGCGCTGCCTGCCCGCCCTGCTGCTGGTCAGCCCAGCCGCCAAACAGGAGGCGCTGCAGCAGCGACTGCACGCGCGTCTGGCCAATCAGCTGCGGCTGAGGATAGCCGAGCTGGTGACGGGCTCCCTCGGCGTCCGCGCCGCCATGAGCAAGACCAAGGTACGGCCTACAAATCCTTTTCTGATACATGGGCGGCAATGGCTTGGGGTATGTAAAATTGACGTGGAAGGGTGCAGGGCGGCATTCGCTACAAGTGCGATTGGCTTAGGTGAATGTGACCCAACTGTTTGTTAGGTTCTTATTTTGATCACGCTTATATATAGAACCCATGTCCATGTTTAATTTTCTTAGGCTCTGCGCGACTGCCGTACAGCTAGAGGGCACCAACGCCGGCTATACCGGTACTGGGATTGTTTACTGACAACTGGTGTACTGCTAAATTGTGAATTATCTTTGAAAGTGGAGCCTGACTCAGTCAAAGATGCCAAGCCAACGGGTGCCATAGGGACTCTGGCCGCGGTAAGCTATTATCACACGTCTGAATCTGCTGAGCTGTACTTTTACCGCTGGAGCCAGGGTTTCTAAGTCTGTATGGCTCGATGTATCCAGAAACAATTGTTTTTCGGTTAAAAGTACGTGGTTAGGAGCTAGACTCCCTGCTGCACCCGGGGTTTTCCGCCTCTGCTGTGCCTTTTATACTCACCGCCGTGAGGCGTCCTTTGTATTGGCATTTACTTGCAGGCCGGACGTCGTCTGTGCTGGGCTGACGTGAGTAAGCTGTACGATGCCTGCAGGAGCGGACCCTGCTGTCGGCGGTGCTGGCCGACTTGGACCTGCTACGCAACCTGATGTCGGGCTCGGCCGAGGCCAAGGTGGCGCTGGCGGCAGCCGGCCTGCCGGACCTGCTCCACAAGCTGTGGCCCTGGTGTGTGACCTCGCGGCGACTGGCCGTGGCCGTGCTCTGCACCCTCAACACGCTGGCTGCCGGCTGCGTTGACGGTGAGTCAGGGGCAGAGTCGGCACGTGCTGGTCGGGGGCACGGCTGGTGGACCGGGGCGCTGCCGTCTGAACGCGACACCTGTTATAGTAGAAAGATGAGAGGTCTTGCATATAGTCGTGTTTAGTCAAGTTGTTGATTTCCCTTCTTCTATGTGCCAAAATCAGTGGGGCATGGACTCGGCGTTGACTGTGCCGGTGCTCGTCATGGGTTACTGGGGTGGTTGGTAGCAGGCCTTCGTTATTTGTTGTGTCGGCGTTCGGCAAGGGAGGGATTTTGGCTGCGTGCTCGGCAGGGGAGGGATACTGGCTGTGTGCCTGGCAGGGGAGGGATTCTGACGGTGTGCTCGGCAGGGGCGCGGTGCTGACTATACGCTCGGCAGAGGAGGGACGCTGACTGTGTGCCCGGCAGGAGCCCGGTGCTGACTGTGCGTTCGGCAGGGGCGCGGCGGCTGGCGTACACCAGCGCGGCGCTGCACCAGCCTCCGTCGGCGTCGCCGTCGGCCAGCTCGCTGGTGCACGCTGTGCTGGAGGACTGCCGCCGCCACCTGGCCGGCCGCGCTGCCGCTGCTGCCGCCGGCGCCGTGCAGCGACTGGCCGTGAGCTTCAGCCTGCTGGCTGCCGCCGCCCTGGTGCCCGAGGGACGCTCCATCATCTGCAGGGTAAGAGGCGCTGTGGTGGGGTTAAGTAGGGCCAGAGAGGAGCAAAGTGAATGAAACGCCAATTTGTAATGGTTTTAGGAACATAACGTTTTTTTTAATTATCATTTTCCTGTTATCATTGTGGTGATCAGGATTTTGATGTGTTCAGGAATGGTGCAGTGCTGGTATCGCCGATCGCAGGCAGTCCCGGACAACCTGTCTGTCTGTGCCCTGATCCCGGCCCGCCCGCCTGTCTGTCTGTGCCCTGATCCCGGCCCGCCCGCCTGTCTGTCTGTGCCCTGATCCCGGCCCGCCTGCCTGTCTGTGCCCTGATCCCGGCCCGCCTGTCTGGCTGTCTGTGCCCTGCTCCCGGCCCGCCTGCCTGCCTGTCTGTGTCCTGATCCCGGCCCGCCCGCCTGTCTGTCTACCCTGATCCCGGCCCGCCCGCCTGCCTGTCTGTGTCCTGATCCCGGCCCGCCCGCCTGCCTGTCTGTGTCCTGATCCCGGCCCGCCCGCCTGTCTGTGCCCTAAGCTCGGCCCGCCTGTCTGCCTGCTCTGATCCCGGCCCGCCCGCCTGTCTGTCTGCTCCTGATCCCGGCCCGCCTGCCTGCCTGATCTGATTCCGGCCCGCCTGTCTGTCTGTGCCTTGATCCCGGCCCGCCCGCCTGTCTCTCTGTGCCCTGATCCCGGCCCGCCTGTCTGTCTGTGCCCTGATCCCGGCCCGCCTGTCTGTCGGTGCCCTGATCCCGGCCCGCCCGCCTGTCTGTGCCCTGCTCCCGGCCCGCCCGCCTGCCTGTCTGTGCCCTGATCCCGGCCTGCCTGCCTGTCTGTCTGTGTCCTGATCCCGGCCCGCCTGCCTGTCTGTCTGTGTCCTGATCCCGGCCCGCCTGCCTGTCTGTCTGTGTCCTGATCCCGGCCCGCCCGCCTGTCTGTCTGTGCCCTGCTCCCGGCCCGCCCGCCTGTCTGTCTGTGCCCTGATCCCGGCCCGCCTGCCTGTCTGTGCCCTAAGCTCGGCCCGCTCCCTGTCGACAGAGCACCTTCCTCTCTCAGTTCCGGTTCGGCCGCGGAGGCCGGCCGGTGCCCGGGGACCAGCAGCGCCGCCACCTCTCCGTCACCCGGCTCTGGCTGCTGCTCATCAAAAACGTCACCTTCTTCGAGGAAGGACAGAAGGTGGTCGCCCGGGTAAGCCGGAGGCGCCAGAGCGGAGAGCGGGCCTCAAGGTGGCGCTTACGGCTGTGAAGGTCGCTGATTTTCTGTGACAGGCTCTGCCACTTTCGTGGCGGGGCTTGACATTACTTTGTTCAGCTTAACACGCAACTGAGTTATTCTCTCAAAGCTGGAACATATGTCTTAATGGATAATATCTCAGATTTTTCAGCTTTCTGTCAGTTTCTGCAGATGACAGACTGGGTGGCCTGGAGATGACGGGAGGGGCGTGCCGTCGCACTCTGGAGGCTGCGGTGCTGACAGGCCGTGTGGCCCTCAGATCCCGGAGGTGACGGGAGGGGCTGCCGTCACACTCTGGAGACTGCGGTGCTGACAGGCCGTGTGCCCTCAGATCCCGGGGGTGACGGGAGGGGCGTGCCGTCGCACTCTGGAGGCTGCGGTGCTGACTGGCCGTGTGCCCCTCAGATCCCGGAGGTGACGGGAGGGGCGTGCCGTCGCACTCTGGAGGCTGCGGTGCTGACTGGCCGTGTGTGCCCTCAGATCCCGGAGGTGACGGGCTCGCTGGTGGCGCTACTGTCGCAGGAGGACACCAGCCTGCGCTCGTCTGCCGTGCTGGTGCTGCGCAACCTCAGCTACCTCACAGCCATGCAGACGGCGCTCATCAACACAGGCGAGTCACGGAAACTGGCACTGCTCACTCTCACAGGCGAGTCACGGAAACTGGCACTTATCACACTCACAGGCGAGTCACGGAAACTGGCACTGCTCACTCTGGTTGGCGCTTCCAGACGGTGGAGCTGCCGCCCACTTCCAGTGGCGGCAGCACTGTTGACTGCCTCTTAACGAGGAGGCTGACAGCCTGGTCAAGGTAGCTTCTTCATTGCCTCAGCAAACCACTGAGACAGGTGTCCGTGCACACACCAAAGCAGTTGGCGTGGTGACTGGGAAGCCCTGGCGGTAGCAGCGGCCGGACGACTGGTACCACTCCACCACGCGGTACCGAGTGCCGCCACCCGTCCACGGAGACGATCGCGGCGCCGTGATAACGGAGCACTGGTCCGGGCCGGGCGCCGGACCGGCTGGGAGCCGCGTCTCCACCGCGTCGGGCGCCGTCCCACACCTGCCTGTTCCCAGTGTACCGGCCAGGACTGCCCCGCGGCCTTCTGTCTATCGTTCAGGGAGGAGTCCGACACCCCGGCGCGGCTATTACTGCGCTGTCATGTCTGGAGTGGTAGACGCCTCAGTGCACTGGGGAATATGTATGGAGAGCCCCATCATCTGCGGTGGGATGACGTGGCCGCCGGCTATCTGGCCTTTCAGAGCACAACGGCGACGACTCCGCTTGGCTAGGTCAGGAGGTACCAAGGACAATCAGCCGAACCGATGCTGCTAATAAACACATAATACTGGTTCGAACCGGTATTGCTCTTGCTCGATGGTAGACGACAGTTTTCCAGTTCACTATCCACTAATTTCGGATGTCAGTAATTATTGTGCTTTGCTATACTTGGCATCAGCTGGTCACTATTCCAGGTTAGTGACTGTGTTGTCCAGGCCGTATTGCCCTCCGTTCTGACCAGCCTGTGTGCGGCAGACGGTTTCGTGGCTGGTGTTGCGGGGGCGCTGCGGTCCGGCCACCCGGTGGCCTGCTGCGCTGCAGTCGCACTGTGCTGGCAACTGCTCACCAACAGCCGCAAGGCGCGCGCCTTGCTGACATCTACCGGTCACCTCGAGAAGCTCAAGTCGGCCGTTGACACGCTGGATGGGGTCTCTGACGAGGAAACGGCCAACGTTCTGGTCCGAGTAAAGGAGCTGCTCAGACAGGAGGCGATGGCCCCAACAGCTGTTTAGAAGCATAGAAATAAGTTGGATTATCTGATACTTCACTTCTACTTCCATGAGTGCAAATAGAATCCTTGCTGTTTTTTCATAGCTGCGCCAAGATGTTATTTTCCACGAATGATGTGTTGAATGTGCCAAAAATCTGCCCTGTTGCTGTTTATTATTTATTCTAGATGTGTGTTTTAAACTGCAGCAAGCTTCTGCGCTCCTCCGTTAAAAAGTTGTGGTTGCCTGCTCTCCTTCACTTAAATCGGAAATGTGAAAGAGACAATTTCGTTCACGATGTCAGTTTCGGGACAGTTAGCATTGGTGTAGAGATAAGTATATTCAGACGGGTTGGTAACATTGGGTGTTCTGCTTTGAGCTTTCGTGCTCAACCACTTGTGTTGTTTTAACTGTTATAAGCCCGAGAGATGCATGTAGTGAGAAAGTGTTGTGAATTGTTCGATGAATTGGCTGGTAATGCTGTTTTACTGGCGAATTGAACGTGTTTAAGACGCTCGTATCGTGTTTTGCTTTAAATTAACTTCTGTAATGCGTTGACGATTGCTGGCGAGGGGGGGTACATTCGGCACGAATATTGTAGACTGGATTATTCGGATCTACATGGTCTGTATGCTCTCTGGGCCAAAAATTTTCTCCGCGAATCATAACAGTTGGTCACTTTCTGGAAAGCTATCGGACACTTTGATAGATAAGATGGGGGGTCTTGTTGAGTCGTGCTCCTTCGGAAGAGGAAAATAATATGTTTCCTGCCATATCTTCCGAGGCGAATAGGATGTTGAAATAACATGCCAGTGGCAGATCAACTACGAGAAACACACCAATCACATGAAAGATAGAAACGCATGGAATGAAAAGCAAGGGGAAGAGATAAATCATAAAGCGTATGGGGAACCAAGAAAGGTGATAAAATATGTTAAACTTGCAAGAACTGATCACTGGCATCTAATCTATCTATAAAACAAAAGCATCTAAAACCAAATGGGCCGAAGTCAGTTTATACTAGCAATGTTCTCAATCCCATGGCTCCGGTGAAGAGGTCCCCAACCCGCTGTTAACCCTCGCCCCACCGGGGGGCCATCGATGGCCCCCTAAGGTTTTTCCGGGATAGCAGAAAAACGACGAGGCGCAGCACCGCGGTTGAGGGCTCTACCTCTCACTGCATCATTTTCCCATCATCCCTGAAATTTTTACCCCGGGTCACCCAAGGTCAGGTCACCAGACGAGGTCAACCAAGGTCACCTCACTTCACCTTTAGAGCTCTGTAAGAGCTACATTTCAAAGTCGATCGATTTGAAACTTCCTACACTTCATGACCCCTCCAGGGTCTACAAGGTGTATATCCGGGATTTTTCGATTTCGTGACCTGAGGTCAGGTCACGAGGCGACCTCTCCCATTGGAAAAGCATGGGGAAAAGCTATTTCATGATATAAAAGCCACAAAAATGATTGCAAATACTCAGACTGCTCAGAACAACGTTTTTGGGCACCCTTTCACGGATCCCAGGGGTCATATTTGCCCTTTGACTTTTCCAAGGTCATCCAAGGTCACCAGAGGTCAAAAACAGTATTTTGACAATAACTTTTGACCTAATTGAGCTAGAGCGGTGAAACAAACACCAGTGTGTTTGTCTTGTCACTGGCTTTCATTTGATATACGGCAAGGTCACTTTTTGACCTTTCGTGACCTCAGGTCATATTAGGTCACGAGGTGACCTCTGGCGGTCAAACCACTGGCGGGAGGTCTTTACGTTCCACATAGTGGAAAAAGTTCTGGCAATTTGCTATCAAATGTACTTTACCAGGCCTCAATAGCTCTAATGACATAAGAGTTATGCCCAGTTTGCTTAATCATTGCATATTTGAGTGAAAATAGCCGATCTTGACCTAATTTGACCTCTGGAGGTCAAACCATTGACCTGAGCACTAAAACATGCGAAGTAATTTCTTACTGAATTCACGCGAGCTTTCTATTGCACTTTGCAGATTTGCGCTAACGCCCATATTTTCGGAGTTAGAGGGGGCCATCGATGGCCCCCGGTGGGGCGAAGGTGGCGCCGGACCCCGGTGGGGCGCGGGTTAAAACCCGGAAACGCGGGAGAGATGGCGTCTTCCACACCCACGCATCACATTCATTTTTACTTACCAGAGATGTCCCGCCGGAGTGTGTTTGCTGTGGGGATCGCCTGACTGTGCGACATGTTCTCGTGGATTGTCGAAATTTTGAGGTTGAAAGAGAGTGGTACTTTCACGGGTCGCCCTCTCTGGATTCACTGCTTGGAGAGCATCCAACTGTGGACTTCACGGCTATTGCTGCTTTTTTTTAAAGAGTGTCTCATTTAATGTTATTTACTCACCATCTTAGGACGTAATCACCTGTTTTTTACTCTTTGAATTGTTGAAGCACGCGCGGTGAAGTTTACGGTTTTTACCTTTGACAGCTTTAGCCGTGGAGATGTTTAAACTCCTTTGTATATATCTGGTTAATGTTATGGGTGCCACATAACCTTTGTTGTCGGCGCGCCCTAAACCACCAATGATGGTTCATCCGGGCAATGTTTCTGGAGTCTTCAGATCCCTGGTTCGGCGCGGAGTTGCGCAGATTGCTGTAGTATGCAGCGGTAAGGCGAATATCTCACTAGTCCTGTTTATAGGAGATGGTATTGGCCGACCATTTGACGCCAGTTCCCACGCCCATCCTCACCCGTCCTTACCGCTGCAGCCGAGAGTGCGAGGTAATTTGCTATGACAGGGCAAGCGCGTACTGCTCTGCAATGAATGAGGTGTAACAGCACTGAATTTGATGTTTTAAAAGATGGAAGTGAGTCCAGAAGAAAGCTACAGCTTGTCTTGTTTTTTTGCTAAAGCCTAATATTTCAGCTTACCCCCCCTGCAGGTAATCTGGCACCGTGCAGGCACGCCGCTACTCCGGAGCGCGGGAAACTGCTCCATTCAGCAAGCGGTCGGCCAAATGGGCCAATAATTAAGCGGGCTTAAACCGGACTGCATTTGCGATGTTGGGCTCATGACCAGATTTTATATTTGCTTCGTTAACGAGGCTGCTCTTCGAAATGTTTCAACTGGCTGTGATAGATGGAAGTAGCCAAGAAACGTCGAGAGGCAGCCTTTCTTTTATTATTATCTTTTTTTTGGGGGGAAAGGAGTCTAGCGTATTTCGACCATCTGAAGCACGTGTTAGGATTATAAAACACGAAATCCGAAACTATTTCGGCAGGTGGAGTTGTCGCTCGTCCCGCAGTCTTATAACCGACTAACCGCAGTTTTTTTACAAATTACAGCGCAGTCTGCACACGTTCCTTAGATATGTCCGCACCTTTATCGATTTCAAACTTGCACGCAGCTTATAAGCGTGACTCGAGGTTTTAAGCTTTGCGTAATTTTTGCACAATGGTAGAAGGAGCAATTGTTAATTTTATTTATTTTCATTCTCCCCCCACCCCCCCTGTCCATGAGCACAGAAATATTTATGGTTTATTACATCGTGTAAAATTGATAATTGCAAATTGTATACATCTTTGTGTTAGGCACACAATTTCTGTGAGCATAAAACTATTAGTCAATTTTTATTTCTCACGCTGTCTTGGGCGAACGCCCCCGGCGCTGTAAAGCGGTGCCAAAGACCAAACGTTTTATATTAAACGTTCAGAGTCAGGGCTAGAGGTATGCAGTGCTTTTTTAGCCCTCGCGTCAATAACGTTGCAGTGAAACGGCATCTCGCCCAAAGATATGTGGGGATGGGTGGCTTAGTGGCTATCGTGTCTGTCTACTAAGGCACCGGTCCCGGGTTCCACTCCCGGCGGAGCTCCCTGAATAAGTCGATCTGATCCCCTAAATCCCTCCCAGCATGGTAAGAGCTGGCGACGCCGCATGACCCTGGCAGTTGAAGGGCCGTTAAACCCCAATATTTGTTATTATCAAAGACATACATGGCAGAAACTTACAGCATCACTCATCAACCAGTATTATTGAATGTATCAGATTATATGCGCCCAAAATTATAAACAACAAAAAACGTCGAATTCTTCAAACAGACGCGTCATTTTATGACCAGAAGGCTTCAAACATGACATTCCAAGTCACCGGCCCATAAAGGAGGATCCATCCCTCCCGGCCTCAGTACCTACTAATTCTAGGCGACTAATTTGGTGTTTGGTTTGTCGCGGAGGGTGGACCCTCTGCGACAAACCAAACACCAGATCAATAGTAAAAAAACCAACAGTTAAAATCGCTGGTGACTGAGGCCTACCCCGTCTTATGACACGTCACTTTTCAGCCAACCTCCTCCCCCACTGACCACACCATGGCACGTCACTTTTCAGCCAACCTCCTCCCCCACTGACCACACCATCGCACGTCACTTTTCGGCCAACCTCCTCCCCCACTGACCACACCATGGCACGTCACTTTTCAGCCAACCTCCTCCCCCACTGACCACACCATCGCACGTCACTTTTCAGCCAACCTCCTCCCCCACTGACCACACCATGGCACGTCACTTTTCAGCCAACCTCCTCCCCCACTGACCACACCATGGCACGTCACTTTTCAGCCAACCTCCTCCCCCACTGACCACACCATGGCACGTCACTTTTCGGCCAACCTCCCCCCCACTAACCATGTCATGAAACGTCACTTTTCGGCCAACCTCCTCCCACACTGACCACGTCATGACACGTCACTTCGGCCCGCCTCCTCTCTCGGCGAGTGTAGGCATGTATGAACAGGCCCTTACGTGGCCACTGGACTCCCTAGCCACCACAGTCAGCATGCATGGTGATTCACACATCGACTATGAAATCGTCCACAGGTTGTCAATCAATTTCTTGCAAATGAATGGGTCATGTATCTCCGCCAAGCGCCGTCTAGGCTCACCATGTAATAACAATTGTTAGCAATTCTGTCAGGAAAGTATTTGTTCACTTTACTGCTTTGGTTTCAAAATGGCATCGGATTCCTATCCGGAAAAGCTAGTTATCCTGGGGCGCTTAATTTAGCGTATTTTAGGCACTGGCAGTACCGATGTGCCCGTACTCCCAATGGAGTGAATCTGTCCAGCAGAGGCAGATGCAGAGTGAGTCACTGATAAAGTGTACGTGACAAATTCGATTGGAGGCGCATCATAGTCGCAATCGAGAGACGACAGGCTCGAGACTATATGGGACCGGAGCTTTGCGCGCTCCTGAGCCCGAGCCTTCTGTAAGACTTGATAGGAAAGCCAACGTTATCAATGGACGGAGGCTGTGATTGTGTTACATATTCATCATGAATAATTGGGACTATTGCTTATTCAGGATGTAATTCATGAAGCATTATTGAGGGGTTCCTGCCCCCTGAAGCCATCCCTGCCTTGTTTGGCTCAGCGGGCGCCGCCGGTGAGGACGGCTCGGCGCGGCCGTCGCTGGCGTCTGCTGCCCCCGCGGCGGTGTCGGCAGCGCCGGGACGTGTGCCTCCGTCGGTGGTGGTGAGGACGGTGGCGCCGGCAGCGGCGGTAGCGGCGGCTGCCCTGGCGCAGAGTGCAGCGGTGACGGCAGCATATCCCGTGTGGATGTCGCCTCCTCTTTGGCGTTTGGCTGTGATCACTTCCTGCCGCGGCTGCCTCAGTAGCGCTGGCTCTAACATGGTCCTGCGCTGGCTCCTGAACCTCTTCAGGTTTGACGTCAGTCGGCTGGTCCAGTGTCGGCTGCCGAACCCCTGTGTGTCTGACGTCACTAGCCCCGGCCTGGTTCAGTGTCGGCTGCCGAACCCCTGTGTGCCTGACGTCACTGGCCTCGGCCTGGTTCGGTGTCGGCTGCCGAACCTCTGTATGTCTGACGTCATTGGCGCCGGCCTGGTCCGGTGTGGTTTGTTGACCCTCTGCAGGTTTGACGCCACTGGTGTTGGTCTGGTCCAGTATGGTATGTTGGGCCTCAGCAGGTTTGACGTCACTGATGTTGGTCTGGTCCAGTATGGTATGTTGGGCCTCAGCAGGTTTGACGCCACTGATGTTGGTCTGGTCCAGTATGGTATGTTGGGCCTCAGCAGGTTTGACGTCACTGGTGTTGGTCTGGTCCAGTATGGTATGTTGGGCCTCAGCAGGTTTGACGCCACTGATGTTGGTCTGGTCCAGTATGGTATGTTGGGCCTCAGCAGGTTTGACGTCACTGATGTTGGCCTGGTCCAGTATGGTCTGTTGGCCCTCTGCAGGCTTGACGTCACTGATGTTGGTCTGGTCCAGTATGGTATGTTGGGCCTCAGCAGGTTTGACGTCACTGATGTTGGTCTGGTCCAGTATGGTATGTTGGGCCTCAGCAGGTTTGACGTCACTGGTGTTGGTCGGTCCGGTTGGTCTGTTGGGCCTCTGCAGGCTTGACGTCACTGGTGCTAGTCTGGTTCAGTTCGGATCGCCCAGCCTCTGCAGGCTTGTCGTTATTGGCCTTGGCCTGGTCTTGTGTCTGCTGCGGACTCTCGGGAGATTTAACGCCACTAGTGCTTGCCTCGTCCACTGTGGTCTGTTGGTCCTCTGTATGTTTGGTGTCACTGGCACTGAGCTGGTCCAGTGGCGACGCCGTACGCTGACTGGTCCAGTGGCGACTACGCTGAGCTGGTCCAGCGGCGACGCCGGTACGCTGAGCTGGTCCAGTGACGACGCCGGTACGCTGAGCTGGTCCAGTGGCGACGCCGGTACGCTGAGCTGGTCCAGTGACGACGCCGGTACGCTGAGCTGGTCCAGTGGCGACGCCGGTACGCTGAGCTGGTCCAGTGACGACGCCGGTACGCTGAGCTGGTCCAGTGACGACGCCGGTACGCTGAGCTGGTCCAGTGGCGACGCCGGTACGCTGAGCTGGTCCAGTGGCGACGCCTGCTGCAGTGACGGCACGCTGAGCTGGCTGAAGGCAGCTGCGCAGACGCAGGCCACCGTCACCAGGTCAGTGATGAGGTTGCCGGCCAGGCTGTAGGTGAGACTGGTCTTCAGTGGTGTACAGTGCATGTGCGGGCCGCAGCTGCTGTTGCTGCAGAGACACTCCGCCACCGGCAGCTTCACCGGCCGCTCGTCTCCGAAGCTGACCTGCCGCTGCTGGAACGGACAGCTGGACCGTATCGGCAGCTGCCAGCTGCTGACGTTGGCCGCGCAGCTGGTGTCCGATGACGTTACGTCTGGCGGCAGCTGCGGCTCGGTTGGTGCTGCGGTAGCCGTGAGCGGCGGGGCCGTCGTCTGGCCCCGGGGAACTCCTCCACAGCGGACTGTGTGGTCATGCATCTGGTAAATGCGGTTGGTCTCGTGCGAAGCATTCCGCAGTGAAGGATTTCCCTGGAGCTTCCAGTCATTGATTGCGGCACGGAAAACATGAATACCACTAGTGCAAGCCTGAGCGATACCGTCATGACTGCTGCGTGGGTTTAGACAACAATATCTTTGATGGAGGAGACTTCGCTCCACTGTCAAATCAAAGCAGACGACAGCAATGTCTGTGATGGAGGAGACTTCGCTCCACTGTCAAATCAAAGCAGACAGCAATGTCTCTGGTGGAGGAGACTTCGCTCCACTGTCAAATCAGAGCAGATAACGATGTCTTTGGACTTCGCTCTTCTGTCAAATCAGAGTAGATAACGATGTCTTCGGACTTCGCTCCACTGTGAAATCGAGCAGTCGACAATGTCTGGTGGAGTGGACTTCCCTCCAATGTCAAATCAGAGCAGCCATTGAAATGCCAGCGTCGGTGTTACACGCGTTAGACCGGTAACATGGAGGAATGCTGGGCTGCTCTGTTGATGGCAGTTGGCTGCTGATGATGATCAGATTTTGGAGACTTTTAGTTGACTGCTGATGTTTGTCAGGTTTTGGAGACTTTCAGTTGATGGCTGGTGACTGTCAAGTTTTGGAGACTTTCAGCTGACTGCTGATGACTGCCGGGTTTCGGATACTTTCAGTTGACAGCTGATGACTGCTGGGGTTTGGAGACTTCCAGCTGACTGCTGATGACTGCTGGGGTTTGGAGACTTTCAGCTGACTGCGGATGACTGCTGGGGTTTAGAGACTTTCAGCTGACTGCTGATGACTGCTGGGGTTTGGAGACTTTCAGCTGACTGCGGATGACTGCTGGGGTTTGGAGACTTTCAGCTGACTGCTCTGCTGGGGTTTGGAGACTTTCAGTTGACTGCTTAGCTGCTCAGTTGCTGGCGGTTGACTGCCGAGCCGTTCAGTTGCTGGTGGTTGGTTGCTGAGCTGCTCAGTCACCGGTATTGCACCGATGAGTGACTTAGCTATTTAGTCGGTGGAAGTCGTCTGCTGACTGCCGCTGCTCCGTCAGTGGCAGTTACTGACAGACGTCCCAGTCACGACGGGAAGCTACGGACTTCGACCGTCCTCCGGTGTCTCTGCCCAGCTGCAGCCTGAGACTGTCGCCACACGCTCACCTTCTAAAACACAGTGAGCTCCAGCCTCCAGCCAGCGTCTGACCAAAATCACAGGCGTCTCACTACCACCCAATTGCAGCCAATCGTCTGCTGTAGCAGCTGTCCCCAGTGGCTGATCCAGCGACAAAGGCCACCTGGACTGGTGTTGGTTTTTGTCCGTGTTTGTAACTCAGAGAGGCGCTGGGTAATGAATACAGTCGCTCACTGCCATCCTTTTATAGAAGCGGTGCTTACACATTTCTGTGACCGATGGGTGGGCCCGCGCCACGGGAAACACCGGCATTTTCTCGGCATCGCCATTAGAGTGGCGTGCGTGCCTGCCCGGATGAATGGCTGTGTTTTCTTCCCGGTTCACTGGTGAACTGCCCTGGGTGCGCGTGTCTTCGGTCGCCAGCAAACGCTGGGCCGACAGACACGGAAAATAGACCCTGCACCTGCTCAACCCGGCATGCAACATCAACACATGCAAAAAGGCAAACCCTCTTTCACGGAAGCTGGTGGAAACTGTGGGAATGTGGGACGGGGAACGCCGCCCACCTCAAATCATTGCTGCAGTGCTTTTTTGGAACGGTTATTTTTCAATGTGCTTGCTGCGCATAGACTCGGAAATTCTTATATGATATCTAGAGAGTTTTAAGAACGGTTTTCTTAGTCCAAGCTAAAGCGCCAGAACAGCCACAGATATAGTTTTTTCTGTGATATTACCGTCCATGGTGTAACAGTGCCCATATCAAGCCTTTTAATCAAGGGCCGGCAGATAAAACCATGCAGTGACAAACATTTCCTGTAATGCAAATATAGCAAGCCTAGACCGTCAGGAAAAAGTGTTTATAAGCCCTATGACCCAACTAGCCTACGTTAACTTCCAACTTAATTGCTGTTTTACATGGTAATTTTTCATTTGCATCATGTACGTAAACTATCAAAGTTTTCTTTGCACTTGGCGATATGTAACATGGATATAATGTGCATAAACACATTCCATTCCTTTGGTGCACAAAACTCATGAGCGCAAGTTTCACTCCGGTACCTACAACTATTCGTGGTGTACAACTCTTCCCCATGTGGGCCTTTTTGACGCCCATGTAAAGCGTTGGATACCGCTGTGGCTGACACCCCCCTTGCGTAACGTGATTTATGAGCGGTCTCTAATAACAGAAACACGACTACTGATACTAATCAGGAACACGATACCTCCCGAGCCCACGACGTTACTACCAAAACACCTGCAGCCCACTAACCAATTATTTAGCCGTAAAAGCTAAAGCCTTTAAAAATCTCCAGCATATAGTTACCCTCATGTCGAAAAACACTGGGTTGGAAATTAGTGCCAAGTTTGCCGACAAAGCAGTGAGATGCAGAGGGAGGGCTAGGGAACTCAAGCCCCCGGGAGAGGGGGGGCTTGTCAGAGTGCCTATAGTTAATGCATAGCCGAAGTCGGATCCGGGAGGGGGGGGTGGCTCGAGCCTCCTACCCTCCCCCGAAATAAGGTCACGGACCCGCCACTGCGGCCAAGTATATTCACGTACCGAACCCATGCCAATGGACTCATACTTTTTCAGTGTTTTCACAATCTAACACGTCACAACAGCTCGCCCTAATTAGAATCCCAGCCTTATTCTGTTGGCTGGGAGTATCGTTGAAAACGTCTATTTTTAGGAGGAAAATTTGTCTTTTTATAATCCTCATGAGACCGCATATGTTTCATCTGATTCAAGTGTTACACTTCCCTATCAAGCTGAACGAACACAAGGACAGGTGGGTATTGGCGGTGGCGGATCCAGGATTCCATTGGGGGGGGCTCAAGTCTCCATTGCCATTGCCTCGGCTATGCCTTCAGCCTTCGGCTATGCATGCTTCATGCTATGCTTCAGCCATCGGCTATGCATTCCGTATAGGCACTCTGACATTTAACACGCGCATTGACGGGGGGGGCGGGTACCCGCCCTCCCTCGGGTTTTTCAAAGATAGCAGAAAAACGGCGATGCTACGCGCCGCCGTACTTGGCATACCTTTTTCCTCATCATTTTTACAACTTCTGTGAAAATTTTAAGGTTAGGTCATCTCAGGTCAGGTCACAAGTACAGGTCAAGTGATCCGACCTCAAAAAATTTTAAGATAGCATAAGTCGGAGCAGGGTGAACTTATCCGATTGAAACTCGTATCACATAATGACCCCACCGAGTTCTCTAAAATATGTTCCGGTATTTTTGATATCGATGACCTAAGGTCAGATACGAGGCATGGCCTATCATTGGAAATACATGGGAAAAATGTTTTTACGGAATAACTCAGTAACAGATGGTGATAGAGCATTTATTTTAGCTGCATTACACTCGCCTGGGCTTTGCGGTTGTAATGATATGCATTTTATTTAATTTGACCCTGACCTGACCTCGGGTCAGGTCAAATCCTTGATTTGACCTAGCAAGGTCAAATTATATATCATTCGATTCGACTTGCTGAGAGGATTCTTATAGTTCAAGTCGTTTTGCTCTATCTTTACTTGTTCAGATGTAATGGCCGAAAAACTGATTTTACATGTTATCCCTATGACGGCATATTTTGACCTCTCGTGACCTTAAATGTGACCTGACAAAAAATGGTTCCCATGTTTTCGATGGAGAAGTGGATGGGCAGCCCAACGCCGTTTACCGTTTTTCGCTACCTACCGTGGTTCTCGAGATCTTAGGGGGGCGGGTACCCGTCCCCCGTCAATGCGAAGGTGGCTCAGACCCCCGTCGATGCGCGTGTTAAAGGGGACTTGGGCTCTCATGTCCCCCCCAGGACGCCATAGGACATATACTTCCATTTCTCGGTTCCCCTCCCCTCTCCGCCCCCGGCTCGAAATTCCGTGACGACTCCTTTGCACCTAATCCAGAACAAAAGTAGACATTAAGCAACACTGTTAGGGCCGACAGGAAAAAGTGTTCATCATGCGCACCATGCAAATAGCTTACGTTCAGAGACAGCAGATTCCGGGGACAGGTTGTACACTGTACAGTTGCACACCCCGCAAAATTTGAGGGTGTGCAAAAGTATCTTTTGGAAGTAAGACCAAAAGCAAGATTTGGACAAGAAAAAAATGGGCCTAAAGACCGCCTACCTGAAGACGCAGGACCTTCTGTGTGAAATAAAAACACTTTCACATATGAATGGCACCCCTGACATCAAAACCGCCCCATGGAGAGAAAATAGGCGAACCCCAGGGAGAAAAGTTCCCCTGGGAAGGAAGGCGCCTCCTCCCGAAAATCTTGCACACCCACTCGTAAATGGAATCCTTGTATTGTATTGCGATAAATTCATGGAATGGAATCACTTGTATTGCGATAAATTCAGGATAAATTACCGCATGAAAACGACAGAGCCTTAAACCCTGAACCAGGAGATGTATGAAAATGATATTTTTCAAACATGCCTAGCCATACTTTACTCTCCATTCGCTTGATAATCTTCTTCCCTATCCGAGGCTACTCTTTGGTACAGGCAAGACGGCGGCAGCGTCAGCATAGGCTGCCGCATCTGCTGAAGACATGAGTGTTGCAGTGGGATTCTGCTGGGTGGAGCGGAGAGGAAGCCGACCCGTAGGTAACCGAGGGGAGGAGAAGAGAGGTGAACATAAAACAAAAACTTAACCGTCGGACAAGTCAAAGAGAGTGAGGACTAATAGAAAGCACTGTCAAGCTAAAACCGAATAATATGCCAGACGATAAAAGCGTGTTCCGCTTTGCTACGTGCTGGATGGTAAAAATGCACAGAACTTAAGTTGGGACTCAAAAATTGCCGATTTCGCAGCGCATTTCACTTTTCTGACGTCATAATTCGAGTACTAAAGCTCTAAGACGAGACCCAAAAGTCACAGACGATAATATGCTTTTGCTTAAGGAGGGCACTTTTAATGTATACATTATACTAACGTTGATTTTAGGAAACCAATAGGGGCGCTCAGATCCAAACACTTCCAATTAAGGCATCGCTAATAGCACCATTGTCTTATAACGACTGATTTCAAAACACTACAGCCGGCTGCAGCCTCTTAAACACATGTAAACAGATTGCGCTGTCGAATACACGGTGACCCTCCCCAAAAAAGAAGAAGGAGAAACGGGCCCGGCACCTTCTTTTGTCATATCTTCACAAGTAATACGCCCGTCGCTCTAATATTGTACGGCAGAGGTAAATTCAACACTAGTGAACATAGTTGGGCCCCAATTAAGTCTGAAGAGAAATAATACGCGATGGAGCAATGCCAGAGGACAGACATGTTTTGCAGAGTTCAGGGCATTTCATGACACAAGGTACACGCTCCTGAAATAAAATCCAGAACAGGTGGAATCTTTTTGAAAAGTATGCGATCTAAAAAAGAGCTCTCTGAAGATTGAAGCTCTTCAATGCAGATAATGATACCCGTCAAAACCATCTGGGATGCCCCAAGAAGTGCACAAAAGAGTTTGTAGAGAACTTGAGGGCGTGAGGGCCGCATAAATCGAGAAATTTTGGGGCACGAGCGGAAAAGCCCCCCTTAACAACCCATAAAAAACATCGAATATCTTCAATTCAGGCCGCCTGACGGACTGTGTGTACAAAATGAGTCCAGGATCGATCCTGTGCCAAGAAAAATTAACCGTAGAAAAGATCAAAGCCATTACTCAGTCGGTTTATCGGGAAGGTTTGTCATTGCGGAAAAATGGAGTAAATGTAGAGCATATGAAATATGTTGCATGTATAAAAAGTAAAGGCCAGCAAATAACTATATTTGATTTACTTATCGATATATCATTCATTGCCAAAGTTCCACTCAAATTTTCCCTAAAACCTCGACCTCGGCATGGGCTAGGCAGGGCGCCAAATCCTGTCTCGGGGTGGGCTCGAACCCACGACACCCTGCACATCGGTGTATCATTCCCTCACTGTCACTTATTCTACACTCTCTTATCAAATATTTTGTGGCTTAGGAGCATGCTTGCTAGGTTTATGCTCAATGCCTAGCTAAATGAAACTTTGAAATTACCTACAAGGTCATAGGGTGTGGATTTCTATCTCTGTTTGCTAAATGCCCAGCTATCCAGTATTTCTTTTACAATAGGCAGTGCACCTTGATTCCATGTGCTCAAGGGGCTGTGGTGTTTTAAAAACAGTCTTTATGGCACAATGTTTCTCTCGACGCGGTGGCAATCGAAATTTTTGAATTTGGGAGTCCCAATGGATTCAAAACCCACGTTAATGCTGTCATGGATCCATTAACCCGTGCCCCGGTGGGCCTCCTAGCCACCTTCGCCCCGGTGGGGCTGTTTGAACACCCCCTCTAACTCGGCCCTTATGCGGGATAGCGAAAAACGCGAAAGCTGGTAGATAGCTCATACAATTTCATGACGAAACTATAACAGTCACTTTTTTGGCTCAGGTCAATATTGAGGTCATGACAGGTCAAAGACAGTGGGATTTTGAGTATAATTTTTGGGCTCCAGCGTCTGACCAAGTTAAGCTAGGATCATTCTTTAGGCACCATTCGATGTCTCTGGTCACAGCGAATCGAATGATGTATAATATGACCATTCTAGTAAAAAATTACCAGACCTCAGGTCAGGTCTAGGTAAATTTTTAGCCGAGCATAGTCAATATGTATATCAATCGACTCACCATAGCAATCTGAACATAATGATATCAAAATAAAAGCTGTATCATCATTTCATGCAAAGTTATTGACATAAGCCTGAAAACTGCTTAAATAGCCCCAAATGACCTCTCAGAGTTCACAGGTAAAATATTGGAGCATGAACCTGGAGAAGGGCCAGGATACCACGATTTGAAGAATATGAAGGTATTCTTAACTGCATCTACACAAATACAGCCCAATTTCTGTTTTCCCATGTATTTCCAATGGAGAGGTCATGACCCGTACTTGACCTTAGGTCATCGATATGAAAAATCCCGGAATATATGTTGTAGCACTTCGTGGGCCCATTATGTGGTATAAGTTTCAATCCGATAGAGTCACCCATTTCTTACTTATGCCACCTTAAACATTTTTAGGTGAGGTACCTTGACCTGCACTCGTGACCTGACCTGAGATGATCCAATCTTAAAATTTTGGGGAAGTTGCGGAACTGATCAAGAATAAGGAGTGTCAAGTACGGTGGTGCCTCGCGCCGCCGTTTTTCTTTTTCCGAAAAAACGGGGGAGGTGTTCAAACCCACCCCACTCTGGGGCAAGGGTTAAGAATGCCCCCTTAGATAAAAATATTCCGTCGCTTATGACTCTTGGGTCTCATTGTATATTTTTAGTTTTGCATCCGTACAAGTATATTAAATCACAATTACAATCTACGACCGCAGCCGTTTCTGAACAAAGGAAGAGAAAATGAATGACGGAGCCGGCGAGGGAACACGACACCCATGGCACACATGAAGAGCAGACATTGAAATTTGGTATGTTTGCAATATGATGCCAGAAAGATGAAATGCGCTAAAACATAGACCTTTTAGTCCCGAATGCCTTTTCATCATGGCACGTAAAGCCTCTGCAGCTGCAGTGCCCTAAAACTCTACTTGTCATTATGCCTTTTTATCATCCAGCAAGCAGCAAAGCAGCACGTGCTTCCTTGCTCTGGTATTTTATCCGGTTGTACTTCGGCAGTGCTCTCTATTTGTCTTCACTTTCTATAACCCCTACGACGGTGAGGTTTAGACTTAAGTGCGCCTCTCTCCTGCTTTCGGCTACCTTCGGGCCGGGTCCCACTCCTCTCCACTCAGCGGGAACTCATCACTAACTCCGGACTTCAGCGAACTCGGCCGCCGGCTAGTCTATGCTGGCTCTCCTGGCGTCTCGGCTATACCGAAAAGCAGCCTGGTATGGTGCGACATGTAAACAAGCAAATAGCGTGCAGATTATGGCTAGGAATGTCTGAAAAGACAAGGTTAATATATATATATATATATATATATATATATATATATATTGGTTCATGGTTTAAAACTTTGACATTTTCATGGATAAATTGCCTCTGAATTTCTGGAGAAACCAGTGGACGCGCCTCCACCAATCAGCGGCCGCTATCCGCTGGGCGTCATTTGCCGGCGGGGCACAGAGGAGAGAGAGGTCACGCTGGGTAACGCTGGCGCCGAGTTCAAGCCTCGGTGGGGAGGGATCGCGTGGCGGATTATAAAACCTACATGCCTGATGTTGAATGATGGTGGTTGTGCCTGCTGTTGGACTGAGGGAGGGACAGGTGCACAGAAAGAAATTTTTACAAGGGCAAACCTTGTCAGACACTTGTTTACATGGAAAATTACTAGGTAAAACGCAAAGCTTGTACGTTCAAAATCCGTGCCACAAAAACAAGGGAAATACAAGGAAAAACTATGTAGAACAATGGTAGAACCATAGTACGACAAGGGTTGCTAGAGGACGTTGTACAAACCTTGTAACTTAACTATGGTTAACCTACATGGCAAAGACAATGGCTGACAACGTCCCCACAAGCCCTCTACTAGGTCATGATTACCCCATAACAAGGGTAGAACAAAGCCTTGTGTCCGCCTTGTACGCAACCGCAGCCTTCCTACAAGAGCGTGACGAGATTAGAACCTTGCTTACACAACCGCTTTACCAGTGCGTAACGGGAGGGAACAAGGGTGTTGCAAGGCTTCTACAAGGGTAAAACGAGACTCGGATTACGTCTTTACAACAGCGGCAGATCTAGGACTTCATTTCGGGGAAGGTTGGGCGCTCGCGCCTCCCCCGCCATAGTGTCTGGACAGCATCTGACTACGCATTTACTTTAGGCACTCTGACATTTCATGGTGTGGAAGGGAGCCTTCTTGAGCCCTCTTAGCCCCTCCCCTTGTACCTACCTCTGCTTCAAAGGGAACTTTTCAGTCTCTATGCGAAAGCTAAAGCGTTTTCTGGCCCCAAATGCAACCGGAAGACCATCGGTACAAAAACGGTAAGCATTTAGCCACCTCTCAAGCAAGAAAATAACCCGCACGTTGTCTTACCCATATCGGTAAAACACAGCATCACTCATCAGGCGCCGATCCATCTGAAGACACCAACAAGGTCATATTGGAACTCAACTCACCGTATTTTTCAAACGGGCCCATAAGGCAAATACAATTAGGTTCTACCCACTGCAGGTACCTAATCCATATGATCAAATAGTCTGTGCTCGTTTGACACGAAAATATGAGCCTTAATACCAATATGGCATACATGCCTGAAGTAACCACATACCTACTCACCTGGACCTGGAATGACCATTCCAAAATGCCTCACTTTTCAACTATTGGAACAGAGAACAATACTTTCCACTCGCAGATCACTGACAAATATTCCAGACAGCTTCCAAAGTTCCACGATTGATTAAAATAAGTCACATTTATTCTAACCTACCCGGCATGCGTGCCAGGCCACTGTGTATTGCCACGGGTAAACAGAAAACAAGATGGCGACTGTAACCCGAGCAGGTATTTGAAACCATAGTCAAACGACAATGGCCGAGCAAGGGTGCAACAACGTCCTAGCTTTACCTACCAGCTATTTACAATGCCACTACAACGCCTAGTATTCAGTTAGTGCAGCGCTGGTGCGCAAGCAAGGTATGAACCAGGTATGAACGAGGCGCACACTATTGTGGCACAAGGCAAGGTTGTCATTCCGTAGTAATTGCATTGCCTTATGCTAGTGACGTAACCAGGGTTGTTTTACTTTGGTAATTGAACTACGGTGCAACTATTGTTCTGCAATGGTAAAACTTGTAGAGACACAATTTTAAGCTTGTACCTTGTAATAAATTCTTTCTGTGTGTAGCAGACATTCTGTGCACGTGAGACGATATATGGGTTAGGTGTTTGTGCAGTGTGCGGTGTCGATAGCACTGGGAAAACATGAGTTTATCAAATGAGTTCGGTATGTAAATATGTTTGACAGGCAAAATTGCAGGTACCGATTTCGAGTCCTTAGTATTTTTGGCATCGGGGTACATGATGCAGCCTTTTAACCCATTAATGCCCGCACCTACTTCCAGCTTTCAGATTGATAAAACAAATGTTTTCCTATATTTAGAAGATGCCAAATAAGATGTTACAACAGTTTTAAACCGATAACACTTTTAGATTCTGAGATATGGCACCGGACAAAAATGACCCGCTCGGCGTTTGGGAGATCGGCTGGCACGACGCAGCCGGCTCCCGGGCGGCGCAGTCACCGCACTCAGCGGCCCGATGCTCATCGCTTTTACTGCAGTTTCGTGAAGTGTTTGTATTTACTCTTGTATATTGGTCATAGTAAAATGTTTAGACAGTTTATGCTCTCCAGGTTTAATTATAGACAACACTAGCTGCATATTTACTAATAGTATACAACAGTGGTTAACCTAGATTGATGGTTTGCGGGGATGGACTAAAATTGTGAAAATCATAGTATTTTAAGAATATTGGTGAATATTAAAGGTTTTGGGAAACCGTTTCTTTTGTCTCTACCCCCTTCCTCCTCCGTCTCCCAGACTTTGTGACTGATGCTCACTGAGCTTTCAACGAGAAATCGTAATATACAGTATACAGATGAAAAGTTCTGGAAAATCAATCTGTTATCTCCCCCTACGTGGTGTACATTAGTTCGATTAATCTCCAAATCTCCAAACGGGTCCATTTCCATCTTTCCAACTTTTCTTTGGAACAAGTAGCGCGCTCCATAGTGGCATCAATGTGAACCTACACATTTCCAGGCACGCTATTGGTCATTGTAACGCTGGTCAGCACATCATCTTTCTCAACATCACTAATATATTTTTGCGATGGAATAACCATGATCCACCTGATCCGCTCCGCTATGTTGCGCATTTAAAACAACTTAGTTTGCTTCTTTACCTCCAAAGAAACATTTGATCTGTTGCTTTGCTAACAACTATGCTTTCGATATTCATGTCTCCAAGGCTGGAGATTTGTTCTCGATCCAGGAGGGGTTCTGGATGGTTTAACGCTGGCACTGCAATGCAAGTCCTAGACAAATTCTTTGGGAGACCGAAAATCCAGGCGGGTCTAGACCCCTCCCGTAACCCAGAAGACCCCGTAAGACAAAAATAAGACAGACACTAAAAAGGTTGGGAAGCTTTTCATGAACTTCAAAGTTTCTAAAGCTATCGGCATTGCACTAAAAATCTTCAGATTTAAAGAAAAACCTCTTAACTGGCAACCCTGAATTCGCAGGCCCCACAATGCCTACCTTCTCTCTAAGTAACACCATGCACCTAACCCACCAGACGGGAGAACAGGACACAACCTTTTCCTCCTTTTCAGCGGCCCGCAGATGTCCGCAACGCCCAGCGGGTCATTTTTGTCCGCTTCACATTTGACGATGTCTCATGGCAAAGCCTTTCAAGAAAATTTTACTGTTCCTTCACCACCTGACTCCTAGTGGTCTTGGCTTAATGTAAAGCATGCAAACTCTTTTCGGTTTTCCATATGTTATTGCGAGCAACACAATTTGTAAAGCTATCTCACGTTGGCCAAGACCTCGCCAAAATAAGTTCCACCAAAATCGTCCCATGAAAACCTAGGATTCTAGAAATACAGTTTCCAGTTTTTCCACGCACTGAAAAAGACATCCATATCATAAACATGAAGATCATTTCACTGGTGCCGATTCTGAAGCCTGCCAAAGTCAGAGGACAAAAATGACCCGCTGGGCGGAAATGGGTTAACCCGCGCCCCAGTGGGCCTCCGAGCCACATTCGCCCTGGTGGGGAGGGGGTGTTTAAACACCCCCTTGAACTTGGGTCCTATGCTGATAGCAAAAACCGAAGACTGATGGATATCTCATCCAAATTCGTGAAGAAACTACATCGGTCACTTTTTGGCTCAGGTCGATATTGAGGTCATGACAGGTCAAAGAAGGTTGCATGTCAGGGTATTGTTTTGGACTCTAGCGTCTGACAGAGTTGATTTAGAATACTATTTTAGGCACTATTTGTTTTCTCTTGTTACGGTGAATCGAATTATGTACCTGTAATATGACTGTGCAGGTCAAAACACCAAAATGGCTAGACCTTTGGTCAGGTCAAGGTCAATATTTAACCGAGCATAGTCAATATGCATATCAATCGACTCACAACAGCAATGTGAACGAAATGATATTTAAATAAAAGTTGTATCATCATTTCTGCAAGTTATTGCCCTAAGTTTGAAAACTGCTTAAGTAGCCCCAAATGATCTTTCAGAGGTCACAAGCCAAAAATTGCAACATGAGCCCAGAAACGTGCCTAGGATCCTACGATTTGGAGAATACGAAGGTATTCTCAGCTGTATGTACACAAATACAGCCCTATGTCTGTTTTTCCCATGCATTTCCATTGGAGAGGTCATGATCCGTAAATGACCTTAGGTCATCGATGTGAAAAATTCTGTAACATATTTTGTAGCACTCGGTGGGGTCATTATTTGGTATAAGTTTTAATCGGATAGATTTAATCATTTCTTAATTATGCCACCTTAAACATTTTTGGAGATGAGGTCACTTGAACTGCATTGTTGACCTGACCTGAGATGACCCAACCTTAAAATTTTGTAGAAAGTTGCGGAATTAATTAAGGATAAAGTGTGCCAAGTAGCGTGGCGCTTCACGTCGCCGTTTTTTCGTGCCGCCGGAAAAAACCCGAGGGGGTGTTCAAACACCCCTGTGGTGATTGAGCCTGCCATTGTGGCTGGCCTATGATCACCCCTGCACGGGCCGGTGCTGTGAAGCCTGCGGGCGTGCTCAGGCTCGTTCGGCGCTGCCCGGGCTGCGGATCGGCAGTGCTGCACTTGTGCCCAATACAGGGTTGCCCTGGTCAGAGACTTTACACTACCCCCACCGGAGCGAGGGTTAAAACTTATTTCAATTGACAAACACTTATTGGCAATGCAACACACACGGTGAGTATAGGCTGGAACAGACACAGACGGTACATGCGACATACGCGCCTGGCAGGCATTTCATGCGTATGGAACACTAGAAGTGTAAGAAATATATAAATGCTAAAACAATTATTTGAGGTGGTGGGATAAGTAGTTCTGACCATCTAGACAAAGAGGGCCCAAGGCAAATCACTCTATTCAGGAGACAATTAACTGAGTAGGGATTTTTTCTTTGATCTGTCATGATCTAAACTAGTCTAGGCAGCAAAACAAACACAGTCTTATTATTTGGAACACAAGTTCTCAGACCGCTCAATAATGTACACAGAACCGTGTTCTGTCTGATTTACATTTCAGAAGCTTTATTTATCGTCATAGAGTGTTTCCCGAAAGCCTAAAACCTTAGTCCCCGTGAATACATAATTACCAAATATTTGTATTTGCAAAAATATCAAAACATTCTCACCAAATATATTTACATGAGCTCTTATCATGTCTTCCCAGGGTATATAGAAAAACAATAATAATATATTTGTGTTTTAATGCCATTCGCTGCGTTCTCGCTTCATTGTTCTCACTGTTTTTCATTCTTTGACTTACGTTTGGTGGCAAGCGAAATAGACAAAGCGACAGTCCAAAATATTTATGGAACATCAGGAGAACTGAAGATAAGGCTCTTTTGGCGAGCTTGCACGAAGGTCAAAACGGTCATGTATTCAGAACCAGCTTATTCAAAGGATTGAAAGGGAGTTTTTCTTTGGGTGGCCTATGAGGTTTTTCGGTGTAGTTATAAGAGCAAAAAGGGGCGAGCGTCTTATATTTCGAGTGATGCCATACATTTTTAAATTGTACTCAATGGGTGGGGCAGTAAATAATCATGCAACCAGCATCTTGGTCTTACACTTTGGAATCACATAGTGTACTATAAATGCAAGATATATCATGGTGTATATATCCTGCATTCGTTTCGCATATCATCTCGATTATTTATGGGGTGTATCATGGCAATACATATCATGAAATGGTAATAACCAGCAGAAGTGCAGCAGAAGAGGCGCACCTTATGAATAGTAGACGGCAGGTAACCTATAAGCATTTAAAATAAGTTGATGCAAACAAATGTTTATAGTTTTTACAACTGTTTGAGAACACCTGGCACCACAGATCAAAGGTCCTCATAATGCTATGTCTTTTGTTGATTTTAATTATTTTCTTTAATTTCTGGCCTCATTGTAAATGAAGTGTTTAGTGGAAAATTTGCACTTAATTTGGCTATTATGCATATCTTTTTCCTGTTCTATCGCATTTATAATTCCTTACAGAAAGCAGATCCTGGATTTTCTGAACGTGATCTAACGTGATTGTCGTGTACCCAATATAATCACTGTTTGGGAGGAGTGCACAGTCTCCTATCGACATTTATATTGGTACACGACGCTTTGTTTGTTTCAGTGCCGATTTGTCCTCCGCCATGTTGTTCTTCATTACCAGGGATGAAGTTGACGGGCTCTGGTAATAAGCTTGCAGCTTGATGTTTGCCTCGGGATCGGTTGGCTTGCAGTTCTTTGCGATTATCCTTTTTAGCACCTTTTCTTCGGTCTCGTAGCCTGCTGTCATTTGGCTTCTATAGAAGATGTTGATGGTGTTTGTTTGGTCTTTTGCTGCTGTTGCTGTTAAGTATTTGTTCAGAGTGTTGTTGATTTGTTGGTCTATAAATGCAGTCGAAGACGAAGTGTTAGAACACATGAAAAACCAGCCCTCTACTGCAGGTATGTTGATGACATACTTCTGGAAGTTAGAGATCAAGATGACTTGAAACACCTCAAGTCGAGACTAGAAGTCGTGTCGGGGCTTACCTTCACGGTAGAAGAAAGTGTTGAAGAAAATATTACTTTCTTAGACATTTCTATCGACGCAGCTGACGGACCATTCACCACCAGCGTTAATCGCAAGTCGACAGACGCCGGAAGGTGCCTAAATTACAAGAGCCAGTGCCCTCAGCGCTACAAAAGCAGTGTGGTGAGAGCATACGTTCACCGGGCGCTCACCCACTGTTCTTCATGGCCTCTCGTGCACAAAGAATTAAGACGAATAAAACAAACGCTAGCAGACAACAGCTACGACATCGCATTTATATACCAACAAATCAACAACACTCTGAATAAATACTTAACAGCAACAGCAGCAAAAGACCAAACAAACACCATCAACATCTTCTATAGAAGCCAAATGACAGCAGGCTACGAGACCGAAGAAAAGGTGCTAAAAAGGATAATCGCAAAGAACTGCAAGCCAATCGATCCCGAGGCAAACATCAAGCAGCAAGTTTATTACCAGAGCCCGTCAACTTCATCCCTGGTAATGAAGAACAACATGGCGGAGGACAAATCGGCACTGAAACAAACAAACGTCGTGCACCAATATAAATGTCAGATAGGAGACTGTGCACTCCTCCCAAACAGTGATTATATTGGGAACACGACAACAACACTATCAAGAAGACTCACAATGCACCTGCAGAGTGGAGCACCATCCTCCCACACCCTGGAACAACATCACAGGCGACTGACAAGGCAGCAACTGGTAGAAAACACCACCATCATTGGACGAGCTCGGGACGTCCGACGCCTGGCGGCACTAGAAGCCGTATGCATCAGGGAGCGCGACCCACTAATAAATAAACAACAGAACGCCAAGGGAACTCTCCTACTTTTTGAGGGGCCTCGGCTATCATAGAGTGGCCCCTCCCCCTCACGTGTACTTTCATTGTAACGTTTAGAGTGCATTATGAATTTTGTCCTTGTCTCGTAATATATAGCTTTCCTTCTAGACAATTTATTCATCTTGACAATCTAATCAATCTCTGTGGTGTTAATTGTGTTGTATGTTTGTTTGCCGCAATGTGAAGTGATTTGTGCTCATATGCGTGGGATATTGTACGAGACATCAAAAATTAAAACCTTAAATTTTCTAACTACTATTTAACGTACCTCAGTCTTGAAAATGTTTATGTGAGATAAATGAAACCAGTCGACTTTAGGTACGTTTTTTACTTCAATTTTCTTTAATATGACATGAATATCGGAACAATTTTACACGAACATAGCATAGAAAACCGAAAACTTATCAGGAACATTGAAACCCTAGAAAGAAAACTACAAAAAGCCAAAGCTGCGGTGACGTTCAACCAGCACTGTATTAATAATAACTCGCTTCCGTCTTATACTAATATATATATATATATATATTCTCTCAAGCACTGTCGATTAAACTTCCAGGAAGAGTTCGTTTTGGCTAGTTTTCTGTTTTCGTGTTCGCAGGTTTGTGTAAGTTTTTTCACTCTGTTGTCGTTGATGGAAGATAATATAAGTCCTAAATCGGTAGGCATTACAAAGTTATGTTAATCGTAGCATTTACAGGTACAGTCGACGTTTCGAAGCCTTTCGAAGGCTAAGATCCGGCACTGATATATATATATATATATAAGTGCCGGATCCAAAAATTCATTGGGGGGTTGAGACTCCTCCCTTGTCATTGCCTCGGAACAGCCTCCGGCTATGCATTAGCTTTCGGCACTCTGACATTTCGGGGGGGATTTAAGAATAACATTTTGAGGGCGTAGCTTCAAGACTAAAAGTACTGTAATAGTTTCATACCTGTCAGATATATGGCAATTTGGCTCACCACAGAAGTCCAGTAACGTAATTTGGGCCCTTTCCTATCCAGGCGATTCACCGGTAGATTTCGCATAAGATGCGTGTGGGCTTGGCTGAGAACGATACTATCAAACAGAGGCAGATACAATGGGGGCTAGGGGGCTCAAGCTCCCTCCCCCGAAATAACCGAGTACTTATAGTTAATACACAAGCGGAGTCTGATCCGAAGCAATGACCGGGAAAGGCTCGAGCCACTAGCCCACTTGAAATGAAGTCCTTGATCCGACACTGCCCTTAAACTATTTCAACAAATCATTGCGGTAGTTATGGTGTTTATATGTAGCATGCCAATCGCAACCAACGGGCATTTCGGGCCTTGGCAGTGACGGTAGGCTGTTCAGGAGCTGGATTTTTTAAGTACATACCCAATACCTAACTCCATCAAATCAATTTTAATTCAGTATTTTTGTGCCCAAGCGAAGTGAGTTATCTGCCATTGACCTAGAAACTAGTGGTACTTTGCAGCAGCACAAATGCAGGGGCAGATCCAGGGGGACAGAAAAAGACGTTTGCCATAAAAATCTCCGATTCTTGAAAAAATTGTTTATCACAGTTCCTCCTCCTTCCAAGCCATCGGCTCATATCCGGTATGCAAGATAACTGCCATGCATTTTGTCATTCTAAGATATTGTCATCTTCGGTAGCATGATCACGCAGACACCATGAAAACCTGTGTTCGAGCGACCAATAGGGTGTTCGCTATTATTTCTACCTCGGTGTTATCGTTCTACACTCAATGGGAGAGGTTTTCCAAGCACCGAATGTTATCGTATAAGCAACGTCCCCGAACACAAGATGCTTTTCATACATAGGTATCGACGTGAAACGGAACGACAGCGCTATTTCTTGTTTCACGGAACGTGCAACGGAAAATCAATTGATAGCTTCTGACTATATGCAATAATGTAGTAATTTCAAGGACGTTTTTAAAAGTCGCAGGGTAACTTATAAAACTTAAATTGGCGATGGATAAATTTTCTGATTTAATTAATTTGTTCCCAACACATTTGTCTTCCTGGGTACACCCGGTCACATCTCTTCGGCCGATTCTGGAACCTCAAAGGCTACCACTGCGGCCAGACAGCGGCTCTCTCTCTCTCTCTCTCTCTTTCTCTCTCGTGTCCTTCGCAGCTGTACCAGACTAACGCGTCGTTCTACCGTCCGGGCGGGCCCGTATTCCTAATGATCAGCGGGGAGTTCCCGACCAACCCGGCCTGGATGGCCGCCAGCCAGTGGCTCCAGTACGCTCAGCAGCACGGCCCCCTCTGCCTCCAGCTGGAACACCGCTTCTACGGCAAAAGTCAATCACTGAGTCAGTGATGGTGGGGCTTCTTATCTTATGTTTTTGAACATTGATGAAATTGTCGTTGAAAATGACAATTTTTCACTTTTTGAGTTTTTAGAATTGGAAGATCAGTCCAACTCATAATTTGACATCATCCAAGTTTTGGTGAGGAGTAACAATATGTGAGCCAAATCGGCGTGTGCCCGACCCATGGTTTTCATTACTTCCCACAAAGTTTTCAAACAGGTTTTTTTAGGGCCAATCCCAACATGCACACTCGCCCAATTACAGGGAGTATTGGCGTGGGTGTTTAAGGATCCTCTCCACCGGGTCAGATCGGACACGGAAGGCGGTTTCCCACCGTGGGGATTGAACCCATGTTAATCCATGTTATCAAATACGTACACTGGCAACGAAGCCACTAGGCCCCTCCCGGCCCCACTTGCTTTTACGCTTACTTTTTACTTTAACGTTTCGAAAATCGAACATGGACAAAGTTCATTGGGTTGAAGCACAGTTTTAAATGTTGCGTTGAAACATTTCTCTGTCATAGAAAGCCTCCGCGGCACAAACAGGTAGCAGAGGTGACGCTGGGCGCGGTTGCCATGGTAACAGAGTCTGCGGCCGCAGGGACGTGAGTATGGAGAACCTGCGTTACCTGTTTGACCTGGCGTCCATCACTGTCGCCATGACAACCGAACACAACCTGAGTGCAGACACACGCTGGGTGGCGTTCGGCGGATCTTACCCGGTTACCCTGGCGGCCTGGTACCGGCTCAAGTACCCGTACCTGGTACACGCAGCTGTCGCCACAAGCGGGCCACTGCTGGCCAAAACCAACTTCCTTGGTCAGTGAAGCCGGCACGCTGTCTGTCTGTGAGTTGGTGAGTTGTCCTGAAAAGAGTTGCCCCGGTCTGCTGTACCACACGGTGCTCCTCCTCCTATGAATCTGATGACGAAAACGGCTTGGTCATGGAATAGTTCGCACCGGGCCTCTTGCGGTAATTTTTCGGCTTGAGCTTCACACATATAGCCGGATGGGCTTACAAGATATCTAGGGGAAACCGGGGCAAACGGACTTTGGGGCAAAACGGATTTTAGCTATTTTGGTATGTTAGTAGTGTTTCCATCTAGATTTTAGCAGGGGGCGGTAGTGGAGTGGTCAGCATAGCTGGCTTCCACGCAGCCGACCCGGGTTCAAGGCCCGGCGGCTTCCCTGAACAAGGGCAAGCTGGCTCCCGAGAAACCCTTCCAACAGGGAAAGAGTTGGCGACGCCATATGACCCTGGCAGTTGGTGCGTCGATAAGCCCCAATAATTATTATTAGATTTTAGCAGATGAATTACTGCTTTAAACAAAGGAGGTCAGAATATAGCATGCATATCGTCAGTTAGCGGCATCGTTTTGACGCGGGCTGGCTAGAGAGGGTTTTCTTGTAAGTATTGCGATATTTACAAGTTTTAAATCTTCGTTTTTAGAGTGACCAACTGAGTTCAGTTCTGATGGTGATATGTCTGAATAAGTGGCAGTGTAGGCTTAGGGCAAGGGTAATTTCAAATCTCAAAGCCTGCCATTTTTTCCGACACGTAAAAACTTGAATCGGAGTAGCTGTGGGGCAAGACGGAATGGGCAAAATGGACTAATGGTGTAAAATGGTCTGATGGTCTGGCTTACCCCAACCACTTAGGGTAATGTGCCATGCAGTTTGTTATTGTTGTAAGGTCAAAGAAACCGCGAGAAAACAAGGCAGGAGCGGTTCCAATTTTTTTTGGGGGGGGGCAGTCTTGCGTCGAAATGAAAGCAGGTTAAAATTTTCACAGAGGCAATGGATTTTGACGCTTTCACGAAAAATATGATGTTTTTTCGTCATATTACCCGGGCTGCCAGGGATGTAGATTTGTATATCTCTGGGGGTGTCCGACCGAAGTCCAATGACATCAGGTCATACTGTCCGTTTTGCTTCTTCCTGAAAGCCATTTTGCCTCAGGGTCGGGGCAAAACAGACAAAAAACTTTAGCTTATATGTTTTACTGCGATGTCTTTTCCGAATTAATTTTTTAAGTTAATACTCTTACACTAGAGACCCAATTCATTAAGCTACGTCAGGGTGTATAGCTTAAAATCTTCTGCCCGCTATTGAGCTTGCTATGTTAGAAAAACAATTGGGGTGTCCGTTTTGCCCTGGCCTTCCCTACATCATGTTTACCTAAGGAGTAGGTACAGGTGGTCGGCAGTGGCAGATCCAGACTTCAATTTTGGGAGGGAGCCAGGGGGCACAACCCTATCCCAACTTTACCCCGAATAACCTCTTGCTGCGTGATTATGTGATTACAATGGGTACTCAGACATCGGGAGAGGGGGAATTTTGTTAGGATTCCGATGACATAGCTAGTTTCGCCTTCTGTGTTCTGTCTCAGAGTGTATGTAGGTTGTGGTGAATTCAGTGGTATCCAAGTCGGGAGTGGATTGCAACGACAATATGGCCGAGGCCTTTAACGAGTTGGACGATTTCTTGACGGATGAGAGCAAATGGGCTCAGGTCTCCGAGGAGTTCCAGTAAGCCATGCTACGCATTGTAAGCTAATGGAATCAACGTCGATGGAGATACATTTTTTGCCTATTGTTTTCAAGATGATTGAATTAGAGAGCGAGGCTTATATTAAATTTTATTACATTAATTGTATTTTTTAGTGTTTAGCTCACTAATTTTTCTGGTATTGTTCCGAAGTAAAAAGGAAAAATATGATAAACCTTCTCAAGAATACCTACGTTGTTTTGTAAAAGTGACCGCGTGATTCTAATCATTCAAAATGAAGGTCTAACTTTGAAAGCCTATAAAAAGAACCAATTTCAAAATCATTTAACCGATTCGAGCGCCATTAAGTTTGTTCAAATTGAGCTAAGCAGTGTATTTTTCCTGCAAACCGTTCTCCGGCTGCCTCGGAAAAGTAGGTGAGGTGGCGGGGGTGGCTTCCGAGGCCCCCTCTAGTGTGTGTGCTAAACAACTTATTTTTCTCCAAAACGTTCCCTGGCACGTTACCCGAAAACCTTTTTTAGTGATTTGCCTTGAAATTAGGGCAAACTCCTAAAGCTAGCAATATTTCACCCCTTGGCTAAACCGACTTTTGGCACTAAGCCTTTTGGCACTGCTACCAAACTACTCATTTATTCCTGATATGCGAAACAACGGAGTGAAGTGGCCGCCAAATTTAGTCTAGCGCATTTCCTGCGGTTTCTACTCACCGTTGTAATTTACCCCACAGACTCTGCAGTACCTTCAACGGGAGAAGCACTCTGAACACTTCCACATTGGTCTTCAACCTCCATGATCTGTTTGAGGAGATTGTGCAGTACAATGAGGACAACCGCAACTTCCTGGGGGCCGTTGACGCAGGCGTCACCATCAACGACTTCTGTGATGTACGCAACCTCTTCAACTCAATCGCTGGTCAACAGGCCTGATAGACATGTTTTGCTACCACAATCGTTGAAGTTGTATAAATTCTGACCCCTTTCAAATTTTGGGAGAAGTTTTGTTTCACTGACGTGCATGAGCCGTCAGTGGCACTGACGGACGCAGGGGCGGGGGCATTCCGGTCATGGCCCCCCAAGCGCTGGAGGGGGAAGGGCCAAACTGTCCATTGCCTCCCCACAAACATCGGACTTTTTTAAAGGTGTTTACACTAGGTCTGTAGAGCAAAAAAAAATATTCGCTCCCACCCCCACCCCTCCCCCAGGAGAGCGATCATGTACTTGGAGAGGTAGCTTTTACTAGGCCTGTCGAGGACCAAAATTGCACGTCCCCCTCCCCCAGGAGGAGAAGCAGGCATGGGTTTGGCCCCCAAAACTAGGGTCTGCGTCCGCCCCTGGTTTACAGGATGCCTGGTGGGGCGCTTGGGACCATTACACGTGCAGTCTGTACCTCTTTGCCCTAAGTGAGTGTGTCTCTTCGATACTCACAAGCCTCACAAACCAGGTATATGGTGCTCGGGGACAAGGGTGTATGAACTGGGAAGGGGGGGGGGCAGCGGTGCTCGCCTGTTCCCCAATATTTAAGACTTTTAACCATTAGCCCTATGGCGATGACTAGAGAAAAATGACTTCAAAATACACTCTGCCCCCTTCCCGTCAAAGTTCTGGACGTTCCTACATCATGCTCGCTTGCCACAGGTGTAGTCCGTGCCGCGGCGTCACTAGTGTACCCGGCAGGTAATGTTTGGAGGGGTGGGGCGGCACTGGACCGCATGGCTGAGGTGAGCCGACAACTGTTGGCTGTGCACAATAAGACCTGCCTGGAGGCTAGCTACTACAACATGATCCAGGCCATGCGTGCCACCTCTTTCGACGGTCCCAACTACAACGTCTGTGAGAGATCTTCTCGCTTTCGAGGCTGGTGGCCGACCGAGCCAGGCTTTCTAGTTAAAGGGAATGTGACACCTTACTATTTACTAAAAGTAATAGTAAGTAATACTTAAGTTTTACTAAAGTAAAACTCCCTCTCCCTATCAACTCCGTTCTGCCCGGGTGGCCATGTGGTATGAGGTGGCCTTGAAGACATAACGTAATGACCAGCTCCGCCGCTGCAATGACCCATTTTCATCGCTTGAAGCTGCCTAAAACTTACTTGTTAAACGTTACTTTAGTACTGGTGACGATGAATGCGTATAATTTCCTTAACCCTCGCCCCACCGGGGGCCATCGATGGCCCCCCTAAGGTTTTTCCGGGATAGCAGAAAAACGACGAGGCGCAGCACCGCGGTTGAGGGCTCTACCTCTCACTGCATTCTTTTCCCATCATCCCTGAAATTTTTTACCCCAGGTCACCCAAGGTCAGGTCACCAGACGAGGTCAACCAAGGTCACCTCACTTCACCTTTAGAGCTCTGTAAGAGCTACATTTCAAAGTCGATCGATTTGACACTTCCTACACTTCATGACCCCTCTAGGGTCTACAAGGTGTATATCCGGGATTTTTCGATTTCGTGCCCTGAGGTCAGGTCACGAGGCGACCTCTCCCATTGGAAAAGCATAGGGAAAAGCTATTTCATGATATAAAAGCCACAAAAATGATTGCAAATACTCAGACTGCTCAGAACAACGTTTTTGGACACCCTTTCACGGATCCCAGGGGTCATATTTGCCTTTTGACTTTTCCAAGGTCATCCAAGGTCACCAGAAGTCAAAAACAGTATTTTGACAATAACTTTTGACCTAATTGAGCTAGAGCGGTGAAACAAACACCATCGTGTTTGTCTTGTCACTGGCTTTCATTTGATATACGGCAAGGTCACTTTTTGACCTTTCGTGACCTCAGGTCATATTAGGTCACGAGGTGACCTCTGGCGGTCAAACCACTGGCGGGAGGTCTTTACGTTTCACATAGCGGAAAAAGTACTGGCAATTTGCTATCAAATGTACTTTACCAGGCCTCAATAGCTCTAATGACATAAGAGTTATGCCCAGTTTGCTTAATCATTGCATATTTGAGTGAAAATAGCCGATCTTGACCTAATTTGACCTCTGGAGGTCAAACCATTGACCTGAGCACTAAAACATGCGAAGTAATTTCTTACTGAATTCACGCGAGCTTTCTATTGCACTTTGCAGATTTGCGCTAACGTCCATATTGTCGGAGTTAGAGGGGGGCGATCGATGGCCCCCCGGTGGGGCGAAGGTGGCGCCGGACCCCCGGTGGGGCGCGGGTTAACTGACTAGCTTGGATGGAACATGAAGTATGTTTTAGCCCGCGCCCCACCGAGGGTCCGGCGCCACCTTCGCCCCAGCGGGGCCATCGATGCCCCCCTCTAACTCCGAAAAATGGGGCTTAGCGAAAATCTGTAAAGTGCATTAGAAAGCTCGCGTAAATTCAGTAAGAAATTCCTTGAATGTTTAAGAGCTCAGGTCAATGGTTGGTGGGAAAATGATAGGGTGAGGGATAGAGTCCTCAGGCGTGGTGCTGCGTCTCGTCGTTTTTCTACTATCCCGAAATAAAACTTTAGGGGCGCCATCGATGGTTCTGGTGGGGCGAGGGTTAATAGATCAAGAAAAATAGCAAAAATTGGTAAGCGGCACTTCAGAAGTCAGAAAAAGTGCTCAGGTGTCACCAACGGAATTCAAAACCAAACCTGTGTGACCAAGACATTTTAGGTTTGACACCAAAAATGAATAATTTATCAGAACCTCTGAGACATTCTAAATCTTACATGATGTATTGACAGACTGAGCGTAAGCTTCTCACGGTGAATTGAACACAATCTGGCCTATTTTATCGCCTACTTGATCTGTTTTAGTTACTAGCATTGTTGAAGAGTTGACGGATTTGTCTGCCCCTATGTCAGTTTGCTTACTAATTATAGGAAAAAAAGAGAAGCGTTTCAACTTTAGGTATTATCTTAAGACGCAAATCAATAAGGCTAAATCTGACACAAAACATTGCCTGATCATGATTATAGGCCAATTTGTAGACATTTTACCTTTGGCAGCGGAAAATTGACTCACCCTCTCGCCGCGGTTGGGTAGGGGGTGTTTGCACACTCTCCCTCGGGGTTTTCCGGTGGAACTAAAAAAACGGTGACAGGAAGCGCCGCCGTACTAAGGTTATGCCATCTCAGGCCAGGTCACCAGTGCAGGTCAAGTAACCTCACCTTCAAAAGTGTTAAAGGTGGCATAAGTAAAAAAAACATGAAGCTATCGAATTGAAGCTTATAACACATAATGGACCCGTCGAGTACTACAAAATATATTCCGGATTGCTTAATATCGATGACTTAGGGCCAGGTACGAATCATGGCCTCTCAATTGGAAATGCATGGGGAAAACGGAAACTGGCTGAACAATGCTTTATTTCTGTACATACCGCTTGAAAAAATGCCTTCGTAGTCTCCAAATCATAGTAGGGGAAGTCCGTGCAAGAGTACGCACTTAACTTTCTAAAGGCTTTCACTTTTCTCTAAGTCTAACAGCTAAAATTTGTATGTGGTTGTTTAGCCTGAAAAATTGTCTATGTATGGTCCATGTTTTAACTCGATGTCTCTGAAAGGAACTCACCACGAGCCCGTCAAAAATAAAAAGTCACGTGCGTACTCTTGCCGGAATGGGCCGGTAAGAGTACGCAAGAGAGGAGGCTGGAGTACGCATTGATGCCCCGCTGTGCTTTAGGTGCACAGGCCATGTCGCGAAGTTTTTTTGTTGCCAAACTAGGCGATTGTATGATTTTATATCGTTCTGAATATACAAGAACTATGTTGCAACGTTTGGTTTTCCAAATATGAATTACAGACTCTGTCCCGGGCGAAAATTAAATTTTCCTATCTCTTAACCTGCGCCCCACCGGGGGTCCGGCGCCACCTTCGCCCCACCGGGGGCCATCGATGGCCCCCCTCTAACTCCGAAAATATGGGCGTTAGCGCAAATCTGCAAAGTGCAATAGAAAGCTCGCGTGAATTCAGTAAGAAATTACTTCACATGTTTTAGTGCTCAGGTCAATGGTTTGACCTCCAGAGGTCAAATTAGGTCAAGATCGGCTATTTTCACTCAAATATGCAATGATTAAGCAAACTGGGCATAACTCTTATGTCATTAGAGCTATTGAGGCCTGGTAAAGTACATTTGATAGCAAATTGCCAGTACTTTTTCCGCTATGCGGAACGTAAAGACCTCCCGCCAGTGGTTTGACCGCCAGAGGTCACCTCGTGACCTAATATGACCTGAGGTCACGAAAGGTCAAAAAGTGACCTTGCTGTATATCAAATGAAAGCCAGTGACAAGACAAACACGATGGTGTTTGTTTCATCGCTCTAGCTCAATTAGGTCAAAAGTTATTGTCAAAATACTGTTTTTGACCTCTGGTGACCTTGGATGACCTTGGAAAAGTCAAAGGGAAAATATGACCCCTGGGATCCGTGAAAGGGTGTCCAAAAACGTTGTTCTGAGCAGTCTGAGTATTTGCAATCATTTTTGTGGCTTTTATATCATGAAATAGCTTTTCCCCATGCTTTTCCAATGGGAGAGGTCGCCTCGTGACCTGACCTCAGGGCACGAAATCGAAAAATTCCGGATATACACCTTGTAGACCCTAGAGGGGTCATGAAGTGTAGGAAGTTTCAAATCGATCGACTTTGAAATGTAGCTCTTACAGAGCTCTAAAGGTGAAGTGAGGTGACCTTGGTTGATCTCGTCTGGTGACCTGACCTTGAGTGACCCGGGGTAAAAAATTTCAGGGATGATGGGAAAATGATGCAGTGAGAGGTAGAGCCCTCAACCGCGGTGCTGCGGCTCGTCGTTTTTCTGCTATCCCGGAAAAACCTTAGGGGGCCATCGATGGCCCCCCCCCGGTGGGGCGAGGGTTAAGCATGCGCACTCTTGCCCAATGGTCCACTGCGTACTCTTGCCGGACATGCTCCCTTGAGAAGAAAGTCTTCATAAACATGCTGGCAGGCGTTTTAGCCTGAGCTCCGGTCCTGGAGCACACTCCTAGCTCAGCTTTCTTACTGATGACAGATCGTAATACAATACTTTTGATAATAGAAGCATGGTCTACAAGTTTACCCAGTTAAGAAATATTACTTCAAGGGTGCTCAGAAACTTATTTTACTCTGTACTCCTGCGGGAAGAACAGGAGCATCTTGAGTTTTGGTTTGCAGCCTAGGCACTGACCTTGCTTTTTTATCCCAGGGTATCCACCATCTCAGTGGTTGCTAAGTAACCAAAATAGCTGTTGCGTACTCTTATCTCCTGCGTACTCTTACCCGCCCTTACCCTATCCTAAGCCCCTTCGTATGTTAATGCTGTAAGTTTGGACTTGTGACCTATGAGAGGTCATCTGAGGCTACTTAAGCAGGTTTCCAGGCTTGGGTCAATGACTTTGCAGGAAATAATGATAAATCTTTTATTATTTTGATACCATTACGTTTGGATTGTTATTGCAAATCGATTTAGATGCATATTGACTGTGTTATGTTAGATGGTGACCTGGACCTAACCTTAGGTCAGATCATTTTTATTTCTTGACCTGGCCAGGGACGGCGGATTCCAGGGTGCAAGTGGTGCAGTCGCACCACTCGATTTTTTCAAGTGGTGCAAAAGTATCTTTTTGCACCACTTGTTTTGGCTTTGTCCAGGGAGGCGCCCCCCCCCAGGCCTCAGCCGGCGCCCCCGGCCGGTCAGAGAAAATCAAGCGTAATTACCGCCTACCTGAAGAGGTAGGATCCTCTGTGAAAAAGACATTTTCATACATGAATGACGCACCTTGACATCAAAACTGCGCCCTGGAAAGCAAAGGCGCCCCCCCCCTTGAGTCAAGGCGCCCCTCTGGATAGCATAGGCGCCCTTAAAAAACGTAGGCGCCTCCTGGACAGCTGAGGCGCCTCCGAAGAAGAGAAACGGCGCCCCTAGATATCACATGCGCCCCCTGGTTAGCACAGGCACCCCTTGACAGCAAAAGGCGCCCCCCCGCAGAGAAAAAGGCGCCCCTGGACAACATAGGCGCCCTTTGATAAGAAAGGCGCCCCCTGGAGAGATAAGAGAGAAACCCCCCCTCCCGAGAACAACGGCGGCAGGGACGGCGGATTCCGCAGGACAGGGTGTGCAGTTGCAAACCTTGAAAAAATGATGGTGTACAATAGTATATTTTTGCACACCTGGTTTTGACCTCGTACGGGGAGGCCCTCACGGATTTGGGTGGCACCCCCGGATTTTGCCGGCGCCCCCGGCCGGTCAAGAGAAAATCAGACACATCGCCTGTCTGAAGGGGTAGTACCCTCTGTGTAAAATAAAATACACTTTCAAATATGAATGGCGCCCCCCGACATCAAAGCTGCACCCTGGACAGCAAAAGGTGCCCACCCCCTTGAGTAAAAGCGCCCCTCTGGATAGCAAAGGCGACATCTAGACAGCAGAGGCGCCCCTGGACAGAAAAAGGCACCCCCAATTGAGGAGTAACGACGCTCCTGAATAGCATAGGCGCCCTCTGGTTAGCACAGGCACTCCTGTACACTAAGAGGCGCCCCCTCCCCCATAGAGCAAAGGCACCCCTCTGGATATAATAAGCTCCCTTTAATAGCAATCGCGCTCCCTGGACAGCAGGGGTGCCCTCTGGATAGGATAGGCGCCCCCAAAACAGCAAATACGCCCTTTGATACCAAAAGCGCCCCATGGACAGACCACACCCTCTGGATAGCATAGGCACCCCTGGACGGCAGAGACGCCCCTAAAGAAGAGCAACGGCACCCCGGGATAGCATATGCGCCCCTGGTTAGCACAGGCACCCCTGGACAGCAAAAGGCGGCCCCCGCCCCTGAGTAAAGGATCCGGGTCTCTGGATAGCATAGGTGCCCCTGGATAGCGCATGCGCCTCCTGGACAGCAGAGACGCCTCCGAAGAAGATCAACGGCGCCCCTTGATATCATAGGCACCCCTGGTTAGCACAGGCATCCCTGGATAGCAAAAGGCGCCCCCCCCGAGAGCAAAGGCGCCCCCTCTGGAAAGAGTAAGCACCCATGGATAGGAAAGGCGCTCCATGGAAAGGACAGCAGAACATTTTTTAAGGAAAACTCAGTGGAGGGGGGGCGGTGGAGATTTTCTTGTGCTGGCCATTATAATGTCTTCGGGGGATCAAACCCCTATTTGGAGGGGGCGTTAATAAAATTTAGACGTGCTAGTGTTAAAAAATGTCTCCTAATTTTTGTTATTTCATATTCTAAAGATTAGAGATGCTGCCCAGGACTGCGGGTTTTTTTCAACGGAAAAAGGCCAAACCGGGTTTGCGAAAAGGCCAAAAGGTTCAAATTGTATTTGCACTAAAAAAATCTTGTTTTTTATAAATTTCGTCCAAGTTCTTCCCAGTACGGCTGTTGGAGTCTGAGTCTCATTAAAGTCCTCAAGAGACTTGTCACGGAGACCCCGACCCCAGCACCCGAACGAGTAACGCCCACAATGAAGGGTTGATTTAGAAGCCAAAGTTTAACCTCCCACAAAGCACAGGGATGGCCGCCTCGCTCAGGTCACTCTCTCATCAGTCAGTTGCCAGCCGACCTACGTCGGGCAAACGATTGAGCGCCGGAGCGTCTCAGGGGAACCGATCTCAAGCCTGGACATGCACTGCCACTGCATGCTTCTCAGCAGCGGGCCGGAGCCCGACGCTCTACCAACCGAGCAACCGGGGCGGCCAAATGGCCAAATAAATACCACAAAAGCCATATTTGAGGCTAAAACGAACCCTACCGGGTGTAATAAACCCACAGAAAAAGGACAGAGCACTCTTGTATCACTGCAGTGAACAGTGCACTGTATAAAACTAAATGTTGATAATTTGATATTGACTTGACGATATATTTTAGCACACTGCCCATCTCATAAGAAGGCAGGAGTCCCCTTCCAATCCCGTGTGGCGACCCAATTATTTTATCCACATAACTAAACAATTTGTTAGCATCATCAATTATCTTGGCCGCACCACTCCCCGCTAACATTTGATATCTTCCTGCTTTTTCTGTGAATTGTTTGCTCTTGAACAGTGACGGATCCATAGGCAGATCCAGGATTGCCAATCGGAGGGGAGCACCTTCCCGGGGGCGCCATCCGGAGCAGGGGGCGCCACTTTTGACCGGAAAAACCTACCAGGTGGGCGTAAAATCCTATCGGCGAGCACCGATTTTCGCATCCTGGGGGAGAGTGGGAAGCGCCACTTCAGGCGAGTGCCATCGACCTTTCAGGGGGCGCCGTGACCATTTCAGGGGGCGCCGAGGATCGATCGGGGGCTGCATCTGCCCCTCCCCTTTGCCCCCTGGATCCGCGTATGGGCGGATCTAGAATTTTAGTAAGGTGGGGGGGAACGCGGAGCCTCAAAGTGGGCACTTTACCATCAACTTTTCACCCAAAGGGTGCCTATGGTATTAGGTTTTCGGTTGCCGTCATTTTGGTGGATCGTATTTTTAACAACGTCCTATCCCACCCTCTCCCAGCCATAACAGTTTGTACCAGCCAAGCAAGATGCCTATTTGGCGTGATATTTGAAACAATGAATTGCTAAACAGTTCAGTCCACACTTTTTCGGCACTTCTTGAAAAATCTGTAACTGCCACTAGGTCATGGAGAAATTCAAGACACTTGGGAAGATGCAACAGCTGAACATAAAGGTATATATCTGAGGATTTTTCTATTAGTGAAGAGGGGTTAAGTTTATTTTAATATCAAATATGATAAGCATCATTTTGCCTTTCCACGTGGCCAAGATTCGTAAGATAATGGTGAGAGGACATTGAAAATAATCGCAGCGAGTGTGAACCTGGCCTGTGCGCTGTCCAAGAAAATTACCTCAGCGGAAAAGCTTTAAGTTGTAGGGAACAGAAACTGGACTTTAACCCACATTATTAATTGCTCCTAAAAAATAATGTTTGAACCAGATGGCAGACTCAAGGAGATAAAAGGGAAGTTGAAACGTTAAGATAAACACAGAAAGAAGTATGTGGGCATTTTCCATCGACCTTTATCTATATTCCTCAATTCATCAGCATGGGAGAATTGCTGTTGTGCGTGAAATTTCGGAGGTGTTAAGAGAATTTCGGTAGCCATGTGATTGAATGCTGAAATAGATCATGCCATAGGCATGTGTGATTTGTGACATAAATGGGCACTACTAGAATAAAAGAAAACAGTTTCAACGTGTCCAAGTACTCTCTTGATAAATTGATAACTTTTTTCGTTTATTGGCTGTAATTTGCGCGTTTAATGATCATGTGCAGTGTTCAGATCGAAGTGAAAAGACCATTCAGATTGATAAAACGAGTATATTTTGTCACTGACCATCCACTTATACCATCAACCATCGCCTTCAGGTCAAGTTCAGGACTCATTTAAGAGAAGAGGTGAGCGTGCGCAGTGCATGCCAAAATCGAGACACAGCCGCCCTCCCGATGGACAGTCCGCGCAGAAATACGTCCTCGTCGCGTTTGATTTCGCGCACGCGTACGACGTAGTGGACCACCACCTGCTACGCGTTCGCCTGCTGTAGATGGGGCTGTCAAATTGCACGGTGGCCAGGATTTGGCAGTGACTCCGGGACCGAAGAGTCCAGGTGGAACTAAATGGTGTGCTTTCCAGTGAGCGCATTTTCCGAACTGGCCTGTCGTAAGGAAGTGTCTTAACGCCAGTTTTATTTTGTATGGGCGGCTCCGCTGGTAGACGCACTCTGCGCGGTTCCCGGATGCTCCCCTACATGTACGCCGACGATACGGCGGCTCTCTGCACGGGCAACAACACCCAAGTCGCCAAGGACCGGGCGCAATAAAGCTGCTGCTGGCACCCTCATGAAGTGGACCCGACAGCACAAAATGGTGGTATCAGGAGCCAAGATCCAAGTACTGGTGATGTCCCAGTGGGCCAGAGACGCCGATCCCTTCAATTTTAAGGTCGACGGGAAGTCTGTCACTACTGGAGACACCCTACAGCTACTTGGCGTCACCATCGATCGGCTCCTCCATTTCGGTCCACACTGTAAGAGACTGTGGGAGAAGGTCCACCCCCGCATCTCCCACCTACGTCAACTGTCCGGCTGCAACTGGGGGCTGCACGAACAGCACCTCCGAACCGTCGATACTGGCTACGTGAGAGGAGCGATGGAGTAAGCGGCCGCAGCGTGGCTCCACGCCACACCGCCATTTCATGTCGAGCTGCTGGAACGCAAAATGAGAGCGTCGGCGCGTATCATCACAGGATGCACCCACTCCACTCCCAGCCGAGTTAATAAGACTCCCCGCGTAGCGGCCAGAAGGAGGGTACTCCCGACCCGACTGCTGGTGAAATTCCATACCCTGCCGCCTGAAGACCCTCTGTGAAGACGTGCGGAGGCGACAGCGCCCTCTCGACTCTCCTCGGTGACCAGGTGGCGGCAGATGGGCAAAGACATGTGGGATCAAGCAGGAATCTCCCTCCCCATCGAGTCTTTCCTTCCTCGACGTCTTCCACTGTGGGTATCAGGAGAGTGAGTCACATTTCAACTAGACGTGGGCCCACTGACATCAGGAGCGCCACCTGTCCGGAAGAAGCGAGTAGCTCTCCCCCACCTCGCTTCCCTGACTCAATGTGCCACATGGGTGTGGACCGATGGGTCAGTGCACGGAGGGGTCACGAGCGGGGGAGCTGGGTCTTCATCGAGTCACCAGACAGAGCCCAGCATGAGCTCAGGCGACCAGCAGGCTCGCTCTGCTCGAGTTTTCAGGCTGAGATGGTAGCCATCCAAACTGCCTGTGTCTTCCTACTGGACTAATCAGTGCACACAGAAGATCCAGTCATCTTCAACATGGCCTGCCAAGGTGACGACGCATTATAGAAATAAAATGGCTTCAATGTCTGCAGATAAGACAGCGAATCGGTAAAAATTGCAAACTTCCTCACCATCAGCTTAGACACCTGGTCCAAACAGCAAAAAAAATGGAGTACAGCTCTGAAGTAAAAATGGATCCTTCGTAAGGCAAACTAGAAAACTTCTCAACATCGTCACCAAAATTTGTAAAACTCGCCAGTGTAGCCAGAGGGACCTGGTGAGGTATTATTTCGCATCGAAAAGACTGACAGGGTAAACTCTTCCATTTCTATCGGTCTCTCGCATTCCTCTGAACTCATTATTGACAATTGCAGTATACCTTCCGTGAATGGTTCAATTCCCTCTGCTCCTGGTCTCTTCCTGTACAGGTTACTGAAAAAATCATGCGCCTCTATCAGCATTTCATTAGTAACGCTGGTTAATTTTCTGCCACCGTGGTAACTTCTGTCATTGACATAAAATGCCTTTAGCACGTTTCTGCCCCTATTACGTTGTTGTAATGAGTGAAAATACTTTGAACCAGTTTCAGCGGAGTGACGCCAACGTACTTTCGCCAGGAACATACTTTTGCTCGTTGCTTCTTCTACCAACCTGTCCCTCCTCTCAGCGAGGATCTGAAACTGAGTGTCACTTGAACTCTCACTATCACGTAGGTGACCAATTTCGGCTTCAATCTGGTTAATTTCAGCGTTTACTTTACGTTTTTTATTTGACGCAAGTTTTATTATATAACCTCTCAATACACAGAGGACTGTTTCAAATAACAAAACACGAGATATATCGTTTGAGTCATTATCATTTGTGATTTCTTGAATTTTTGACGTACCGTCGCGACAAAACTGTCATCTTTTAGCAAAGCATTGTTAAATTTCCAGTAAGATTTTCCCATATCTATTGTAGATACATTCACGGATGTCGTTACCATCTGATGATCTGTTAAATACCCATCTCTGATATTAGCTGATGGCCTACTTTTAGAGAAAAGCACATTTTTGCTCATCACAAAAAAGTCTATACGAGATTTGCTCGGTGGATTTGATCGGATGCAAGTGAACTTTTTTATGCGGATTTAACTCGCGCCATATATCAATCAATTCTTTTTCATCCATAAATTTCCGTAATACCTCTTTACACTTATCGTTATTCTTGACACGCGTGGCTAAACTTTGCCTATCTTCAGAAGTATTTAAGCAAAAGTTGAAATCTCCGCCAATGATTATTGTAGGATTCACATATTCATCGACCTTTGAACAAAAATCTTCTATGGATCGGGGGTTATCAATGTTAGGACCATAAAAGTTTCCTATTGTTATGTAGCTACCGTTATATTCCAATTCGAGGGTGAGAAACCGTCCGTCGCCGTCGGAAAACACTTTACCTGCTGATATACCCGAGGATGGCCGTATCAAAATGCCAACACCTCTGCTATTGTTTTCCCCGTGAGAAAAAAGCCTAAGCCAGCCCATTCTTTTAGCCAAATTTTTTCGTCCAGTTCTGAAGAATGAGTTTCCTGTAAGAGCACAACATCAAAATTTAGCTTCTTTAACCACACAAAGATTTTACGTCTTTTGTGTATGCCATTAATTACTTGTGCGCGGAGACCATTCACATTTATCGATGCCAGTTTCAAAGTGCATTCACTAAATTCGGGAGCACTCATTTGATGAAACTTTTTAAGAATTCACTATTATTTGCCACTAGCATTGAGTATAAAATACGATTCACGAGATACTCAATTGATCTTTGCCATGTAGACCCGTTTACTGTGAGTTGATTGGCGTATGGTTCACTTATGAAGTGGAAGATTTGATATTCGTTCATTAATATACTAAAGATGTGCAGCAGTGGGGAAAAGCAGTTCATCAAATTCTTTAAGATGTGAGGCAGAATGAATTGACTCATCTTTGCAGTGTTAGCGCTTGTGAGTAAATGCAACCTAGAATGTAGATGAAGATTAAGGCTAGTTTGAAGAAAAAAACACATGAAAAGCTACGAATGAGACCTTGGTGCGGCACGGGATGCGCAACGATAAGCCCCACAAAGCAAGCCGATTGGAATATTTTCACGGTTTAGGTATCTCCAGACCGGCTGCAACATGTGAACACGAAAGCCTAGTGATGCCAGCAAAGCCCAGCGCAAGCACAGCACACATCAGGTAAAGACCGACGAGGGGACCGATTCGTTACTTTTAACCGGTTCCACTGTTACAATCCAAGATATGAAGGGTCAGACAAATTCACCTTGAAACAGTACCTGTTACCTCCGGGCGTGCCGCTCCCCGGCACCAGTTTGGGCGAACACCAGTGCGCTACTGCGCTGCAGCAATTAAGCGGCGGACTAGCAGCTAAGACGGCCACAGCTGCCGCGCCGGACCGCAGGATCCCCCGGCGACGCTCGACAAACAGCAACGACGCACTGTTTTACATCGCCAGCGGATTCATGGGTGAGGACGCTGCGGGGTCACCGCTGGCCTCCGCCGCGTTTCGTCTGTGTTCGTCCGTTTGTCGCCGTAGAGTCGCCGCCGCCCCAGCTCCGGCCCCACCGTCAGCACACATTGCACCCGCCGGCCGCGTGGGCCGCGGCGCCGCACCATCCGTCGATGCTGCCGACGTGCCGGAGGAGCCGCAGCCCGGTCGCGAGGGTCCCGGCCGTATGCCGTTGTCTTGGAGTCTTCTTTCTCCGCTTCTTCCCTTTTCACGGCCGTCGCTGCTCGCCAGACCGTTCGCTCCCGCTGCACCAACCTCCCCAGACGACGAGGGAGCAGGGCAAACGTGGCGACCCGAACGGGAGCCATCGACGACTGTGGTTGCAGCACTCACAGGCTGGGCCCCCGCTGGGGTTTGCTGTGCTGACTGGGAGACTGATGTTGAGTGTTGTGCTGCCTCACGCTGCTCTCTAAGCCACCGCCAGAGATCACGAACCTGTTGCGCAGAAGTCACGCGCACTGGTGTTGAGTACTGACTTAGCTTATAGCCTGGGACGCCATAGTTAGTGAAGACTGACCAGACGCGCTTTTTCTTCTTCATGGTGAGTAGCTCTGTGAACAATTCACGATTCTTACGCGTCAGCGACTCACTCACATACAGCTGCTGCTCCAAAGACGCTGATGAGTTTCTCAGCTGAAACCTTCCTTGGTAGAAGCGGTTTCGCAGCTCTCTGTCTTTGAAAGCACAGATCACAGTGTAGTTTCCGGGTAAGCGGTGCACTGCCGAGAAGTCTTCCCCAGAGACGGGAATCCCAGGAAAATGCGCCCGCAGGGTCTCTACAGCCTTGCCTCGGATGTCCTCACCGGCCCGCCGCCCTCCAAATTGTTGGCTGGTGAAGATAAGGTTCACTCCTCTTTCGTGCCGTTCCATTTCATCTACTTGATTTTCGAGGGCCACGATAGTTTGTTTAGCTTCCTTCAGACTGCCTTCTAGCACTTGAACCTTCGAGGCATTCTCAAAGAGCTCCCCCTCTAGGATGTCCAACCTCTTCTCATAAGTTTCCAGCTTTGTCTTCAACATGTTTTCCAGTCTGGAAAGACGATCTGTCATTGAAGCCTCAATAGTGTTCTCGATTATTTCTTTTATAAGGCCTAGCGTTTCCATCGTTATAGATTCTTGGGCCTTCGGTGACTTTCCTTTCGGAGATTTACCTTTTTGTGCCTCTTCTCGTACGCAGAAATCATTTCCGTGATTGATGACTGCCTCTCCCTCTTTCGCTTTCGCTGTTCCTCTCCTGTTTCTGCGTCACTGAAGACCGAGTCTGTGTCACCGGCGGTAGACATTGCACGGCACTGTTACACTGGTACCCTCAATAACAAACCGAATTATCACCTGATCTTTGTCCGCTGGCCTTCACTCCCGCCACTTATCGCTCCGCACCCCAGCCAACACTACCGCTCAGTGGCCCATTCCTGGGTCACCGCAGCGCCGCCGGGCAGGTCCGCTCCCGGCCGCGGTCAAGGCCAGACTGAAGGTTCAAATTGTATTTGCACTAAAAAAATCTTGTTTTTTATAAATTTCGTCCAAGTTCTTCCCAGTACGGCTGTTGGAGTCTGAGTCTCATTAAAGTCCTCAAGAGACTTGTCACGGAGACCCCGACCCCAGCACCCGAACGAGTAACGCCCACAATGAAGGGTTGATTTAGAAGCCAAAGTTTAACCTCCCACAAAGCACAGGGATGGCCGCCTCGCTCAGGTCACTCTCTCATCAGTCAGTTGCCAGCCGACCTACGTCGGGCAAACGATTGAGCGCCGGAGCGTCTCAGGGGAACCGATCTCAAGCCTGGACATGCACTGCCACTGCATGCTTCTCAGCAGCGGGCCGGAGCCCGACGCTCTACCAACCGAGCAACCGGGGCGGCCAAATGGCCAAATAAATACCACAAACGCCATATTTGAGGCTAAAACGAACCCTACCGGGTGTAATAAACCCACAGAAAAAGGACAGAGCACTCTTGTATCACTGCAGTGAACAGTGCACTGTATAAAACTAAATGTTGATAATTTGATATTGACTTGACGATATATTTTAGCACACTGCCCATCTCATAAGAAGGCAGGAGTCCCCTTCCAATCCCGTGTGGCGACCCAATTATTTTATCCACATAACTAAACAATTTGTTAGCATCATCAATTATCTTGGCCGCACCACTCCCCGCTAACATTTGATATCTTCCTGCTTTTTCTGTGAATTGTTTGCTCTTGAACAGTGACGGATCCATAGGCAGATCCAGGATTGCCAATCGGAGGGGAGCACCTTCCCGGGGGGCGCCATCCGGAGCAGGGGGCGCCACTTTTGACCGGAAAAACCTACCAGGTGGGCGTAAAATCCTATCGGCGAGCACCGATTTTCGCATCCTGGGGGAGAGTGGGAAGCGCCACTTCAGGCGAGTGCCATCGACCTTTCAGGGGGCGCCGTGACCATTTCAGGGGGCGCCGAGGATCGATCGGGGGCTGCATCTGCCCCTCCCCTTTGCCCCCTGGATCCGCGTATGGGCGGATCTAGAATTTTAGTAAGGTGGGGGGGGAACGCGGAGCCTCAAAGTGGGCACTTTACCATCAACTTTTCACCCAAAGGGTGCCTATGGTATTAGGTTTTCGGTTGCCGTCATTTTGGTGGATCGTATTTTTAACAACGTCCTATCCCACCCTCTCCCAGCCATAACAGTTTGTACCAGCCAAGCAAGATGCCTATTTGGCGTGATATTTGAAACAATGAATTGCTAAACAGTTCAGTCCACACTTTTTTCGGCACTTCTTGAAAAATCTGTAACTGCCACTAGGTCATGGAGAAATTCAAGACACTTGGGAAGATGCAACAGCTGAACATAAAGGTATATATCTGAGGATTTTTCTATTAGTGAAGAGGGGTTAAGTTTATTTTAATATCAAATATGATAAGCATCATTTTGCCTTTCCACGTGGCCAAGATTCGTAAGATAATGGTGAGAGGACATTGAAAATAATCGCAGCGAGTGTGAACCTGGCCTGTGCGCTGTCCAAGAAAATTACCTCAGCGGAAAAGCTTTAAGTTGTAGGGAACAGAAACTGGACTTTAACCCACATTATTAATTGCTCCTAAAAAATAATGTTTGAACCAGATGGCAGACTCAAGGAGATAAAAGGGAAGTTGAAACGTTAAGATAAACACAGAAAGAAGTATGTGGGCATTTTCCATCGACCTTTATCTATATTCCTCAATTCATCAGCATGGGAGAATTGCTGTTGTGCGTGAAATTTCGGAGGTGTTAAGAGAATTTCGGTAGCCATGTGATTGAATGCTGAAATAGATCATGCCATAGGCATGTGTGATTTGTGACATAAATGGGCACTACTAGAATAAAAAGAAAACAGTTTCAACGTGTCCAAGTACTCTCTTGATAAATTGATAACTTTTTTTCGTTTATTGGCTGTAATTTGCGCGTTTAATGATCATGTGCAGTGTTCAGATCGAAGTGAAAAGACCATTCAGATTGATAAAACGAGTATATTTTGTCACTGACCATCCACTTATACCATCAACCATCGCCTTCAGGTCAAGTTCAGGACTCATTTAAGAGAAGAGGTGAGCGTGCACAGTGCATGCCAAAATCGAGACACAGCCGCCCTCCCGATGGACAGTCCGCGCAGAAATACGTCCTCGTCGCGTTTGATTTCGCGCACGCGTACGACGTAGTGGACCACCACCTGCTACGCGTTCGCCTGCTGTAGATGGGGCTGTCAAATTGCACGGTGGCCAGGATTTGGCAGTGACTCCGGGACCGAAGAGTCCAGGTGGAACTAAATGGTGTGCTTTCCAGTGAGCGCATTTTCCGAACTGGCCTGTCGTAAGGAAGTGTCTTAACGCCAGTTTTATTTTGTATGGGCGGCTCCGCTGGTAGACGCACTCTGCGCGGTTCCCGGATGCTCCCCTACATGTACGCCGACGATACGGCGGCTCTCTGCACGGGCAACAACACCCAAGTCGCCAAGGACCGGGCGCAATAAAGCTGCTGCTGGCACCCTCATGAAGTGGACCCGACAGCACAAAATGGTGGTATCAGGAGCCAAGATCCAAGTACTGGTGATGTCCCAGTGGGCCAGAGACGCCGATCCCTTCAATTTTAAGGTCGACGGGAAGTCTGTCACTACTGGAGACACCCTACAGCTACTTGGCGTCACCATCGATCGGCTCCTCCATTTCGGTCCACACTGTAAGAGACTGTGGGAGAAGGTCCACCCCCGCATCTCCCACCTACGTCAACTGTCCGGCTGCAACTGGGGCTGCACGAACAGCACCTCCGAACCGTCGATACTGGCTACGTGAGAGGAGCGATGGAGTAAGCGGCCGCAGCGTGGCTCCACGCCACACCGCCATTTCATGTCGAGCTGCTGGAACGCAAAATGAGAGCGTCGGCGCGTATCATCACAGGATGCACCCACTCCACTCCCAGCCGAGTTAATAAGACTCCCCGCGTAGCGGCCAGAAGGAGGGTACTCCCGACCCGACTGCTGGTGAAATTCCATACCCTGCCGCCTGAAGACCCTCTGTGAAGACGTGCGGAGGCGACAGCGCCCTCTCGACTCTCCTCGGTGACCAGGTGGCGGCAGATGGGCAAAGACATGTGGGATCAAGCAGGAATCTCCCTCCCCATCGAGTGTTTCCTTCCTCGACGTCTTCCACTGTGGGTATCAGGAGAGTGAGTCACATTTCAACTAGACGTGGGCCCACTGACATCAGGAGCGCCACCTGTCCGGAAGAAGCGAGTAGCTCTCCCCCACCTCGCTTCCCTGACTCAATGTGCCACATGGGTGTGGACCGACGGGTCAGTGCACGGAGGGGTCACGAGCGGGGGAGCTGGGTCTTCATCGAGTCACCAGACAGAGCCCAGCATGAGCTCAGGCGACCAGCAGGCTCGCTCTTCTCGAGTTTTCAGGCTGAGATGGTAGCCATCCAAACTGCCTGTGTCTTCCTACTGGACTAATCAGTGCACACAGAAGATCCAGTCATCTTCAACATGGCCTGCCAAGGTGACGACGCATTATAGAAATAAAATGGCTTCAATGTCTGCAGATAAGACAGCGAATCGGTAAAAATTGCAAACTTCCTCACCATCAGCTTAGACACCTGGTCCAAACAGCAAAAAAATGGAGTACAGCTCTGAAGTAAAAATGGATCCTTCGTAAGGCAAACTAGAAAACTTCTCAACATCGTCACCAACAAATGCACGCCCTGTGCCATTGTCACTTTCTTTTGCAACCGTCTATATAGAAACAGACATGGTTTTCGAACGTCTCCGCAAGCAAGTTCATAAAATACTGGCGCGTCGGTTCAGGAGGCAAATTTTTGCTTTGTTGGCGTAGGTTGTGTTCGTGTTAACTGTCGAGATGAGCTATGGTTCAATAACAGCTGCTTCATGTGGTTCGACGAGATTGCTGTCGATACCAGCCTGTGCCAGCCAGGCACAGACTCTCACTCCCTGGTGACGGGTTGCAAAACGCGAGCCACTGTCTTATCTGACAGAGGTAGGCGTCGCCCAAAAAAAATGTTTGGTATGTGGGGCGTGTTGGTGACTTATTTTAAAGGGAACGTGGCACCTTGGTAAAATCCTGGAATTTTGTGGAATTAGGCGTACTTTTAGCCAAAAATAATGAAACCACTCATGATTTTTCTGAAAAATGTACAGCAAGCTCAATGCTTTTATTTTTAAAATACTCCTCTAGAAAAATGAATAAATATCTGCCTCTGGATGATGTCATGATCTGGCAACCACTACCATACTCGAAACACTTCAAGGGCTTCGATTGGCTGATGCTCATCGTGATGTCAGCATATGTCGTCACACCAGAAGCTCACAACAATGGCCACCTGGCGAGAGGTACATGAGAGGTACATTTCGGGTAGGCTTTAGTTTTTTCTACGGAAATATCGAGTTCCAAGACAAATGATATATAGAGCACCTGGTTTTCCGATTTGCTTTACAACTTGGCTATCTCAGTTAAAATCACGTTCTAAAGGTGCCACATTCCTTTTAATGGCTTAATGCAAAGCGAGTATCTTACTGCGCATTTGTAGCGGTATTTCACTAATTTCCACTAGCATGCTTATTATGGGTGAAGCTTGGAACGCTCCTGTTACTATTCTGATAGCGAGATGACGGACATATCGATAATCTTTTTCGCGGACTAAGTAGTGGCCTCATACGCAACCCCGGTCTGCGACCTGGGATAACCCCCCACCGGCGCAGGAGAGCCGCATGACAATGTGCTGAAATCAACCATATTTCATTCTCATTGTATCTCTTCATAAGCCTGTAGGTCGGTGCCATCATTCTTTTCTTTGAAATAAATAGTAAATATCCCGCAGTCAAGCCCGGATTCGACCCGCGCACCCCTCATCACGAGATAGGACCTCTAACCACTAGACCACTGCGCCACACTGTACCGACTCCCACTAACCCTACACCTGTGACCCGTCAGGAGGTCACTGGCCGGTATCACGCAATCAAAACGATGCCGTGATCGTGGCGCCGGGTGTTGTGTTCGTACAGAAAAGGCATGGTATAAAGCTGCTTCTAGAAGACGAACAAAACATTAGATTCGCCTAGAATCACTTGTATCGGCGACCCAGGACCCTAAGCTAGCTTTATGCCAAATTGCATCCACTTTCATTCATTTTGAGGACTTGAAACCATGGTGAGAAGCAAACATGTTCCGAGAAATTTCGCTCCTTGAAATACCCTTTCGGACGAATTACTCGAAAGCCGTTGGAGATAAGTGGGTAGTGTAAATGAATTGAATGACTGCAATTAATTTTCCTATTCAGCCATGTCAATTCTGAGCTTGTGAATGACATGTGCTCTGAACCGAAAAGCTGCAAATAAAAGGTTTTCTACTAAAATTATATTTATATATATAAGACAATGAATTTTATTATCACGATATCCATCTCCGAATATTATCAGGCGGAAGCAATGTTCTTTCATTATTTGAAATGAAAAGTCAAATCGGCGCATTAGATCGCGAGAGATTAAGATTTAAATGAAATGAGCAAAAATGTAGTCCTCCGGCAAAATGGCAAAAACTAGGTCAGAATTTTACGTTTTCCACTGGAAACTATGCCTAAGCACAAGAAAATTGACGTAGCTGCCTCCACGTGGCGGTCTTTAAACTAACTGAAGCGTGCCTTCTGACATTTCGAGCTTACAAGTCGGCTGTCAAATTTCAATATCTTTTTGCTTGTACTAGAAATACTGCGTTTTGGCGTAATAAATATTGTCGGACCAGTTCGAACTTTTTTCTTAGGTGGCCTTGTTGCTTATTCAAAAGGAGGCAAATTTCAAGTTCGTCGCTTAAGAAATAAAAATGATAAAAATGCAAAATTGAAAACATTTGTTCCAAAATTTCTCAAAAACTATTTTGAATTTAAATTCGGGGGCCTTAGTTTGGGCGTCTAGCGTAAAAGGGCAATCACCCTACACAATTGCAGAGCCCTGGTTTCAACTGTCAGAACCGCCAAACGGCCAGAATAGAGCCTCTTGAGAAATCTCAATCCGCTTCGCTCCATGGATTTCGTCATGCGGCTCTGACACAGCCGTACTCGATCTTCGGACGAATAAGTGATCTATACAGCATAAGAAGCTTATAACGTAGCGTATAACAATGAGTGTATAACGTGCGCATAACGTATATATAGGCGATAAGCGTATAACGTGTATAGCATGAGAAACATTTCTCTATCTGCACGGTATCTCATCCTCGTCAACACCTTCAGTATTTTCAGCGTATCGAAACATTTTTTTGCGGAAATCCTTCAGGTATGGCACATATGAAAGCTTATCGAGTGTGAGCCTGATAAATCTGGTTTCTGCTACAACGTCGCTCGGATTTCCGCGAATTTACAAAATCGGGTATTCAGTCTCAATGTCTATTATAAAAGTGCATGCACTATGTCTTTGAACTTGAAAATTTCAGTCCATTGCGTGTGATCCATTGCTGCAATATGTCAAGGCCAAGCTGCAGCCGCCTCTGCGCAGCTGCTGTAGTAGACACTGTCACACATATTGTGAAGTCTTCAACGAAAAACACGTGACGCATGTTTGCGGGAAGTGTCTGCAATATCATTGGTCATAACTGCAAACAAGGCTATGAATATCGCAGAATCCTGGGCTATGCTACTCTGTTGCTGATGCCAATCCGATACGACTGAGTTTACGTAAGTCTAAAATACCTATTTTTCGGAATATTAGAAATAAACCACCCCAAGTGGCCTCGCACGCCGAGTCCAAAGAGTTTCTGCAGAGCGCTATTGGATAGCAAAGGCGCCCCCAAGAGATGATGGCGCCCTCTGGGGAGGAAGGCGCCCCCTCCAGAAAATCTTGCACCACTTCTCGAAAATGGAATCCGCCGTCTCTGCCTCTGCTGACAGTGCGTCAGTGCAGAGACTGGTTGTGGACAGTCCCCTCTGCTGACAGTGCATCAGTGCAGAGACTGGTTGTGAACAGTCCCCTGCTGGTAGTGCGTCAGTGCAGAGGCTGGTTGTGGACAGTCCCCTCTGCTGACAGTGCGTCAGTGCAGAGGCTGGTTGTGAACAGTCCCCTCTGCTGACAGTGCGTCAGTGCAGAGACTGGTTGTGAACAGTTCCCTCTGCTGGTAGTGCGGCAGTGCAGAGGCTGGTTGTGAACAGTCCCCTCTGCTGACAGTGCGTCAGTGCAGAGGCTGGTTGTGGACAGTCCGCTCTGCTGACAGTGCGTCAGTGCAGAGGCTGGTTGTGGACAGTAGGGTGCATCAAACGCCCCATGATTTTCATTTTTTGATGAATTAGCTTAGCGGCCCGTCACATTTTGTTGTTTCAGACATGAAAACCTCAAATCCCAAATTTTTGGAAATCTCTAATGGGCTAGGGGTGCCACCTAGCGGTCAAAGTTTCAAATTTTTGCAATTTTTAATATTCATTGGATCGCCCGTGGAAACTGTATTATCATAAAATCGGACCCAGCAGTTGTCAAATACTGTTTTCCAAGCTCCAAATTACCTGTGCAGTCACTTTCGCGCATTTTGGACGCCAGCTAGGGGTGCCACCTGACGGTAGAAGTTTGCAACGTTTGGCGTTTTGGTGAGTTTTTATCGAAAATAATTGTTTAACCATCCTGGATTTGAACTTTGTTGTAATTATGAACTACTCCTGTAGGTCCAAAGTATCTGTTAAAGGCATTTACAACTTTTGGCAATGAGTAACATCCGGTGGCCGAAATTAATTTCTAAGTTTTTAATAAATTAATGACTATGACAAAAATGAGTAAGAAGTTTTGGTTGAGTTCCAACGATAATTTGTGTTGCAAATTCCTCTCAAGTGTCAGATATCACCTTCAAAATTTCCGGACCAATATTTAATCTTCCTTTTTCGTTGTTTTTCAACAAATCATCCATTTTCTTCCATAGTTTTTCATAGTTTTTGGGAGTTCTCGCACGACCTCCTCTCATTTCAGTAATCCACCGGAACACAGTGGGCGGCTAAGTTGGGATATTTCGGGAAAGAACCGAATCGTTCATCGATTTGAGGTATTATTCCTATTACAATACAAGGCCAGTTATACAATGCTGAGACCAAAACATCTTGATTCATCAATCTTTGAAATGATTGAAGGTTCCAGCTTAAGTACCTTGCATGAAAAGCACCGTTGTGGAAGCTAAGCTCATGTACGATGATTAACGCCAAGAGCCGATGTTTCCAAATTGACACCAAATGTCTTAGATTATTGTAATCATGTTACTTTGGGTTATGGCTTATGTTATTATTGTAGTTAACATAACACCGATCTTTCGATAACAAATACGAGATTTGTAAGAGACATTCATAGCACAGCTCACGGCCTGTTTGATTGATTTTTGGGCTTATAGACGCACCAACTGCCAGGGTCATACGGCGTCACCTACTCTTTCCCTTTTGGAAGGGTTTCTGGGGAGCCCGCTTGCTCCTCGTTCAAGTAAGTCGCCGGGCATTGAACCCGGGTCGGCTGCGTGGAAGCCAGCTGCGCTGACCACTCCACTGCCGCGCTCACAACTCATGGCCTCGACAAGACGTCATGTTCAGTTGCGCTAGTTTTGACCACTGATAGTCACACTTGACTTTCTATTTCTACTATTCACACAACCCCCCTTTCTTGAGCACACAGATTACTTGTGTTTCGGGTTCCTTGAGCGTAGATCAGGTTGCCTTTTCGTTTTTTTCCCAACCGCTTGCAGAATGTTCTGCAAGTGTCGCTTAGACTACGCTGTCGTTTGAAAGTCCGAGGCCATCTTTCCTCCCTTTACGGCGGCATCATTGGGAACATGTATGGCCCTGGGCTTTACCCTTGATGCCTGGTAGGTAGATGAGTCAGGCCCGTCACTGACATCCAGCTCTAGGAACCCGGTGTCCAGCTTCAGGAGTCTGAATTTAGACCACGATTCAGGTTCAGCCAGGTCTACCAACTTAGTCTCTTTGCTCAATCTCTGCAAACTCTGGGGCCGGGGTGGCCCAGTGGCTTTGTTGCCAGTATTTGGATCGGATAGCATGGATTAACGTGGGTTCAATTCCCACGGCGGGAAACCGCCTTCCGTGTCCGATTTGACCCGGTGGAGAAGATCCTTTAACACCCACGCCAATACTCCCTGTAATTGGGCAAGTTTGCCTGTTGGGAATGGCCCTAATAAAAAATAAATAAAATAAAAAACATGGTTTCCCGGATCCACTTCCTTCACGACTGAGAGGTGCCTCGCGTATGATCTTGAGCTTCACCACCAGAAAACGTTTTGCAAGCTGACTTCGCACAGGCTGAGATGTCAAGTTGCTGAAAAGAGCAAGAGAACCATCTCTAAGGTGAAGTACCGCTGATGGCTGAAAGCCAGCAGTGTACCGGTGCCAACAACTTTGTTCACCCTGTCCCCATAACAGGACAAGTGCTGATTAAGATTCAGATCATGCCATGGGGAATCCACTGCGTCCTGGCATATCATGCATTACAAGCCATAGACGAAGGAGATGAAGGTCCCGAACCGCCAAAGCTTTGACATTAGTTCCTGCGTTGGGGCTTTTTCGTCTTGAACGTTGGAATGTGGTGCTCGGACGTGCATATCTTCATCGCATAAGGCAGGCTGCTCATCCATCTAGCTCTACGCATTGCTCCTGAGCGTCGAAAATATACATCTGGATTATTTGAACCAAGGAAAGTAATTCCTAGTTCTCTGAACTCCTCGTGGTCATCACGGCTTTGCTTCGGACAGACAGTTTGAAGGAGGTTCTCTTTGAGTTCCGTCAGGAACGGGCGACTTTCTGGTGAAGTTGAGTTTATTTGAAAGATAAACTCAACCGTCTTTTATATTTCGCTTATTTTGATAAATAATTAATTTCGAAATATTGTTAATTTTTGGCCCGTTTTTCTTCAGTGTATAATGAACGTAAGTCGGTTTTTGTTAGAATTATTGGTTAGGCAAGCAGAATTTCTCAATATCGAGTCTGTTCAAAACACTGACGGACTTTTCCCCGACTTAGTGCCTGTGCGCAGACCAGAGCAGAGCCTTGTTCAGCCGATCTTGGATTTGGATGCAGGCGGCTGATCGATGACCTGTGTTCGACCCTGTTGAGGCAAACACCATGTTCACCACTGCGTCTGAGCACTCCTGCCTTTCAAGAAGCTCAACCGTCAAATTCGATATGGGGGAGCCGTATTTTCCATTCGTTCTCTTACTCTACCACGGTGTAACCAGCAATTAGTTTCCATGTCCGCTCCCCACAACTTGTTTCCGTCTTTCTTCGTTCTTAGCCTTGTGTGTACGAGAAGGCATCAAATTACAGTAAAACGGTAGTTTATCGCCCAAAATATTAGCTGCAAGCAGGACCAGTGTCCTCTATAAATAAAAACGGATGAACAGAAACCAATGTAAATTTTTAACTTCGGCCGCCAGGTAGTGCCATATAAAGAAATCCAAAATGCATGAAATCCGTCTCGCAAGTACCCTGAGGTCGATTCAGCAAAATCTCGTTTCAGCTGGACCAAAATACACAATGATTCTGTCCACACATTTAATGAAACAAATGGTAAAAAACTGTCAAAATTGATTTTTCACCGCTAGGAGGCACCCCTAAAAGATGTCTAAAATCCATGAAATTGGGCATGCAATTGCTTTTAGGCCAGCGCAACAGTGTTTGGTCACAAAACAGTCCACTAATAAAATGAGGCGACTTCTGCGGCCAATCCAAAGTATATCCAAAAATTGTCAAAATTGAAACTTTGGCCGCTAGGTGACACCCCTAGCCCCTTTCGAAATTTCAAAATATTTCATATTTGGACTCACTAGGTCCAAGGCAAAAAATTGGGCCGGGCCGCGTAGCTAATTTCAAAAGTCGGGGCGTTTGATGCACCCTAGTGGACAGTCCCCTCTGCTGGTAGTCCGTCAGTGCAGAGGCTGGTTGTGAACAGTCCCCTCTGCTGGTAGTCCGTCAGTGCAGAGGCTGGTTGTGAACAGTCCCCTCTGCTGGTAGTCCGTCAGTGCAGAGGCTGGTTGTGAACAGTCCCCTCTGCTGGTAGTCCGTCAGTGCAGAGGCTGGTTGTGAACAGTCCCCTCTGCTGGTAGTCCGTCAGTGCAGAGGCTGGTTGTGGACAGTCCCCTTTACTGACAGTGCGTCAGTGCAGAGGCTGGTTGTGGACAGTCCCCTCTGCTGGTAGTGGGTCAGTGCTGAGGTTGGTTGTGAACAGTCCCCTCTGCTGACAGTGCATCAGTGCAGAGACTGGTTGTGGACAGTCTCCTCTGCTGGTAGTGGGTCAGTGCAGAGGTTGGTTGTGAACAGTCCCCTCTGCTGACAGTGCGTCAGTGGATCTACCAAACGTGTACCGAGTTGGGTTGGTACCAGGCCTCCGACTTCAGCCGACAGCCGTTCGGACACCACCTGCCACTCATGTACCCTTAGCAGCAGGCCACAGTTGACACCTGTTGGTGTGACGACATATGCTGACGTCACGGTGAGTATCAGCCAATCGAAGCCCTTGAAGCCTATTGGAGGCTTCGTCAGATCATGATCATCAGTTGCCAGATCATGACATCATCCACAGGCAGATACTTATTTCCCTCCCTAGAGGAGCATTTTAAAAATCAAAATATTGAGCTTATTGTACATTTTTCAGAGAAATTATGAACGCTTCCATGATTTTCGGCTAAAAGTACCCCTAATTACAAAAAAATCCAGGATCCATCCAAGGTGCCACATTTCCTTTAAAAGTAATGTGGCACCTTGGTGGAATCCAGGAATTTAATGTAATTACGTTTTTTCTTTAGCCAAAGATTATGAAACGTCCATGATTTCTCGGAAAATTTACAATGAGCTCAATATGTTTATTTATAAAATGCTCCTCTCGGGTGAAGAATAAACCTCTGCCTGTGGATGATGTCATGATATGGCAGCTACTACATAATCAATAGGCTTCAAGGGCTTTAATTGGCCGATTACTCACCGTGACGTCAGCGATGTCGTCACACCAACAGCTGACAACTGTGGCTGCCTGGCTTATGTACATTCAGGGTACATTTCAGGTATGTTCTTAGCTTTTCGCCACGGAAATTTTGAGTTTGAAGACAAATTACATATTGAGCACCGAGTTTTCCGGCATGCTTTAAATTTGACTATATCAGTTAAAATCACGTCATAAAGGTGCCACATTCCCTTCAAAACGAGCTTCAACTCATTATTACAACAGGTTTGCCAGGGTAGGGATGGCTTCTAGCTACTTTCTATTTGCAAGGAAAAGAAAAAAACATATTGCTCTAAACCTAATTTTCCTTCGTTTCACAGATAACATGATGATCAGTGTGACGGTACAGGGACCGATCAGCGAAACAAAGTAGCATAGCGTTATCAAGGGATCAACCACTAGCCTTTCCCTACCGAGAGAGAGAGAAAGAGAGAAAGAGAGAGAGAGAGAGAGAGGGAGAGAAAGAAAGAGAAAGAGAAAGAGAAAGAGAGAGAGAGAGAGAGAACTGCTGATTTTGGGCGCTGAAGGTGGTCAAAATTGGAAAATTTCTGCCCCTTAGAGAAATTCAACCATTTCCTGGCGTTTTTTTTAAATAAGCGGTCTTTGAAACAGCATCGACAACAGGCAAAATTATTGTCACAAAAGCGCCCTTTATGATACTGTGGTGTTTGACACCTCTGATTGGCCGTGAGGGACGGCTGACCTTGAGGTCAGCCGGGGTGGGGCCGGTCGAGGCCGGCCGAGTCAGTCGCTGATATGAGCCACTCAAGTGAGGAATAAATACGACGTGACATTTTGGCGACCAGGGATTTCGTTCTCACACAGGAAGATTTTCTAGTTGTATTCAATGATGGAGCAGCAGCAAGTCCCTGGTATGTTTTTACCATCGCCCGGGACACCAGCCACGACGTGGTCAGTGTGGTTAGAAGATTTTGAATTATACGGTGCTTCGCTCGGCTGGGACACTTGGCAAGAAGTGAGGAAGACTGCTCTTCTGTTGAGGTATGTTGGCACTGAGGCACGGCGTCTGTATAAAGTTAGGGCGTCGGCGGCCAGTGGCCAGGAGATAAAGTTAGAGCAGCAGCAGACCTACTCGGAAGTTGTCTCTAGCCTCACGTCTCTGTTTGGTACAGCGGTAGATGTACACTCTGAGCGAATTGTGTTCCATCAAAGAAAACAGCATCATGAGGAGACGGCCTCTGTATATTTGCTAAACCTCAAAACGGCCGCTCTCTCCTGCAATTTTGGAACTATGAATGATGAACTGATTGTGACTCAGTTTTTAGTTGGCTGCAGTTCCGAGCAGCTCCGGGAGAAACTCTGTGGCATCGATGGACTCAACATGGACAAGCTCGAGCGCTCCATCAAAGCTACAGAGAACGCCAAGGCGAGATACGCAGTGGCCTCGAATCAGGTGAGCCAGCGTCTCGACTTTGGTTGTGCGGTACCACGTGACCAGCAGGTAGAGGTGGCAGCAGTGGGACGCCGCGGCGGCGGCAATTGGTCCAGACCCCCAGGAGCGAGGTGTTATGCGTGCGGAGGGGAGGGCCACTTTGCCAGAGACACCTGTTGTCCAGCTCGGAAGCTTAAGTGTGGGAGATGTCGTCGCTTCGGCCACGTTACTGAATGTTGCAGGTCTAAGACTGCGGTGCAAGTGGTGGAGGTAGCCGCTGTTGACCCGGCAGTGGGAGCCACCAACGGCGCGGTGTGGACACAAGTGAAGGTAGGAGGCGAGGAGGTAAGCATGATGGTGGACACCGGCGCAGCCGTCAGCATTGTGCCAACACAACTGTATGAAACCTTGTTCTCGTTTGTTCCGCTAAAGCCCACTAAAGCTGCGCTACAAGCCTACGGAGGGAACCCTCTGGTGGTTCGCGGGGTTATGCAAATACCCGTCAGAGCTGAGAACGGTCTTTGTGCCGATGCTGAACTGTATGTGGTGGATGCAGCGGCACCATTGTTGGGCAGGGACCTGCTCAGGAGTTTGCACCTGTCTATTCGCCACGGCGAGTGCGTGTGTGCTGTCGACAGACAGGACGAGAGGACAGCAGCACAGGAGGAGCACCTGCCGGCAATCAAGGGATTCGTCCATCGTGTGAATGTCAACCCAGACGTCCCACCAGTGCAGCAGCGATTGACTCCTCTCCCATATTCTCTGCGGAAGGAGGTCTCTGAGCATTTGAGGACACTGGAAGGCCAAGGTATTATCGAGAAGGTGGAGGGAAGTTCTCCATGGATTTCTCCAATGGTGGTTACTAGGCGGAAGTCGGGTAAATTGCGCATTTGCCTTAACTTGAAGGCTGTTAACAAAGCGGTGATTCCTAGCGGTCACCCACTTCCTCACATGCAAGAAGTTTTGGATTCCCTGTGTGGTGACACTGTGTTCTCTTGTCTGGACATGTCACAGGCTTTCCATCAACTTGATTTGCATGTTGCATCGAGAAATTTGACGTCATTTGCTACCCATGAAGGAATTTGGAGGTACCGGCGCTGCTGTTTTGGCCTACGTAGTTTACCATCGTGCTTCCAAAAGGTGATGGAGTCCATCCTGCAAGGGCTTCAAGGAACGCGCGCCTACCTTGATGATGTAATCATCAGTGCCAGCAGCAAGGAGCTCCACGACCAGCGACTAGAGGCAGTCTTCAACAGACTCCGTGAGTACAACGTCACGTTGAACCTCGACAAGTGTTTGATCGGAAAGTCGTCTGTCAACTTCCTAGGTTTCAATGTCAGCGGTGCAGGACTGGCGGTAAGCGAGGAACGTGTGCAAGGACTGCGAGACCTGAAGGCGCCAAGGACAAGTAAGGAACTCCAGTCAGTTTTGGGCCTGTTTGGTTTTTACAGTCAGTTTGTGGAAGGATATAGCACGAGAGTCGATGTGATGAGACAAGCCCTGAAAAAGTCCGCGCCTCCGTTCAAGTGGAATGTAGAAATGGATTGCGCATTCAATGACGTGAGAAATGCTATTCTGGACAGCGCAGTTCTCGCCATGTTTGACCCTGACCTACCGACCGTTATTACAACAGATGCCAGTGACGTCGGAGTCGCTGCAGTGCTGTCGCAGATATCTCCTCAGCATGGCGAGCGTGTTGTGGCGTTCGCTTCCAACTCACTCAGCTCAGCGCAGAGGAAATACAGCGTTTCCGAAAAAGGAGGCTCTCGCCATCGTCTGCGCAGTGAAGCGCTGGCATAAATACGTCTGGGGACGGCACTTCACCCTCAGGTCAGACCACCAGGCGTTGGTAACGCTCATGACGGCCAAAGGGATTGGCAGAGCTGGCATGCGTATCTCTCGCTGGGCAGCTCATCTGATGGAATACGACTATGACATCGAGTATGTACGCGGCCTAGATAACCCAGCTGACGCTATGAGCCGACTCCCGGCAGATACAGAGGCAGCAGAAGTACCGGAGCCACTGTCAGTAGCAGTTGTGACAGAAAAATTCCATGTGTCAGCAGGGAGGCGCTGATCCGTGCTTCCTCAGCAGACGACACGCTGACACGCCTGCGGGAGCAGATGTTGCAGCCCTGGCCGCCGGGAGCTCATCTATGCACTGCAGAACTAAGACCCTTCTACCGCTTCCGTGAGGAGCTATCAGTGGTGGGAGACATCATTCTGCGTAACAGGCGAGTACTGGTTCCACATGAGCTCAGGGGACATATCCTTGATTTAGCCCACGAAGGACATCAGGGCATTGTAAGGAGTAAGCAAAGGCTAAGAGAGTTGTATTGGTGGCCCGGAATGGATGAAGACGTGGAAAAGTGTGTCAGGAATTGCAGCGTATGTTCGGCAGCCGACAAATCAGCTTCTCCAAGGCGAGCTCCATTGCAGCCAGTCCCGTACCCGGCAGAACCGTGGGTTAAGCTCGGCTTCGACTTCATCGGGCCGATGGAAGGAGCCCGCTCAGGTCAGAGATTTGCAATAGTCGCTGTCGACTATCACTCTAAATGGATGGAAGTTGGATTTTGCCAACACCCTACCTCTGAAGTGGTCATTCAGTTCATTGAAAAAATGGCTAGCAGGGAGGGCTACTGTAAAGAGATTGTCACCGATAATGCGAAAGCTTTCATCTCTGAAAGATTCAAGTCATACTTGGCAAGTGTCGGAATCAAACAAATTACAGTAACACCGTATCACCCAGCAGGGTCGGGTCAAGTTGAGAGAGCTAATAAGGTGGTGAAGGGGGCAATTCAGGTGGCGGATTTAGAGAGAACTGACCGAGCGACCTATCTCCAGATGTTCCTTCAAATGTACCGGAGTACGGCGCACGCCACGACGGGGCTGAGTCCGGCGGAGCTTCTCCACGGACGGAAGATGCGCACCAAACTTCACGCCGCTGCAGAGCCTCTTCAGAATGCTCAGACGCAGGACAGTAAGGTCGACCTTCTGAGCAGAGTTCAGGGTAAGCAGAAACAGCAAAAGGAAAGGCACGATCGGCAAAGGAACGTAAAAGATCAACAGTTTCAACCGGGGGAGTGGGTACGGCACCGTCTGCCACAACAGCAGCGTAAGGGGAGACTTCTATTCTCGCAACCTCTGCAAATAATTAAGAAAAATGGACCAGCTAGCTTTGTATTGTCGGATGGGCGAAGAGTGCATGCTGAGCGTCTAGTTCGTCATAGTGCTGATAGTCACTGTCAACGTGTTGTGGATCCGGGAAATTCGGACCCGGAATTCAGTAGCCGTCATGGTTTTGACAGCATCACATGCCCTGACAGCAACTTGACCTGCCTGGGCGACACGGGTCAACACGACAACTCAGCTAGAGCTGGCGAGGAAGGGGCGTTGACGGAGGCGGCTGAGGAAGCGGTCGACACCACGGCTGACGACGCTGCAGCCTACAGCGACGCGGCCACCGTGGAGACGCCACGCCCGGTGTGGCGAAGCAACAGTGAGGTGGCGGTGGCGACGCCGCCGCACACAGCCGATAGAGCGGCCGACAACGCGGCAGTGAGTAGTGACGCGTCCGGCGACAGTGAGGTGACGGTGGCGACGACACCGCACATAGCGGCCGACGACACGGCAGTGAGTAGTGACGCGTCCGGCGACAGTGAGGTGACGGTGGCGACGACACCGCACATAGCGGCTGACGACGCGGCAGTGAGCAGTGACGCGTCCGGAGTGGCTGCTTCTCGTTCGACATGGCAGCGCGGAAGTGCTAAAAGTGAGGCGACAGCAGATGTGATGGGGAATGCAAGTGCAGGAGACAGAGTTAAATTTCAGTCCAGCCGTTTATATCGCGGGGTTGCAAGTAATGTGCTGCCATCTGACAGTGAGGTCGCTAGTAATGTGCTGCCATCTGATTTGACTGTATGCGTGCCACCTAAGGGTAATGGTGTTATGTCTCCTATGAGAGCGCCGGACAATGAGGATACTGCATTGGGAAGTGAAATAACTAGAACACGGTGTGGAAGAGTGGTGCGCCCTCCCGATCGTTTGTAGGGGGAAGTGATGTGGTGTTTGACACCTCTGATTGGCCGTGAGGGACGGCTGACCTTGAGGTCAGCCGGGGTGGGGCCGGTCGAGGCCGGCCGAGTCAGTCGCTGATATGAGCCACTCAAGTGAGGAATAAATACGACGTGACAGATACCAAGGGCCACCCGCGCCCCATATGGTAGATTGGCCATTGGGCGCCTCCTACCGAGGATTCGCCCCTACCTCTTAGCGAAATCTTGGATTCATCCCTGATCCAAACAATTTGCGACACTAATCAAACAAAGTCTTGAGCATTCCCATCTACGGGTGTAGAAACATTGCCGCATTTCCAGCCATTGACTTGTACTTGGCCAGATGCCTTATTCATGCCTATGACCAGGTTTGATGCGCAGTTCATCGAGGCCAGTGTAGCGGCAACAGGCTCTTCGGGGCGCTGGACTACCACGCCACGCGGGTGGTATTCGTCTACGACAGCATGGACTCCTGGAGCGCGCTGGGCCTAAAGGAAAGCCTGCACCCAGACCGGCCGGTCATCTTCATCAATGTTGAGCCCGCCGCTCCGCCCAGCTCCCCCACGGTAGTGTGATTATATTCGATAAGATTAGTGGTTCCCAACCCTCCCACGATAATGTATATGATAAGATTCGATAAGGTTAGTGGTTCCCAACTCCCTCGACACGATTAACCAACTTTTAGTAAGTAGGTCAGTGGTCACCATCACCCTGTCCTTGAAAAAATTCTGTCCATTTATAAATAACTGAGTGTAACCATGACCGTCAAAAGTGGAGGGGCCGGGGAACATCTTAGGCGTTTTGCCGTTCTGTGGGCCTGTGGTCCGTCGCTCCCGTACATTCTGAGGCGTGACCTAGGATTTGGGAATGTCTGTATTTCACCATTGCTAGGGCCTACGTAAATGTTACTTATTCTAGTACAGGTGAACTACCTAGATAACCTTTTTAGACAGGTAACTGTTTCATGGCTTGCTTTTATTCGGTCATCACCAGGCCTTACCGTGGTTACCCTGATAAATATGGTTCAGCTTACAGGCCTAGATGCCTGCGCAGAATGGCTCCCTTACACCAAATTGCGTCCAAGACTCGCTGTTTGGGAGTCACTGGCTGAGGTCTTACCTACAGGGTGTTTCAAAAAGAATGATATTTTTAAATGTTCAGAAAAGGTCTAACAAAACCTTAAATCCGTCCACAAAACACTCATTTTAATGGTAAATTGTAGGACATTTTTCTATAAACATGTTTCGTTTGCATAAAATGTTTTCCCCCATGTTAAATGTACTCGGAAAAATGAAGCAAGAAACATAATATATGCCCGCTTATATCTGAAAAAACGGAACTGGCAGCACTCTAAAAAAGCTTTAACACAAGAAAATTGGCACGTGAGCATGCACATCAAAGGCACAAGTTTCCGTAATATTACAAGTTGGAAGTTTTTGGCTCAAGCTCCATATGGCTCATTGGCCTACCTTCATAGGCGTAGGAACGGGGTGGGCCAGGGGGCCATGGCCCCCCCAATATTCATGATTCTTAACCATTAACCCTATGGCGTTGACTGGAAAGAAATAACTTCAAAATACCCGCTGCCCCCCCCCAATATTCTGGACATTCCTACGCCTATGCTTACCTTCCATATGAATGGCTGAATGCGGCAGACACAGCGCAAACGACCTCACTGTTCACCGCAGGATAAGGGGCATGGACCAATTGGGGATTGCTTGCTTGGACCCGAGCTTTCCTAACCTTGAGTGGTGTTTTTTTAGCATTAATTTCTAGCGGTAATGTGCGTGTGGAACTATGATGTACCGCAGTGACGATGTCATGTTTGCAGTGTCATTGGCGTGATACTTGTCACGTGATACGCGCGTGATTTCTACGAACATTTTCGACGAAGCCAAAATAGACAGTATTTTTAACTCAATTTTAAGACTTCTTTGAACTAGTAAAAATATCAAAACAGCTATCAAGATGCAAATAATCGTAAATGTCCTAAAATTCGCTTTCGATTGATATATAAATAATAATGCAAAAACCTATTTATAACCGCATTATGATTAATTCAAAAATATCATTATTTATGAAACACCCTGTAGGAGCTTTGGTTAGATGTCAATTGGTGCTGGATTTAGGTAGGGTGGGCTATTGGTAAGGTTAGCCCGGGCTCTTTGTAAATATCAATTCCTGATATTTTACTTTCTTTCATTTTCTTAACACGCGCATTGACGGGGGGGCGGGTACCCGCCCCCCTCGGGTTTTTCGGAGATAGTAGAAAAACGGCGGCGCGTAGCGCCGCCGTACTTGGTATACCTTTTCCCTCATCATTTTTACAGCTTCTGTGAAAATTTTAAGGTTAGGTCATCTCAGGTCAGGTCACCAGTACAGGTCAAGTGACCCGACCTCAAAAAAAGTTTAAGATAGCATAAGTCGGAGCAGGGTGAACTTAACCGATTGAAACTCATATCACATAATGGCCCCACCGAGTTCTCTAACATATGTTCCGGTATTTTTGATATCGATGACCTAAGGTCAGGTACGAGGCATGACCTCTCCATTGGAAATACATGGGAAAAATGGTTTTTACGGAATAACTCAGTAACGGATGGTGATAGAGCATTTATTTTAGCTGCATTAGACTCGCCTGGGCTTTGCGGTTCTAATGATATGCATTTTATATAATTTGACCCTGACCTGACCTCAGGTCAGGTCAAATCCTTGATTTGACCTAGCAAGGTCAAATTATATATCATTCGATTCGGCTTGCTAAGAGGATTCATATAGTTCAAGTCGTTTTGCTCTATCTTTACTTGTTCAGATGTAATACCCGAAAAACTGAATTTTACATGTTATCCCTATGGCGGGCATGTTTTGACCTCTCGTGACCTTAAATGTGACCTGACAAAAAAATGGTTCAAATGTTTTCGATGGAGAAGTGGATGGGCAGCCCAACGCCGTTTACCGTTTTTCGCTACCTACCGTGGTTCTCGAGATCTTAGGGGGGGCGGGTACCCGCCCCCCGTCAATGCGAAGGTGGCTCAGACCCCCGTCAATGCGCGTGTTAATATATTTAGAGGCCAAGAGGGTGGTTACCTTCCCCATTAGGATCTAGAGGCCGTACCTGCAAATTTCAGGCGCCAAGGGTGCCCGAAACTAGCTACAGCTTGGGTGCGAAGAATAAATACTGGATCTAAACGCAAAGAATAAGCCACCTGTAGCTGGGTTGTTCCACCGTGAGCCACCCCTGATTTTGATGTTGCTGTCCTCGGTATACCACTAGGTGACGCACCTCAACGTTACTGCCCTCATCGAGCTTTGGCCGCCCTCTTATTTGTGGCTGCACCTTCCTGTTTTACAAATGGTTGCCGTTTTTACCTCTAAGACGCCCTTCTGTAACATGGACCACCCCTATCCACTTTTGGCGCTAAACTTTAACGTGGACAGCCCTCATTCACCCCCGATCTCCCTCAACTTTTTGGCTGGGTGCCCTTATTTCACGATTGGCCGCCCTTTCTCGGCCTTTTAGTGGCCCACTGCGATATGTACCCCCTCGACCACTTTTATTCGCCCTCTAGCACGTAACTTTTCCGCCGTGACACTAAGAGAAAGTTGTCTCCAGACCTCTGAGCTTCAAAGACAAAGTCCTACGTCATTTTGTTATGAAAAAATTAACGCTGAGTAGGAAGAATCTGCGACATTACGCTTACGCTACGCCACAGTTGTGTGACTCTCCGAAAATCGCCTTCGTGTAGAGAGTTGCGGGCTTATCACTTATCCTTTGTGCGCAGACACTGTAAACTGGGCTCATAAATTGGTCCTAAAATATATAAAGGCTACCGTAGAAAGTAATTCAGGAAGAGGTGCCCTTTTTCAGACACTGGTATTTAACCATTGACACATCGAGGAATTTTCACTTTCCCTGGTGACGTTTTATCATTATCATTTTAAGTGACCTTGTTTGAAACGGGATCATAAACAGCTGAAATTAGTGTGGTGAAGGTGCCCTTAATGATACCAAAAGCCGCCGCTCAAGGTGGTAAGTTGGAGCCCTCCGAGGGTTCATCCTCCCTTAACGAAATCCCGGACCCGTCCCTGATTATGCATGCTGTTTTGGACTAGTTTTTCACGGCACAAATCATCATGGAATGCTGCCGTTCTTACTCGCTGCTTAAACATGGAGGAAGGGAACACTTCGTGGTTCCTCCTGCCAGACAGGCCCTAAAAGCAGAGCTCTCATTAAAAAGCAACTCTTCCCGGCTTGTTCGGTTAAATAAACATCTTTTGTGATATACTTTTCTCTTCTTTATTTTTTTCTCTAAGCTGGGAACCCGTAGTTCTGATTAAATTTATTATATCCCTTCACATGCCCTTCTCATTTTTTCAAGAACAATTTCGCTTTTAGTAGCATCTCATATTTACGAATTGAATGCATTATGTCCCTAAAAGAACGCGGCCACTTGGTGAGGTTTAAGTGAGGTTAGTAGTACCAGCAGCTACGTATAGAGTGCAGCACTGGCAGGCCTCAGAAACGACACGGTAACAGTATACCACATCTCCAGGCTAGCATTGCAAAGCTCTGCTGACCGGAAAGTCTCTGACGAAACATAAGAGGACCTTCTGGAGTGGAATGCTTATGCACCACTGAGCTCAGGTTTCCTGTTAAAGATATACACGAGGCCTCGTGCTTTTACTTGACAGCAGTGGCGGATCCAGGGCTTCATCCGGGGGGGGCTAGGGTTTGAGCCTCCTCTGTCACTGCTTTAGGTCAGTCTCCGCCTATGTATTAACTGTAGGTACTTGGGCATTTGAGGGGCTTGAGCCATTAGCCCCTTCTTTTTTCCGCCCCTGCTTGACAGCACCACCAAGCCGACAATGCCCGATCGGTCTAGATCAGCAGACATAATATATTAAAAAGCATCTTGATTCTTGAGCTGGATTTTTAGTAAGGCATTATCGGTAAGAAGCAGCTTATGGACGAAACCCAAAGTAGGTGGCATTCGTGACCCCCTTTTCATAGCCCGGAACACTCATATTGTATTCACTAAAGTTCAGGTATCTAATCCTTCACAATTACGGTAAGAAAAGATTATTGAAACGATATTCATGAAATTACACCGGAGACCGTCAGCTCCATCTCGGGTGTAGTGCATCCATGGCTGGAGATATTTTCTCAATCCAAGGGGAAGGGGGTGGGGTGGGCTAATGCTGGAACAGCAATACAAGCCCCATACAAAATCTATGGGAGACCCAAAATCCAGGGGGTCTGACCCCAACCCCCAGGATCTCCACGCATGCGTGCATCTGACTGTGTTCAGTAATGTTTAACCCTGCGTTGGTGGGTGTTCGCAGAGACGGCCCACTGCACCAACATGTACCCTGCACGCCCCGACGACCCACCCGCGCTGGTGGCGGCACGCCAGAAGGTAGGAGACTACATCACCTCCTGGCTAGCCGAGTGAACATGACGTCATCACTGCCTAGTGGGCGTAACGAAGATGACGTCACTGGCGGATCCAGGGCGAAAGGCATTCCCCTCAGTCCCCGGATTTCATCGAACCGTCTTAAACAACATCATGATTATCGCTTTCTTATGCTATTTTCACCGGGTCGGGTGAACTACGGGCTACATTTCCGATATTTAAATTGGGGTGGCATGGATTAACGTGGGTTTAATCCCCACGGTAGACCACCGTCCGTGGTCCGTCTGGTCCGGTGGAAAGATTGCTTAAGCACTGATACCAACACTCACTGTAACTGGGCAAGTAAGTCGGAATTAGCACTAATAAAACCAAATCAAATTTTGGGTTTCACTCCCCCTCCCCCTCCCGGCCTGCAAACTATCGGTGCAGATCTGCCACTGAGTGTCATTACTACCTGGCTGACTGTGTGAAGATCGCAAACCCAATCAGTGCCTGGCTGGGACTCCTGTTCCCAAAAGTACCTACCTCCTGTTTCCCAAAATTCCTCAAAACAAAGGTAGAACTAGCGGTGCCGTATTACCTAGGCAGTTGAACCCCAAAAGTAATTATGCTCCGGCACACAATTTTCAATGTGACAGCTCTCGCCATTAGAGCTTGATTGATGACTGGATTCATGTTTTTCCTCCTTCTCGGATTTTAAATAAAAATGAATACCACGGTGTGACCGAGATGGGTTCTTGTTCTCGATCTGACGTTTGAATTGTAGTTTTCGTAGCGGTGGACCTCGTTGTATGCGATGGACAGAAGTTGTTTCTCAGTCCAAAATATATTTATAACTATACACCTGGCGTTGTAAAACAGGTGCGTAACTTGGCGGCTCTAACACTTTTAACAATCAGCACTTTTCCCTAAGGGTCACATTTCACCAATCCGTCCGGCAGAGTATTCTCGTCGCTCTGGCGATTATGATACAAGACTGCATTCCTAAGCCTAACGTCGGCTGTTTATATACGATTTGAAACCGGATCTGAGTCAGCATTCCGAGAGAATCTGATGTCATCAAAGACCAATGAGGTTTGACTGTTCTTATCTCTGACCAATAGAAAAAATAGTGGGCCTCTCGTGATTCCTGGAAGGTGTACCACAAATCCGCTGAGTCAGTTGATATTCTGCTCAGCCAGAGGGTACCTGGTAGTTCTGGTTACAGCTAAAAATAGACCGTTATCAGGCACAGCATCCCATAGGCGGATCCAGGGGGGCAAGGGGGGCACGCGCCCCCCGATCGACCCTCGGCGCCCCCTGGAAGGTCGATGACGCCCCCCTGAAATGTCGCTTCCCACCCCCCCCAGGATGCGAAAGTCGGCGCCCACCGATAGGATTTGGCACCCACCTGATAGGTTTTTCCGGTCATAAGTGGCGCCCCCTGGTCCGGATGGCGCCCCCCCCCCCGATCGGCAATCCTGGCTCCGCCTATGCAGCATCCTGCCGTCCTGCATGAACTGCTGAGGTAGTATCCGTTTGGACCCAATGGAATGCACTATTCCTAGAAGTCTGTGATGCCTTCTCACGGGGTGGTTGGTTGCTAGGTGGTAACAGGGAGGTTACTAGGCAGAGTGGCCTTGTGAGTCATTGTGGCAATGACCGACAGCACGTGGGCTGATACACGACTGGACATGAAGCCAGCGTCAATGACTGACTTATTGGGCGGCGAAGCTACGCATTAAGTTGAGTTGAATTTGGAACTTATATGTTTATAAATTTTGGTAGTTTTTAGAGAAGTGAACAAAAATCTTTGTCACACACGGGTAAGCAGGAGAGGTGATAATTTTACACAATATTCGTCCAAATGTAGCTTATTCTGTAGTTCCTTTCAGGAGAGGCTATGGAGGAAAATATGTGTCAAAACTCTTCAGAAATAGCTTAATTTTCCAAGCCCTTGTGTCACAAAGCTGATAGACCTATGTCAGTCATGTGTGGCATTGGTTCACATTTTACAAATAATCCAATTTTATATCTCAAATATCAATGCTTGAATGTAGAAACTAGTCTAGAGATACTCACGCAGCTTCAGAGCGTGAAATGGCGATAAGCCACCACCAAAAGAGGGTGTGTGGTATATTTTTCTTGAATGTAAAATATCGTGGAATAGGGGGCAAAGGAGCTTGGCCCCCACTTCTCATAACAAAATTCAACTTTCTGCCATATTGGGAAGAATTACAAACTTCTGTAACCAGTTAAAATGGATGGTGACAATGATTTTAAAACCGATGAGTTCTTGGTTCCAAGGGGTAACAGGTTGAAGGTTGACTGGCCCCTTCATTATTTTGCCAGTTGCAAAGATTTTGGAACATCAGGTTAAATCCGCAGAAGAGCACTAAAACAAAAACAAAACCAAAAAAAAAAAAAACAAAAATTTTTTTTTTTTTTCCCCCAAAAAACTTTTTTTTTTTCCTTCCCCTCCTTTTTTTTTTTTATTTATAATTTTTTTTTTTTTAATTTTAAATTAAAAAAAAAAAAAAAGAAGAAAATAAAAAAAATTATTTGAGAAAAAAAAATTTTTTTTTTTTTTTTTTTTTTTTTTTTTTTTTTTTTTTTTTTTTTTTTTTTTTTTTTCCCCTAAAAAATCCCAAAAAAAAAATTTTTTTTAAATTTTTTTTTCTCGGCGGTTTTTTTTTTTTTTTTTTTTTTTTCTTTTTTTTTCCCCCCCCCAAACCAACCGGGTAACCCCCACGAGAGCATTATTCTCCCTACGACTAAACATCTCTAATTCAAAGTAAAGCATAAAAAGACAGTTTACTCGAAGTGTTGTTTTTTATAAGCACTATTTTGATATATTCTCTGGATGCTGGTAATGGTAAGATCTTCTACCGACCTGTCAAAAAGATGGCAAACAGCTAGCTGTATGGGTCCTCTTCAGCCAGTCCCGCTCACATTCTCAGGCCGCCTATCGACGCTTACACAGTTGCCTCAAATCAATGAAGCTATGTAAGTCCCAGTAGGCAATTATGGTGTAAGTGCTGTTGACCAAACAACCTATCGAAATTGCAAAAAATCATAAACGGCGTCAGACTCGCTTTGCTCCAAGATCCGTTTTGCCCTGTCCTCCTCACCGGCATTCCCACTTGGTGCACTTTGCTGAATCTTCGTCAGGAATCGCATCACAGGAAACTAATTGTTGTCCCCGACCAGAGCGTTTCTAAACATAGTGTAAACTAGAATATAATAGATCGCCAACCAGTTGCAGTCAAAACCAGTTTCAGTTAGTAAAGGTAACGCCGCCGACTACAAAACGCTCGCGCAGAGCGCGCATTGCGTTTGTTAGAATATTCGCAACGGGTACCCTTTCCTCGGGATATGTGGTCTCCTCGAAAACAACCTCACTGCATCATTTCCAGGGAGTTATTTGTCGTAAAATCGCCCAAATTATTTCCCCTCGGACGACTTTCCCACTTTTTATGCGCCAGCGTTTTTGTCCAGTGTTATTAAAACTGCCCACCGGACAAATGCCTATTACCTGTTTCAAAGATTCACATCCACTCAACGTTTCTTGCGTCTATCCCCCTCAAACAGCACGCACTTATGATACCACATATACTTCTTCACCACTATGTCGGAGGCTCGAAAAGTCGTCACGCTACCCTACCACACTACGAGCGGTGTCCGGCGCTCGGCGGCCATGACCGTTCACCTTTGTGCCTGCGGCTGTCCGGCAGCTGACTACTGGAGGCTCTGGCGGATTCCGGCCGCTGAGGGTTGGAACCGTGTTGGTATGACCTGCGGTAGATTCAGCGGAATTGTTTTCTTGCACGTTTTAGCGTTGAAATTCGAAAGCCTATATGAGACCATTTATACAAAAGGTCATTTTCAGATATTCCTAATCAAACTTTTTCTCTTCAGCTTGATTATCTCCTTCAATTTTCAAAGTTACTTTGGGGCGAAGGCGAGATAATTGCCAACTTTGTTTATGCTCGAAGCATCAACACAGGTATTGGCTAAGTGAAAAAGGGGCACTTGGGGCACTTCACCTTACTGAAGCTATATCGCAAGACTATATAGAAGATCGAAATTCACCGGAGGAGAGCTGCTGTTGTAGGGGTTGGCTAAGCAGTAATAAATAGAATCTGCACTAGACAGTGGCCGGGCGGCTCACGACAGTAGCAGCCCGAAATGGAGAACGTTTGTCTGGGTCACCTTTGCGAGCCAACTATAAGCACTGGCCCATCAGGGAGCCAAATGGATATTGGCTCCTCAAATGCTTAAGAAGTATCACGATCGTGCCTCCGAAACACACACTCACGGGTCGCCTGTAACGTGAATCTAAACTAAAAAACTGAGAAAATATTTTAAAGTCATACTGTATTCTTCTCTTGTGGGGTGAAAGCGAAACAGAGAATTCTGCAGAATAGGGAAAGAAACATCGCTTCGTATCGCTCGCCTGACATAACATTCTTTTTTATGTCAGAATTCGCTGTAAATATTCATGGCTATGCCCAGAATATCCTATCCGATATCTTTCGTATCGTACCTGTGCCTGAAGCTCAGTAAAATCACAGCACATGGAAACTGTTGCAGCTTAATTCAGATGCGTAGCTTTGGCCCAAAACAAAACACAGTTTCGTGTATATACGAGATGTAGCTAAGTGTTGGGTTCCCTTAATGATAACAAATTTATTTGAAAAAGAGCATAAGGAAATAAAGAGAAAATAATTTGGTAAGGTTTGAACTGATTTTCTACTCTTACACTTTTAACCGATTGGTCATTCAGCCGAGTCGGTCTTGAATCAGCAGCCCGCTCTCCACTGCAAGTCTTAATTAGTGCTGCTGTGACAGAGAGAACAGCTATAGATGATACAAGATCAGGAGCTCAGCACCTTTATAATGTGATTTCAACTGGCATAGTCAGGAGATAGGGCATAGGCTCAGATTAATTTGAAAAATATATTTCCAAGGAAAACGTTTTTCATCGAAAAGCAGCCTTCTGTGAGTTAATTATTTTATTTTGCATGCCTATCTTATGGAAGATGGGCTAACATGGAATAAGTATCTTGTGAACCAAGACACTTAATTTGTATCACTGGAAATGGGTGAGACAAAACAAGACTTAAGAAGCTCATGGATTATGCTAAGAGAGAGCCCCGTTGACAGCATCTTAAATCATGTATCCAGCTTAGCAGCTCACAGCATAAAACCTGAATATATAGATACCCGACAGAAAATCACACGAGTCGTTTCTTATTCCTCCATTCTAACCTATACTGAACACGGCAACACGCTCCTGGCTGTCCCCTTTCCGATAAAAACCCATTTAAGCGAAAATCACCCGCATGGAAGCTCACTGGCCTTTGAGGATTCGCACGAAACCGGTCATTGTTTCAGCAAATTTTCTCTCAGGTCTGCCTCCTATTTCACTCTCACCCACCCAGGTAGACCTGACAGGGGTCTACAACCAAAAGTCACTTTCATCTTACCCGTTACCATTGATCACTTTTAGCTCTTACCTTGCATTTATCGTGTGGAATTTTTGGTGCTTTGATTTCCCTGTTTTAGGGCTTTATTCTTACCTTAGTTGATTCTAGCATGCGTTGTAAGTTTTATTGATCATTTTTAGCTCTTACCTTGCATTTATCGTATGGTAGTTTTAGTGTTTTAGTGCTTTCATTGCTTTTCACGTGTCCTATGGTGTTTCTACCTAGCCCTAAGTTCGCATTCGACAGGTCTGTCTGTATCAATCGCTTGGCCTCTCGCAACACGGCAAATGAAGACAGTGCGCCCATCAGCACAAAACAATGATGTGGGCAACAAGGACGCTCAGTACCAGTCGAGGAGAGGGAAGCGCAGGGGAGGAAAAAATGTCATAACTGTCGCCAACTAGAATTCATATGAGCAAAACCGTCGCACCAAGGATAAGTTGCATGCTGGTGCAACACAACATACAAAGCTTGGAAAGTCAGTTGAACATCTGCCTAAAACTCCAGTTAAGCCAAGTTCCTTAGCATTTTATAGTCACTAAGACTGATATTTTGTTATATTCTTACATATATGTTTCACCGACATTTGGAATTTGGTTTAAGCACATTTTTAAGAAGCAACATTGCGAATTTCAAACAAATATTTCAAGGAAAATTGAACCACTGGTTTTATTACTAAGTAAAGCTTCTCAAAATTTTTCAGAGAACAGCTAAACCAGGACAGACAGGGGCAGCCCATTTTATTTCCTGATGGCCTGTTGAGTTTCTTTTTTTCAAAGGGAAGATCACACCTTGGAATAATTCAAAATTGCAGTGTTTCTAGGGACAATCCATGGTGGAAATAATGAATCTAGCCCATTTCTGAAGAAAAAATAATGGCTAATATTTCAATAAAAATAATTGATAGGATTCAATTATGCATCAACTGCCAGTATCATATGGCATTGCTAGGACTAATATTTTTTATATTTTGTTTGAGTTAATTTTTCTCTGTTCGTAATGAAAAGTATCCAAATTATTGTGATATAAAATTGGCCCATGAGCTGGCAATGCGATTTGTCTATTTGGTTTGAGCCAATAATGAATATGAATGCAAACAAATGTTTTTAAGCTAAAAGAGGTTACCATTAGGAGCCAAAGCAACATATATAATTTCTTCTCTTTTTCTTGAAATATTGAAACATATTTTGATCTTAAACACAGTCAATAAGCAGGTTACACAGTCAATAATCAAGTTATACATACCCACGTACAATCAACAGTACGTTTAGTGTATGGGTTTTAAGATGACAAAAAATGTTCCCTCAGCATGTGCAGCAGGGTTGAGCATAACATAACTTGCCTAACATTGTTTCATACAGTGTAAACATGACCAGGGAGGACAGGGTTGATAGATGTAGATTTCTTCATTTTTTCTGCAAACAGTAAAACCAAGGGCATAGCCAGGATTTCGCTCAGGGGGCGCCCGAAAAGGGCCTCTGTGACAGCGACAAAAGGGCCCTGATGAGTAAAAAAGTGCCCTGCTTGTTTCAGAATTGTGTCCTCAGGGGGGGGCTGTCCCTGCCACCCCCCTTGGCTAGGCCTTGAGTAAAACCTTGAACAAATGAGATGGTGATCAAGTGGTTTCTTGGCTTGTCACATCACATGGCTTTCTCACTTCAGATCATATTAAGAAGGTACCATCTTCCCTTTAAACTGGTCTTTGGAGTTCCCACATTTAAAAACTAACATGGGTCACATAGCCCATTATTGGATAAAGTGGTTATTGGGAATGCTTGTCACAATTTCCTGCACGCCAACTCTCCAAGACCAGGAGTGTCAAATGCTGCGCAAACAGGTTGCTTAGGGAGAAGCCAAGCCCATCCACATGAGAATAGGTCAGGTATACTTGAGCATACTTTCTATAGAAAGTACTGACTGATGGAGTCAATGGACAGAATCTATCTGGTGCAGCCAATAAATTTTGCACTATCAATTAGATACCTTGCAAATGGACAAAAGCAATCAGCATAGTTTTATTGATGAACAGTTCCCCAATTGATCAATTATGAAACACTAGTTGGCTAGGGAACAGGCCAGAAGAGGATTTGGACCCTTTTATTTCTTTGTGGGTCATGGCCGAATCGGCATGGAAGGTTCTGTACAGCATCGCAGGTTTTGACAAAAGCTCACTGGGTCAGCCTTGGGGAAGATCAACCAGTTTAGGGCAGCTTTTACCCTTTTATGGGGCTGTGAACTGCTCTCCCATCCATTTACCTAGATTCCTTCCTTTAGCAGTATGCGGTCGCAGATTGCTGCAGTACAAAAGCAGTACGAAGATACCTACATGTAGGAAGCCAAACATGCCGCATTCCATTTTGAGCACTTTTAGCAAGTTCTGTCTAACACTGGGACCCAAAGCGGTACTTTCCAGTCTTCTGCTAGGAGCATCATTACGCTAAAACAATTCTCACACGCCGACCTCAAGTTATACACGCTGAATCAAGTTATAGGCATTTACAAACAATTTACAAACTGCATAAGGCAAGGGCGGAAGTTTGGCGAAGTTTGAGGCTTTCTTGCGAAGAAAATACGAGAGCTTTTGCCGCCAGACATTTTTTCAGGAAATACTACTTAGTTAGTTAAGGATTTTTTATAGGGCGTTCTGTGCAAAGCACCTTTGTCCGCCTCTAAAGTCAGGAAATACTAACTGACCAAGGCCTTTAAAGGGACATTGTCGCAAAAATTTTTATTGGCTAGATCAAAAGGTTGCAAAAAGTTGTTTCAGAAGTCATATTCTCATTTTTGCAAATTCAGGCTCAAAATGCCTCAAAATCGGTCTCAAAGTCAACATTTATAGACGACTTTACCGAGTCCTTATGGTATCGATAAAATGACGTAGTTCGGGCTGTGGCTTTCCATTTCTATACCAAAGAATGTAAAAAATTTCAATCGAAGCATTTTGGTAGCTAAACCTGAGATTCAAAAAAATTATTTTATAAAAATAACTTTCCAAAACGCTTTTGAATAGGAAATATAGGACTTTAAAGAAATACCATCAACCAATCAGAAGCCCAGTCCTTATAGGATCTGGTCACGTGGGCTTATCTTACATCAATGTGATGTCATCACGGCTTTCAACGAGTTATCGATATTTACCATTTTAAAAGCCGCGGCAAAAACGGAGATATGAATACAAATTCTTTAAGACTTATTAGCGCTGCGGCAGGCCCGATCACTCTAAAGATTATAATTAATAATTGTTCGTTATTGCATGATTGCATTGCAGCGACAATGATGCAAGAAAAAGATACGGGTAGCGCGATCCAGATGAGCCTCTTTTGAGGCATGACAAAAGGTTTTGGTGGTTTTAAGGACGAGGAGATTGTCGCCGGTCCGGTCTCGTGACCAACAAAACAATATCGTCGGTTATCTGTACGTAAAATATTTAGAGCATTTGATGTGGTCAATTGAGATTTTCTCAGAGGAAAAAATGTATGAGTGAAAAGTTAACAAAACAATTTTAATTTTTGCCATCCATCGTTGCTGGGCACCAATGTTTATTGAGGTTTTGTGTAGTGAGTGTAGTGAGTTAGTCAGGCACTAATCCCATCAAATATGGGCAATGCATTTAATGTTTCTGTTCTGCATTAATTAGGTTCACAAAGTTGGCAGAAAGCAAATTGTATGCTTAATTGATAACTATTCATTTTGGCCCGCTATTATAGCTGTGGGCTCATTCAGTCTGTCGACACCAATCAGCGAGCAGCATTGAGTCGATGTCACATGACTATAGCCTCTCCCTGAGAACAAATCATAGAACCAATTGTAGATTTGCAGGCTGACAACCTGCTGTGGTGCTGCTGGATGGAACAGTAAAAGCAGAACAGTGGCAGCACACTATTTTGTGATTGGTAGATAAGTATTCTGGTTGATTTTTGCTTGATAAGCAGTAGCACATACTAGAGGCAGTCGCGGCACTGATATTTCTTTTCTAGAGGAGAGGCTCGAGGGCCTGCAGACAGGACTGTGCTGACAGATGGAACAAGGCTTATGAGTAGTGTCAATGCCAAAAAATCCTCATTTTATTGTTGCACAGGTCAACTTGTGTACCAAAATGGGTGAAAATGATTGGCGATGACAATTTTCCAATGATAGTTTAGGCATATTATTTTTTAATGTCCCATATTCGCTCTCTTTTTGGTCTAACTTTCTATTTACAATATCTGTGCACTCTAGAAAAATTCTATATCAAGCCTGCAATTTGAATTACAAATTTCTACCTGTTACAAATACTAGTTCTGCACAATGTGTGCATGCTAGTGCATTTTCTGCTTAGTTTACCTTCTTTAAAGTATGAAAATGTTTTTGATAATTTCACAGATTGAAACAGATTTTACCATTTATTTTGGTACCATGCAGTACATAATAGTTTGTGTACTCTTATCCACTTCTCGGATGAAGTTACTCATATTTCAAGTGCTACTGTTTGTTTCCAGACATGAAAGTGGCTGTAGCATGAATTCATCCATCTGCCCTCTGCAAATGCCCATCTGCATGTTTTTTTATAATTACTATTTAAAATAAACTGAAGAAAAACTAGGATAAGATGTATTATGATTTGAAACACTAGGAATGTACCCAGCCAATACAAAAATATAATTGTGAACAAAGAGTATGGATATGACATATTGGAATGACAGGAGGGCAATCTTGGGTGATGCAATTTTTGTGTTTTCCTAGAGGAATATGTGAAAGATTAGGCTGGTCACTTCAGAGAGAAAATTTTTTTACTAGAAAACCTGTCTTTTGTAGCTGCTGTGTATCATCAAACTATCATCCCAATCAATGGACCAGCTTGTGTATGATCATTTTGTTTGTTACTTTGAATGGGATGAACCCAATCAGACCGATTCTTCCATAGACCTGAAATTTGAAATATTTGTTTTCTCTTGTGGGCCAGTTTGGAAATAATGTATTATAATTTATAAAAAATCATGATTTTGCATGGTTCCACCCAACCCCTCCAAAAACCCATGATCTAGAGTATAGATCGTCTTTGGGGATGTCTTTCTTCTTGAATATATATATATATATATATATATATATATATATATATATAATATTTTTTATATGTTTAAAACAAGATGCAATGATATCTTGTTTGCTTTCATTGTGAGCTTGTGATATTTTATTTGTACCCTTTATTGGTCCCATCTGTTCCTGCTGTGAAAATGTCTTCTAATTTAAGAAGGGGCTACCCCAGAAAGCTGAATGCAAAACAGAAATAATCAGGTGCTGCCCCTCGACAGTGAGTGACTATCGCCATTTACGCCTGCTGCTGGAAGACAAGCTTCAGAGGACGAGCAATGGAATCCTAGAGTTGGCAGAGTACCACAGCCAGCAGTTTTCTGCATTGAACACGAACCTGTCTGAGTGCACCTCGGTCGTCTACCTGTGTGCCCGCAGTATACGTTCATGTGTGTGCGTAAGTGGTATTTATCGCCGTATATCAAGGCACATCCTCTGAGGACCTCAGTAAAACATACCATTAAAAGTACTTTTTAGCTTCAAGGTAAAAAAACACGTAATGCAACAGGTCTTTATAGTAAAAAATCAAGTGGTCAGATTTTGTTGGTGGTCGTAAGTGTGAAAGTCGGCGAAAATGATAAGTGACTACTTTGGGCTCACACTATTGCGGTGAAAATTTTATCAAATCGTGTAGCACTTATTGTGGACAGATGCAAAATCTGTTATGCTTTTGATGTACGCTCAGTATTTGGTTCGCTCCCACCCTTCTTAGAGTGCACTTCAAGGACTGGAAGCTAGAAGCTGCATACCCACTGGTGGGTTCAGGGAAAAATTTACTTTCCTCCCAAACTCTGCGATTTTCGCCGATCCTTAAAACATTTTTATTCACGACTTTGAACCCTGTCTTCCCCCCCCACAAAAAAACATTGGCCTGGATCCATCACTGACGTACTGAGTTATATCCTCTAGTTCACGTTGCACTCGGAAGATTGCTCTTTGGGGACTCGCAGACCTGATTGTTGCACGCGTTTCTCACCTGCCGAGGGTTATCACTCGCTTTTAATTTCCTGGTAGGTTATATTTTCTCATGTTTTTGTGAGTCTGAATATAAGCCTCATTGATCAACTGATATCTGTTGGTTTTTAAAAGTAGATGAATCTTGCATTGCGTAGCCGAGGAGCATGATTATAAATTGGTAAGATGTTTCATGGCTTTGCCTCTCGAATTCCTGATTAATGGAGCCTGTGATCACACTGTGATCACATATTCGGGCACAGCCCCTCGTCAGAATCCTCATAATACAATAAGCGAAAACTTGTGGGCAGTGTGACCAAGGCTTGAAATTTAGATCTGATATGGAACTCGGTTGCTGAAATAATGTAGTTCAGTACTGGAATATTCGAATATTGGAACTCGATTCAAGGATATCCTAGCACTCTGACTAAACATTTATGTGTTCACCTATTATATTATGAGGATTGTGGTGAAGGGATGTACCTGAATATTTATCAGTGTATTAGCCCCATTTTGCAACCATGATTCGAGGAGGCTGGTCATGAAACATCTTATCAACGTAAATAATCTAATAAACAATCTAATAGTAACGGTTAATATAATATTTTTTATAATAATATGATTTTATATGAAGTGCTTCTGCGATTGTTTGTTCTATTATGAGAAAGGACCGTTTCTGAACTCCGAAGTATTAAAAATAAAGGCTTATCATTTTCATAAACAAATGTCATTCAAGATGCCAGCAGCTTGCTTGTCTTAAAGCCGCAATGCGTGTTCTTAGGTTTAGGCTCCGTCACTACCAATGTTTAGATTAATTGTAGAATCCTTTTTATTTAATACGAACTGTTCCAGGTTAGAATTTTGAGGTATATTTTCTTGATGCACCCGGATCAGAAACTAACTCAACTTGAAGTCAAAAAGGATGTATTCTTAAATCTTGTATATCTATATACAAAAAATTGAACTAGCTACCACCACGGACAGAGAAGTGAGGTGGTCAGTCCATCTCCAACCTGCAGCACACAACAAACGTTCCCCCTGAAACAAAAAGTGATCAGGTTTGGGTTCGTGGTGCGTTCCACACTTGGTGGCTGCACATATTTTTTGTTAGTTCATCCAAGGATCGTGGTGACTGCTTTTTGGTTCCCCAGTTCTGACGCATATCAAGAGTTATTCTTCCTTATCACATTCAGCTATTCTCCGGTTCTCTAGACTACGTGTTTTATATTCTCCGGGGGACCAGAGGATTAAAATTATGTCAAATATTTAGATGTCGACGGACACATTAATCTGATTGATTGATTGAGTGTTCCGGCCATACGGGGGAGGGCGCCCTTGTAGGCGCCCCAACCGCCGCAGGAACATCGCCAGCCGTTGCGGGTCCGCCAGCGCCTCCCGGATGGGCGGGTCGTCCCGTCGAAATATGTCCCAGCGCAGGTCAGTGCACGCAGGGCACTGGGTCAGAAGCTGGTGGAGGGCCTCGTCCTCTCCGTCGTCGCATTCCCGGCACGTGGCTTCCGGGTCCAGGCCGATCCTCTTTCGGTAGCTGCACAGGAGAAAGGAGTGGCCAGTGCGCAGGCCCCCGCCTCCACACTCTCCTGCCGTGAAAGGCCCAGACGGTCTTTTAGGGTGGTCCGTCCTGGGACACCGCCACATTTAATCTCGAACACGGTTTGTCTCGTACGGATTAAGGTTTTATCTCCTTCTTTTACCAGATAAACACGCGCATTGACGGGGCTCTGAGCCACCTTCGCTTTGACGGGGGGGGGCGGGTACCCTCCCTCCTAAAATCTCGAGAACCACACATTATGTAGTGAAAAAGTGGTAAACGGCGTTTGGTAGCCCATACGCTTCTCCATCGAAATATTTTAACCATTTTGTCAGATCACTTCAATCGGATGAGTTCACTTTGTTCCGACTTATGCTATCTTAAACTTTTTTAAGGTCAGGTCACTTGACCTGTACTGGTTACCTGACCTGAGATGATCTAACCTTAAAATTTGACAAAAGTTGTAAAAATGATGAGAGAAGGTATGCCAAGTACGGCGACGCTACGCGCCGCCGTTTTTATATTCTATCTGAAAAACCAGACGGGGGGGCGGGTACCCTCCTCCCGTCAATGCGCGTGTTAAAACGATTAATTAATCTCGAGACACATTAATTTAGGGACTAACACATTTAATCTCAAAGAGCCACCCTTGCTTTTTTATTGGGTCGGTTTCTGGTTTCTGGTTTGCACCAAAACCGGTAAGGCTTCAAGAATGACCTTCAGCAAAGGACACAAAAGACATTTTGGAATGGCAAACAGCGTGTCCCGGTGGTCAGAAAACAGGGGAACTGGTCTCAAACAGAGGTAAATCCGACGGACTGAGAACCATTGGAGGGAGCTGGAGACAAGCCGGTCCCAGTTTGGTACGCCGGTCAGATTAGAAAAAATATTTGGGGCTAATATTCCCCTTCCCTCAACTACCCGGACGGAGGGATAACCAGAAGAAATTGTCCTTAGAATAGCTACTTCATCCCATAGGAGGATCCAGGAGGGCAAAAGGGGGCACGTGTCCCCCTCTCTGATCGACTCTCGGTGAAACCTAAAATGTCGCGTTCCATCCCCTCCCCCAGAATGCACAGATCGGCGCACACCGATAGGATTTAGCGTCCATCTGATAGGTTTTTCCGGTCAAAATTGGCGCCCCCCCGGTCTGGATGGTGCCCTCCCTGGAGGTTACCCCCCATCGGAAATTATGGATCTGACTATGCTTCATCCATTAGTACGCATGAACAATAAAGAAGAAAACCAGAAAAATTGTTTTTTACAGTAAAAACTTCCACTACCTAGATTCGAACCTATATTGCCCGTGTGAGAGTCGGGAATGGAGGCCACTATACCAGCCCCGCTGCACGACATCTGGCCGAGTTTAAAACTTCCCTGATTAGTTTTCTCAAGCTGAATGTTTTGGACAAACTTATGTAATTCTTGTATTTTTGGGAATTAATAAAAATAAATTGAATAATAATACATGATAAAAACATTTTCTACGGCAAAAAAATCATTTCTAGAACTTAAAACTTTGATTGATAGAATAGAGGTGAAGAGCAGGTTACAATCTATTATTGATATTGTTAACAAATTTGAATAATTGTTGAGTGGCCTCCAAAAATTTAGCTGAAGATAAAGAAACAATTGACGGTACCAAAATCAGGATTTTTCAAATATTAAGAAACCACAATAAAAAATTTTGCGACAATGTCCCTTTAAATGTAACTGGCTAACTGGCCTTGAAAAATACGCACGATAAATGACGTAAAAATGTATAGAATGCACTATTATTGCCTTATTCTTGTTTATGACAATTATGGCTCGCGTGTTTCAATCCCTTCCGTCATTTGACTTGGGAAATTTTTGATAAAGCACCTGGCATCAAAGGCTCTCGGGTTGTCGCAAGAGGAATATTCTCTCTTAGGGCCTTGGGAACATCCCAATGCTTTCGACAGCGAACAATGACCTTGGATGTTCAGATTTGCCGTCGGGGCTGGCCGGCCCTGTATATCCGGCAAGTCTGGCTGTCGCCGATTCTCACTGTCGCATCCAGACTGTCTAGGGTCATTGAACTCCGCAGCCCTGCCGTAGAAAAGCAGAAAAGGAACGTGACTACTAATTAGACAATTGTGGTTCACTTATTTTATTCGCCAGAAAGTCTTATCTATTGAATAGTCTATCGTGATATAGGCGGATCCAGGATTTCCGATCGCGTGGAAAAGGGGGCGTATAAACTGGGGCGCCATCGGGGCAATGAGGATACCTTTTTGTACGGAAAGAAACCTATTGTGGGGGCGCGATACCTGCATACTGAAGGGGTGGGAGTGGGAGGAGCATTTTAGATGGCGCCACCGATATTTCAGGGGGCCGTGACCATTTCAGGTGGAGGCGAGGGTTTATGGGAGTGTGTGGAGGGAGGGGGGGCGTGTCGAGTGCCCCCTTGCCTCCTGGATCTGTCTGTGTATCGAGAGTCTTAGCAGCGTGGAAACCGGCTCCCTGGGAGCCTTTTTTTTCTCGGCGGCTACTGGAGTTACAATTTGGTAGACGTTATCTGTCGCACTAAATATTTTTCACTAGCCAAGTTCTGTCGCTAGCCCTGGTTGGCGAGTTGGCGGGTTTTTTCCACCCCTGGGGAAGCGCCACTGGGTGGTGGTTGGGACCCGAGAGCCAACAGGACGTAAGCAGCCAGGTCGAGGTCGGCCACATTCTGGCGAGGGCGGCGGCGCAGACCTCTGCAGACGAGGCCTGGGGTGGCGCCAGTGAGACAGGCAGGGCCTCCCGCAGGGTGTCCGGAGCACGCTGCGTAGTCTGAGCCCCGCCAGACACGCAGGTCGCTCACTCACTGTGAACGTCCTCAAAACCGGTCCAACGGGTGCCCGCTGTTGAACGGAGAAAACTTTTCCACGACATAAAGCCAGGAATTACGCATGCACGCGACCTTTTGGTTGGCTAACGTGTGCCATTAGCCGCTATTAAATTGAAATTTTGCGGTTGCTGGGTGGAGTCAAGAGATTTGAATTGTAATTGGACAGGGGCTTATCGAGCCGTTAATTGAGTCATCCACAATACTATTGTGGGTGCTGGGGCAACACCTGCACGGGCAAGGCGATTTTTCGTGCAGCCCACTTGTCATCGTATTGCGCCGCGATTATAGAAAGGAGAGGCGCCACAATAAAGATAAGAACTCGGACTTGGCAATGGTCTGCAAAAAAAGACGGGAGAAGCTGCACGAGCTTGTAGAGATCGGCGTGGCCTTTTGGTTCTTGTTTGAGGCTGTTCTTGTTCGCGAGATGGGACCAATTTTACGAACTAACTCAGACATGCATGAAAATACGGCATGCATAATTTTCATCAGCAAAAACTGAATTGAATGGCTAACCAGAATTAACAGAAGCAAATATGCAAACGGCAAATACCACCCTTGCAGCACTCTTCCGCCTGATGACGGGGCAATACCCTCGCTTGAAGTCTGCGCGTAAAAACGTCGTATCAGCGCGTTTAGAAATCAAAGGCAGTCCCCTGCGACCCAACCTTGACCAATTTAAGCATCGACCGGTTTTGCGCCCCGACAAACCTGAGGGGGATCTCGATCTTCGTGTCGCGTGCGCAGGCGGTGATGAGATGCGGACTGCAGGCGGCAATACCAAATGGCGAACAGAGCGCGCACGCACGAGGGCAGAAGAAATGATTTTACAGCCGACTTTCAGCTCCATTGCGGACAGTGAACCTGTCAAAAGGAGACATCATATTTTACCTATTTTGCTTTCAATTTAGATCACATAATTTAAATCAGACGCAGAAACCGGAAGTGGCTTCTTGAACGAAGCAGCCTCCCACAGTAGGGCGTAGTACAACGTAGTGGAGCTCTTCTGTTAGAAAAAATACCTAACGTCACATAGTGTTTGTGTTAGAGCTTAGCTAGATTAAAAAACCCTTTGAGATCGTGGATTATGTATCGCGCATGTTTTTTTATTTTTGTTAATTTTTATTTTTAAAGAATAGCATAATCTACACCTTATAGTTGGTGCTTTTGTTTTAACATGTACATTCCGGCAGTGGATCAAAAAGGGTCAAATTTAGACCCATTTAGAAAATCCCTTATAGTTCGGGAACCATGAGACCTAGAGCAAAACAAAAAAAACATCACTGTGTTTGTCTTGACCCAAGTATTTATTTTATATGCAACATGACCCTGAAAGATAAGATTATGACCTTGCACTTATATTAAGGCTAAATAATGACGTTTCAAGATCATGTTACGTATCATTAAAATCCTTGCGCTATGCTCATTACTATGGTACAAAATTTAAGACTGTATCCTGCTGTGTTCAAAAGTTATAGACTTCTGTCCATAGCCTTATAGTACACAGACTACTGTGTACTTATGGTACAACCTTAAATACAGAGTTCTGTCATAGACTTATGTCTGCGTATAAAAGTTAAGTCTTCTGCTGCAGACAGACAGACAGACAGACAGACAGACAGACAGACAGACAGACAGACAGACAAACAGACCGGCAAACAGACAGACAGGCATGCATTTTTATAGCGAAACATACTGAAAGTGTTAAGTCATTGTTTGCGATTGGTGCAAAATCACAAGTGCTCATACCATGCACCGCCGGTACAGTCAGCCCCCGAGGCCGGCCACTACCACAAGAGGACCACCCGGTGCCGCTATGTATGCGTGTATGTATATTTCAGAACATCCTCATACAGGAGAGGCTTTCAATATTCCATCGTCAATTGGGTGCAGCAGGAAGTAAAAAGATAAAAGAGTAAAAATCACAAGAAAACCTAAAAAGCAATAAAAGAAAGGTGATCACATATAAAATACATTTAAAACAGGTGCACGGTATAAACAACGCCGGCAGACAATTAAAAACATGCTAACTCGCACACACACACTCACTAGAATAGATCACATGCCGCACCGCAGCGCTACCCCCACTCCGGTCCAACGTCCTGCAAAGTCTTTTATGACGGTACATCAGCCCCGAACATAGATTGTGCACTTGTTATCGCTGCATATGTCTGGTTCAGTCGATGTCCTGGTGTGCTTATGCTGTCATTTACTGACTATTACCGAATTGAGTGATGACTTGTGTGAGTGGGCTGAATAAGTTATATATGGCCCGACCATAGTAACAGAAAAACGACTGAACAAATTTGTAAAAGATATGGCAAACCTCACATAGTATTTCTAAATTAGGGTAACAACGTCTTTGTAAGTCAGTACCATTTTTTCCAATGGCAGAGCAAAGCTACAACGGCTTGTGTCTAAACCGGGTGTCCGACCTAGATAAATGTTGGGTACTTAGAGTCATTTTAATGCAGTCATGTCATTCATTTTTTAGACATTCAACACACCATAAATATGGATGGATGAGACAGCATGCCCCCAAATACCCCAAAGATGGACGTGAAGAAATATCTACAATTCGGTACTTAGCAATCAACAGATAAGGGCAGTTCTTTGATGTTGCTGACAGCATCTTCAGGGTAGATACCAGCTTCCAGAACAATACGGACTCCATCCACGTAGTTTTGCTAATATGGAGCTAGCGACTGAGCAACGCTGACTTATTGGCTGTAAGCACCCTCTCGCTGAGATAAACAGTCCCCTGAATAAAGCGTGATCAGGTCCCAGCAGCTCCTACCTGAAGCATGGCTGATGTTATAATTGCCAGTGTTATATGGCCTTGTGAACTGCCACCTTGTTATTGCAGGAATCAGACTGTGCGTATCCAGGGGAACCCATCAGGAAATGAATCCGGGACATTGGCCTCACAAAACAGGGCAAGATAACCAGTAGGTACGAATGTTTTAGCCATAACTCAGTGCAGCCTGAATTAAGTAGATTGGCTCCGTATTTCACTAGAAAGCCGTGATCTACCATAACGGTGCTCCCAGCAACGTCAAAGTCCAGAATGATCCAGATCTGGTGGTTTTTACCGAAGTATGGATCGCTCTTCCGGTCTGTTTTAGGGGTATATTTGTTCCCTTGCCATATCTAGGTGGTATTGAATAAACATCAATGAATAACATTTTTATAAGATTTACAACATTCAAAAGTTTAGCCTCAAGGTTTTTTCCTTGCAGTAATGACATCGAAAAATTGGCATTCATTTATAAAGGACCCTGCAGTATAAGAGGGATACTACATAGAAGCTAGCAGTGTCTTTACACAGGCTCTCTTCGGCGAAAAGAGCCGGCCGAGAAACCGACGAGAGAGCTGCTAATCAATGATGCCGACATAACGCTGACATCGATGATATTCATCAGCATAGAAGGCAGAACGGGGCAGGGGGATACGTTTTGCAGCCGAAGGACCAGGGGACATCCTCCCTTGGACTGATTCTGATTTTTGCCTAATCATCAAAGTGATCCCATTGAAAATTTTCACATTGGTTGTAGATGAACTGTTTAGAAGCCGCCCTCTCAGATGGCCTTTAACTTTCGACAATAATTTCCACTCCTTTTCCCCAGTCATCCTCAGGTCGGGGTCCGTCCTCTACCCGGTAGAAAAAGTCTGTGGCAACGCGTCTGGCGAAATGTCTCACGAACTGTTCTCAAGCAGGCAAATAGGTGTGGTGAAATCCGGATCAATGATGTGTAGCATTGCGGAGAAATACACGAACCTCGGAGATTTCGAGACACCACATCTGAAGTCGTAAAGAGGTGCAGAGACTGCTCTGTTTGCTTCCACGCCAGTGTATAAGCGCTTGTCTCGGCGAGCAGTCCGTCGAGTGGAGACAGGGAACAACGTCCGGTGTTTGTGACACTGAAGCGGAACAAACAAAGTAGTGCATGCGGAGCGGTGCGTTCCACTCCGACATTCAGAAATGATTAGTGATATGAGACTAGTCGCATTCTCGCCAACTCTTTAAATGAGTCTACAGCATTCGTCTTTACACAGAATGACAGATTTTGGCTCCATGAGGAGAGCGCACAACTCAGCTGAGAAGCACATGCCCCTGTGAGAGGCGTTGCTCGACAACAATGATGCTACAATCGACGCGTTGGATTCACGTGGGTTAAGTCCCCACGGCGGGAAACAGCCTTCCATGCCCGAGCAGACCCAGTGGCGTTGCTCAGTATCCTTAAACACCCACGCCAATACAGTCTGTAATTGGGCAGGTGTTTCTGTTGGGAATGGCCCTAATAAAATAAATTAATAAAATAAATACAGTTAGTCCCCGTATATGTGTTTCAGGAGGCCTGGCCTGATCTTAAACGGATACCCAGTGGCTATCTGATTTGCTTGATACCATGGATCACAACTTACAGATAACACTAGATCTGGTTCTAGGTATGGTTCTAATATGACGTACTATGTCATATATATATATATATATATATATATATATATATATATATATATATATATATATACAAGTATGATTGAATATGACCGCGTTTTTGGAATTAACAAGTCTCTTGTTAACTTTTTCTAAGTCTCTAAATGTTTTTTAGGTATTTCTGAAAGCTTTCTAAGTATATCTCCAATTCTAGTCATTGTTATGAAAGTATAAAATATCCATTATGCGACCGGTTTCGTAAATTCAATAAACGTTTTCAAGCAAGTGGACATTTTGAATATGACAATACCATTCGAAATACAAAAGTATCACACAACAATAATCACGGCAAACTATCAGGCATCTTCCATCTTTGAAGAATATTTAAACTGTTAAAAGATGGGCCCGCTGCTAAACTATCTTTGGCATTTGTGTCTTCTTAGGAGTCCTCTGCTTTAACCTCCACCATAGGAGCTGGTGTGGCAGAGGACTCCTATTACCTTGACTAAGCCTTTTTGGGCTCTTCAGGGTATAGACGTCCCAGTTTCAGGACTTTGGCTTTTTAGGCTGCAAGTCCTTTAGTGCTTTTACTGTGTTTTGTTTTATCATCTGTTCAGGGTCCTAGGTCATTTCCATAACACTCTACGGTTTATGGCACCCTATCTACAGCAGGCCTTCCAATCACTTACTATCCAAAAGCTGTGACCTTGAAAGTCGGGTCATTAAGGCCAGACATGAAGAAAGTAGAAAATAAGCACGGAGGCAATTTTGTCTCTCCAAAGACTAGAACAAAGAACACTTTAATTGCTACAACATTTTTTTCGCTACCAAGTCGCGTAAGTAATTGCAGCAATAGGTTATGTTTTTAAAACTTTTAGTAACTTTTATTAGCAGCCGCCCGGCGTATCTGTGCTAGCACTTTCTAGGGAACCAGATTTATCAAATGGTTCCAGCGTGAGGGTTCAACAAGCAATGATTGTTAGGCCAAAAATGTTAGAATGATACAAAAAATGAGGGATTAATTTTGCACTTGCAGCTTCATACGCTCCGGAACCAGCATCAGCACCAGCACCAGCACCAGGGGCATCACCAATGTCAGCACTAGCACCAGCACTCGCACCAGCACCAGTACCAACACAGCACTAGCACAACACCGGTGTGAGAGCCAGCACTGACGCTGGAACCGACACAGGCACCAGCACTAGTACACCAGATTCAGCACCAGGGCACAAGCAAGGGCACCAGTATTTACACCAGCACCAGCATGCATTAAAAATCAAGCAATTGGCACTGAAAAAATGCACGGACGGCATCCGCAGCGTCCGCAGTTTTTTTGCATCTCTGATTAAGGCATTATCCTCAGCATAGATGTCGTCGAAAATGGCTGATTTATGTTGGAGCACGAGTGTTTAATGGGATGTATCGTTGGACGTCGGCTCGAGTTAGGTGCACGCTTTTCGAGGCCTCAGCTCCCTCGTGGGCCAATGAAGATTGCTAGCCTTAGAAAAACATTGTCTGGAATTTGGAGAATGACCGAGGCCTCGGTGAATGGTTTTTCAACTTTTTTTCAATATTGTCGATGGGCAGGTGGATTTGCAGCGTGGCAGTCCCGGACAGGGGAGGGCACCTGAAGGGGGAGGAGAGGGGTAGCCGACCTGGTCTGGCCCGCCGCAGCCCCCGTCGCCAGAGTGAGCTGGGCTGTCAAACGCTACACATCCCGCGCAGGGGCTCCCAACCGGTCACTGGAAGACGACGCTGCTGGACGCCAAACCCGAGGAATCACAGAGACTACGGTGAGCTGAAACTAGAAAGGTGGGACGCGGGGTACTGTTAGTAGATAGGCCCTGGAAAAAACAGCCCCTCCTTCATTTTTACGCAAGTGTGGATCGAAGAAAATTGGTAAAGTTTATCGTAGGCGCGAGCTACCTGTCGCCTTTCAGCTGGTCAATGGCATATCCTCGTCATTTCCAATGCAGACAAAAAACCTGTTTCCAATCAGTAATCATGATCAAACTGCTGCTGATGTTCTCGGTTTGGTTCGTGGCTTTGGTGAAAGAAATGATTGAAATATTTAACACGGGAGCACCTTCGGATGACGAGGGGGGTACCCCCCAAGATCCGAGAACCACGGTCGGTAACAAAAACGGTAAACGGCGTTGAGGTCCATCCGCTTCTCCATCGAAAATATTTGAACCATTTTTGTCAGGTCACATTTAAGGTCACCAGAGGTCAAAAACATCCGTCACATGCCGCCATAGGATAACATGTAAATTCAGCTTTTTCGGCCATTACATCTGAACAAGTAAAGATAGAGCAAAACGACTGAACCATGAATCCTCGCAGCAAGCCGAATCGAATGATATATGATTTGACCTTGCTAGGTCAAATCAAAGATTGACCTGAATTATATAAAATGCATATCATTAGAACCGCAAAGCCAAGGCGAGTCTAATAAAGCTAAAATAAACGCTCACACCATCTGTTGCGGGTTATTCAGTAAAACCATATTTCCCATGTATTACCAATGGAGAGGTCATGCTTCGTACCTGACCTTAGGTCATCAATATCAAAAATACCGGAACATATTTTAGAGAACTCGGTGAGCCCATTATGTGATATAAGTTTCAATTGGATAATTTCACCCTGCTCCGACTATGCATCTTAATTTTTTGAGGTCGGGTCCTGACCTGTACGGGACCACCAGATGACCATCCTTAAAATTTTCACAGAAGTCAAAATGATGAGGAAAAGGTATACCAGTACGGCGGCGCTGCGCGCCGCCGTTTTCCTGTCTCCGAAAACCCGAGGGGGCGGGTACCCGCCCCGTCAATGCGCGTGTTAAAGCTACGCAAAGCCAAAGGTTGTATTTAACATACGACCGGTTTCGGGGCCATCTAGGTCCCATTATCAAGTGACAAAAACAAGATATAATAACACACATTACATAACCATACCAAACACAATTCGGTAATCTCGGTGGAATAGTCTTTGTGATGCTGCTAGTGGTTCAAGTATTAAACATTATAATGCGTGAGTGATTTATTCTTGATCCTCATTTTCGCTTGAGAAGGTCGAGCCAGCCCTGGTACAGCACATATTTGCCGATATTTTCATTTAGTTTTTGCACTCTTATGTTGAATAGGTATCAAATAATAAGGTCGTATGTTAAATACAACCTTTGGCTTTGCGTACCATTAAATATCTCGTTCATTGCTACTGATTTTCAGCTTTAACGATCTGATAATAAGTTGATGTTGCCAACACGAACCCTCTTGACAGTGATTGCGGTAACAGGTAAAAATCTAACATATTTAGTTCACCCTCCCCGAATCGAGCCCGGGACTCCAGCCTCCTCTTCTGCGCGTTCCTATCCACTGACACAGAGGTTGATGTATCGGTGGTGTCTAGGCATGCGTGCAAGAGTACGGGACTGGGGCCACGTGCTCCAACCACAGCGCAGTATTTCAGCTTTTAAACATAGGCTCAACGGGAGAAGGTACGATAAGGCCCGACCTGACGTACACATCAATCAGGGCACAATTTGCGTAAGGCTTGTAACAGCCGGATAAGATTAGAAAGAGACAGACATGAATGCGATCCCACCAGAATCGGAACAAGGCGAGTAGATTTTTGGCTTTACACAATGAAAGGTCTTCACCTCGCTTCCTTTTAATCGGGTAGAATCGCATTGAGCCACTTCTCATGCAGATCTTACTGGGCCGAAATAGACACCCTCGTGAATCGGTAACTGAGGCTCTGATGTCCCAGGGAGCTCAACCAGTTAGCTGTATTGTTAATAATTGTTGGGGCTTAACGACACACTAACTGCCAGGGTCATACGGCGTCGCCAACTCTCATACCGTTGGAAGGGATTTTGGGAATCGGATAAACTTAGTAAAGCTGCATTGGCTATGCTAGGTATGCTAGGCTACGCAACGAATGGGACAAACATCAAAGACCGAATACTGAAGAGTTCATCCATAGGCAGATCAAGGTGACATAATCATTCAGAATCCTCCCCCTCGGCTTAGACATGAGCAAATACAGATTGGGCAATATGAAAAGGATCAACAGTCTGGGAGCATATACAAGGTTTTTTAGGCAATAACAAAATGCATTTTGCCCCATCATTTCACTTTTCTGCATCCGCCTTTAGTTTTTGGCATTATGTCATTTGTACCTGCGTAAAAGATGTCACAAAGTATCTGAGATTTGCTCACTATGCAAGAAAACTTATGAAATATATCTATACCTTACCATACAGTTGACATTAGACCCGTCATTGAATTTTGAATTCTCATATAACTGAAACATTTGACAATTTTGCATCAATCCTCTGTCGATACCCACTCGTTTCTTTTAAAGAAAACGCCAGGGCCAAAAGTTATGGAGGAATAAATATTTTTTTAAATTTACATTTGCAAGCCCTTGCCCTTAATTTGAAAACACAGATTTTTAAAAACGGAGTTCAGCGTAAAGAAAAATGATCCCACTTTGAATATTGGAAATCGGACGGAAGGATTTTGATATCTCACGGGGTTCTAATCCGCCCCCTTTACTTACAAACAGGGTATCCTGGGGCTCGACAGGAATAATGTTAACACTCGTCCCAATAGGCCCCCGAGCCACCCTCGTCCCAGTAAGGGGGGGTTCAAACACTCCCTTTGATCTCGGCTCCTATGCCGGATAGCGAAAAACGCGAAAGCTGGTGAGTAGCTCATATGAATTAATGAAGGAACTTCATCGGTAACCTTTTGGGCTCAGGTCAATATTGAGGCCATGACAGGTAAAAAAAGATGACATGTAAGAGAAGGGTTTCTGGGCTCTAGCATCTGGAAGAGTTGAGTTAGAATCAATATGTTGGTGCCAATCGCTTCTTATCGTTACGGCGATTCGAATGATGTATGAGGCATACTAGGCCAAAAGCTCATAGTTAATTGGCCTAAGGGCAGGTGGTCACCAACTAACCTAACATAGTCAATATGCATATCAATTGACTTGCAATAATAATCCAAACGTGATGGTATCAAAAAGCTATGCAATCATTTCCTGCGAGGTCATAGACCCCTTGACTATTGACTCAGGCGTTGACTCAGTCATTGAATTCTATCAAAGATCATAAAAGTGGCTCGTACCATTGCATTGCGGTAGACAATTCGAGAACACTGCTTTGAAGAACAATTTATAAATGCTAGTTTTCGGACGTATTTCATGTAAGGGATAACTTCCGACCTTATAATGAGTTCAAGGGCTTATAAGAAAATTCCACATAACATGAAACTAATTTATAGCTTACCGATAAGGGACATACACGAATCTATCACCTCTACTAAAACCGTTATTATCAGTAAGTTTCCAGGAAGCTGCTGCTCGCACTAGCTCATGCACAATTTTGATTTCAGTAGAGCGCTGTCGTATGGAATTGTGCTGGCGTGTCAGCGTAACTTGTTTGTTGGGCCGCATTGCAGCACCGTCGAACCCATTCACTGTCACCTATGGGTACTGGGTTGGTGCTGCTCAAGTGTTGATCATGTTAGAGGTCCTGGTGGCTGACGCTGGTGGATTTGTTAAGGCTGGCGCGCCACATAAATAAAACGACTGTAAAACGTAGCTGAGGTCTGATTGAGAGTTTTTTCAGGATGCACTCTTCGAAACTCAGGAAGGGTGTCTGATCTTTCGATCAGCCTATCAAACCTGTCATAGTTGTATCATAATGGAATGGAGTGTGTAAAACGGGGCCATGAGATAGCTCATGGTTTGTTGTCTAACAAAGACATCAAACATCCTATTGTGCCAAGTGAATATTCTCATTTTTGTATTTACTGTCCTACAGTTGGGGTTGACGACGTTTGAAATTAGCCCCATACGGCTACGCTGGCTTGTTTTTCATGGTTGGATTTATCCATTTACCGGTATGGTGCAATAGGTACTACAGAGGTGGCACCTCTTTAGGGTCCCGATCTAGTCGTGTGAGAGGTGGCTAATATGCCTGACTGCCCTTTCACTGATGACGCGCGGCTATAAAAGTGAAAGCAGTGTAGTATTGACGGAATGTTTTAACACGCACATCAACCGAAACGAAATACTCTCGTCAGCAGATCGTTCCGAGGTATGTACCTATAGTTCACTAACATTTCGTATTCACACTTGAGCGAGATGCAGTAGACTTGAAATCAAGTGTAATTACAAATCGGTCACACTTACAGCTCAATCGAGAAACGGCGTGACAGACCCTGTAAATAATGGACAACCCCTACTGACCACAGGACAGTGTTGCTTGAATGCACCGCTGAATATCAAACCCCGCCTATCAAAACTGTGCCACAAAGCGTTTCGCTAAATTACACACCTGGAAATTCCTAAAATGATCTCAAAAATTGAGTTAGAGTATTTAGTTTGCTCTTGATGCTCGCCGAAAAGTATTCAAAGAAGAAAGTGGAAATATGAACAGCAATTACTCTTTTCTTGCCAGGAGGATTCTGTCCATCCCTCATGTTTTTCCAAGATATCTCTAAAGCGGTTGGCGATAAGCCTTTGGAACTTTCTGACTCTCCTCAAACTAAACTTGACAGATTCTATGAAAATTTTGAAATAATATCTTTACCAGGGACGGAGCCATGGCTCGGTAGTTACGGAAGACAATTCGTAAAACCATAATTACCGTGTACGGCTCATTCTTCGTACAACAAAGTCAACCATAATAATATTGAGAGCAATTATAATATTTGAGTGCTATGAATAATGTGCCACGAGATAGTTCGTTTGTAGTTTCACATATTGGTTTTGGCAGGAGGGGTTCCGACAAACCAAAATTGTGATTTCAAAGGTAATTGGATCTTTCTCTTTCAGACTGAATAGCAATGGACCACCGGGAGGAGCAAAAGTTACCATACCGTACTTCCAGCCCGATATCATATGATAACTCAGCCCGATATCATATGATAGTTAGATGCCATAGGTTTGCTCAGGTATTAGAATTAAGGGTTTCATGCATGTGCAAGGATATTTTAGTACGCTAAGTGCAATGAATGGGACAGGGGACAAACATCCCAAAATCAAATAAAAAAGTGGCATCCATATGCGGACCAAGGTGACAATATCATTTAAAATCCCCCGGTTTTGGCCTGGGCGGATAAAGCCTGAGAAACACTGTTTCTGATGACAAGTTTTAATAACTGATTAATATCCGAGGAAAATATGTAGGTGCGTGCCTTTTAGTCATCGGCAATTTGTATCTGGCCCGAATATTTTTGTTTCCTGCATCTGCCTCTGATATTTGTATACCATTTTGCTCTATACAAGAAATATCATGCGTTCCCTGATTTGAACAAAAAATACTGATAAGATCTGAGAATAATTTGCCATATAATTATGGCCCTGGATCCACCATTGAATTTTAAATTTTCACAAAACTGAAAGATGTGACAATTGTGCTTCGATTCTTGTTCAGTGCGTATTAACGTTTTAAAAACAACGTAGCCATGACTTAGGGAAATCTAAAAATCCTGTAAAACATGCATCTCTTGCATGCCCCTGCCCATCATCTTCAAAAATTAAGAAAATCTTTTTAAGATGGCGTTCAGTGTGAGAAAAATCGATCCCATTTCGAACGTTTGCCTTCGGATGGGTCGATTTTTAGATCTTGGGGGCAGAATCCGCCCCATTCCCCCACCTCTGACAGGAATAGGGGTAGTCAGGAGTCTGACAGAAATAGGGGTAGCCAGGAGTCTGACAGGAATAGGGGTAGCCAGGTGTCTGACAGGAATAGAGGTAGCCAAGAGTCTGACAGGAATAGGGGTAGCCAGAAGTCTGACAGGAATAGGGGTAGCCAGGAGTCTGACAGGAATAGGGGTAGCCAGGAGTCTGACAGGAATAGGGGTAGCCAGGAGTCTGACAGGAAGAGGGGTAGCCAGGAGTCTGACAGGAATAGGGGTAGCCAGGAGTCTGACAGGAAGAGGGGTAGCCAGGAGTCTGACAGGAATAGGGTGGCTAGGAGTCTGTCAGGAATAGGGTTCACCTGTCAGAGAATCAGAAGAGTTCTCTCAAGTCATCAAGAAGTTTCACCACCGGTTCAGGATGCTAGTGAGCCCAGGAGAAAGAAAGCGAAGAGCGAGAAAATCCCAGGTACTCAGAAGATATTTTTGTGCTTGGGAAGAGACCAGCTGTCCCAGCTTTGGGTCACGTACCTTAATAGATCTTCGGAACGTGAAATTCAGTATCGTCTAGCTTTAGAACACTTTTAATACAAAGCCATAATAATATGAATGGCATCACTCACAGCGAAACATAGCCATCACCTCCACCTCTGAATGCACGCCGCCTTTGTTCCTAAAATTCTTTTTTTGGTTACCGTGTAACGTGAGTGGAAAGGCTATTTTCGTGCACCTGGACGCGGCTGCTATTGTGACTAATCGACTTTGTTATAGTCTTGTGAGGATTTTGTGAGAGGGAATGCAGGATGGAACGGTGGAGGATTTCGTCGTCGAGCCTTTTTACATTTGCAGGAGCGATGAAACAGATTCGGTGATCGATGGAATATTTAGGCTGGCCGAGGTCTCCGATTTTACTTTATGTATGTACATTAGGAATCCATGCCGAGTCGGAATTCGTGTCCGCGTGCTGGGTTGTAAAGAAACAGTAAGAAAATAAAAATTGAAGTCATCTTAAGTCAGAGTGCACGGGAGAGAAAGAGGCAGAGAGAGGGGGAAGCCTCTCACACAAGCCAAGCCTCTAACGCGCTATAGGAAGAAATGTCATTATTTTCCTTCTAGAATAATCAATAATCGTATGTATTGTTATAAGACTTGTAAGTTATTTTAACCAGTTTCAGCGCAATTTACGATAACTGTAAATTTTACAGTGGTAATATCAACCATTCTGATTTTGCACCATCATGTAGAACACTCACAGCAGCAGAAGAGCTATCATAAGGACTGCCCGGTACACCTGCTAATGAGTGAGCTCGACAGAGCCCTGTCGCCCGTACAGAGCCGTAGTAGTGTTGTGGTGTCTATGGACGGGTTTGTGAGTCGCACCCCGTCCCAGGGTCGCGACGCCCTTCATCTTCAGCTGAGGCGACGGGCTGTGGGTCACGGCCAGCCGGTTCCGATACACTTGCTCCGATGTCTCACTCTCAATGGGCATACCAGGAGATTTTTGGGTTGTCTGGGAGCCTGAGGAAGCGCTATTACTCAGCTGGATGCAATCACGATTTAATCAGCAATACTCCGTTGTCTTGCTCCTTCCTGTCATTAAACTGTCAATAGTGTAGGGTTAAGGATTGAAGCAAAGCAAGAAATCAACATTAGTTGTCATGTCGAAGAGTATTTCAGAGTGTATTTTATCGTTTAATATTTCACGTTTTTTACCAAATCAAAGCGGTACTGGTGGTGCCTTATTGCCAATTAGCTGATTGCTGGAATTGGCGATGAAGCGGTGCTGTGGTAGCGCCTTGGGTTTTCACACCGATGACCTGAGCTCAAATCCCGGGCGGGAATACTGGAATTCCTGATCCTCAAAATACTTCTCCAACAGAGGGAGATTTAGCGACGCCATATAACCTTAGCGGTTGGTGCATGCGCAGGTGTATTCGTAGCCCGGTTGGGTTCCACGGGGCTGACCTGGGTTCAAGTCTGCGGGCGGGAAGCATAGATAAGGACATTCTCATCTCTAATATATCCATCCAACAAAGTGAGCGTTGGTGACGCTGCATAGCCTCAGCAGTTGGTGTGTTGTAAAGCCTCAAGAAGCCTTTTTTGACATAACGGTTGTGAACATCTAGTCCAGTGAGGGTGGCCGGGCGAGGGTGGCAGGGTGAGGGTGGCAGGGTGAGGGTGGCAGGGTGAGGGTGGCAGGATGAGGGTGGCAGGGTGAGGGTGGCAGGGTGAGGGGTGGCAGGGTGAGGGTGGCAGAGTGAGGGTGGCAGGGTGAGGGGTGGCAGGTGAGGGTGGCAGGGTGAGGGTGACAGGGTGAGGGTGGCAGGGTGAGAGTGGCAGGGTGAGGGAGGCAGGGTGAGGGTGGCAGGGTGAGGGGTGGCAGGGTGAGGGTGGCAGGGTGAGAGTGGCAGGGTGAGGGTGGCAGGGTGAGGGTGGCAGGGTGAGGGTGGCAGGGTGAGGGAGGCAGGGTGAGGGAGGCAGGGTGAGGGTGGCAGGGTGAGGGTGGCAGGGTGAGGGAGGCAGGGTGAGGGAGGCAGGGTGAGGGAGGCAGGGTGAGGGAGGCAGGGTGAGGGAGGCAGGGTGAGGGAGGCAGGGTGAGGTGGCAGGGTGAGGGAGGCAGGGTGAGGGAGGCAGGGTGAGGAGGCAGGGTGAGGGAGGCAGGGTGAGGGAGGCAGGGTGAGGGAGGCAGGGTGAGGCAGGGTGAGGGAGGCAGGGTGAGGGAGGCAGGGTGAGGGTGGCAGGGTGAGGGTGGCAGGGTGAGAGTGGCAGGGTGAGGGTGGCAGGGTGAGGGAGGCAGGGTGAGGGAGGCAGGGTGAGGGAGGCAGGGTGAGGGAGGCAGGGTGAGGGAGGCAGGGTGAGAGTGGCAGGGTGAGGGTGGCAGGGTGAGGGTGGCAGGGTGAGAGTGGCAGGGTGAGGGTGGCAGGGTGAGAGTGGCAGGGTGAGGGTGGCAGGGTGAGGGGTGGCAGGGTGAGGGTGGCAGGGTGAGGGAGGCAGGGTGAGGGAGGCAGGGTGAGGGAGGCAGGGTGAGAGTGGCAGGGTGAGGGTGGCAGGGTGAGGGTGGCAGGGTGAGGGTGGCAGGGTGAGAGTGGCAGGGTGAGGGTGCGGCGGCGTGGGGGAAGAACATCAGACTTACATTTCGCTGGCCCGGGCTTAAATCCCCGGGCGGGTTTTCTGCATAAGTTTTTCCCATGCGCATAACACCCTTCCAACAGGGTGAGCGTTGGCGACACCATATGCCCGCAGCAGTTCGTGTGTCGTAAGGCCCCAAAGTTGAGGGTGGCAGGGTAACTCCCGCGATGTCGTCAGCTCCATGTGCAACCCGCCGCCCAATGCGAAGGACAAAAACCATCACCAGGTGGCCTCGACCGACTCATGACAGCGGAAGCGTCCCACTGACACAGCGCAGTTATCTTCTGATCCGAATCTGCGCATCTTCCCCTGTCGTGTGTTTGCAGACATTCTATACGGGTTTGTGCTGAAGCTTACCAGTGGCCTTCACCGAATTTCGGTGGCATCTCCGGCTTTATGCTGCAGTTTTGAAGGTCCCCTCTTGAAAGCCACACGTGGTTTTCACTGACTTAGTTTGATGTGGAGATTATCGTTGCACGATTTGTGAGACCAGTTAAAAACGGCCTCCAAAATATGCAATCTCATATCGATACGTTCCACACAGCTTGCAAAATTAATCTGTGAAGCCGGATATGGGACTGGAAGTCGGTGAAGGTCATTTAACCTCACAACTGATCCAACAGACATCATCGACCGCTTCATATCGGAGGGACTATTTAGGTATCGAAAACAATTTTCTTTTCTTGTAGCGGCATGGACAGTACATAATGCAAGGAGAACAAGTTCAATAGGCATTACTGCTACCGTGTACCGGTCATTGACATAGTTTTTCTATTGCAAGGGAATGACTTACACGACTCTACACTATGGAGCTACGTTACATTTTACGGTCGGCACTACACTGCGGTATTTGATGCAAAACATATCCTGCTTGATGCTCATGGCTTGATCGTGGAAATTAAACATTTTAGTACAAAGCTGAAAAGCGGGGGCAGTTGTTGAGGGTTGAAGTGTTGTGACAATTTCATCAAATTCAATAACTGCTTGGCAATGGTGTAACAAACTTACCTTTTAAGGGCGAACACTTGCTCTTCTCCAGAATTTTGGCCAACAGACAGATCCAAAGGGGAGCGAAGGGGACAGTCAATATTTTCGATGGTATCAGGAGGGGTTATCTAACGCCTGCTTCGTCTACTTGCTGCCCACTATGGTGTTCGAGATCCTTTAGGGGAGGGAATCCCCCCTCTGCACCAGCGAAGAAGCGTGGATCCCGCACTGGCACTTGTTAAGAACGCCACAACTCTCGAATAAACGGCACATCTCCCCACCATTGCATTCGTTTTCACCGGGCCCGGGGAGTCTTCGCCTCATTCGGGAGCCTTCGACTCTCCAGTCGGCCAGGATTCAGTTCAAGCCATGTGACTTTTTTTTAGCTTTCCAATACACAACACCTTCTGAAAACCCCATCTTTGAGAAACTATGTATCCACGAATCGGTTTTCTGACTATCTCCTGAGGTAATCAAATCTTTTGCGTAACAATCACAAAATATGATACTGTGGAGTGTTTTAGGTATGCAGTCCGAAGCCACGCATGAAACACACGTTTCGGTTGAACCAAAGTCGAGTAAGTCCAATTTTGCTGGTGGCGAGCCAAAACCTACTTAGCCTTGTGTGTAGAAGTGTTGTCACCAGGCAGGAGCGTTGTCACCAGGGGAGGGGGGATGGAGGGCCGCCCCCCCAACTTTATCCAGAAATTCCATTGAAAATTTCGAATTCAAGCGGACGTAGGGGTTTCAAGGGTTTTACCACTACCCTACCCCCCCACACTTTGACTGCGGCCTCGCTCTCGAAAATCCGTGGCTAGCTCTTGACTTCAGGGCTTGCATATCCGACGTGCACGCTGACAGACGCAGTCGTGGTTATGCACCTGCACTCTGTGTTCTCATTACGTCCATACATGTATTCACAGAACAAGCAAAAATGACACACAACGGGAACGTGAAGATTAAAAACAGGCAAAAGGTAAAAACGATGATACAAAAAGCGACCGTGGAGATTAAAAACGGGCGAGGGGTAAAACGCAAGCTGGAAACACCACATAGGGCGCTCTTGTGTTCTCCTGTGTTAAGTTCTGAATTGGAGCGGGGTGATACGATAATTAATATGCATTGCAATCTAGACTAAAAAACATATTGATACAGCACAGTACGCATATGTGCAACTGCGCTACCTTACGTTTTCAGACCTCTGGCTACGAAAGAAATTCGCAACATAAGATGGACCATCTCTGATCTAAGCATTTTTGGATTTATCGTGAAATAATCGAAGCAAAGTGACAAAAAACGTCTTTCATAAAAAGCCTTTCAACACTTTTATCATCATTACAATTTCATTGTTCCAACTGAATACTACTGTAAATGCTGTCTGCATCAAAGTCCCATTTAAAAAGAACCAAGGCCCTGTTTTCTTACTTTCAGATCTCTTCAAGAAATACCAGCTGCCACCTCAGCCCGTCAGGTCGATAATGACGCAGACAGACCCGGCGCAGTATGAAAACGCGGCCTACCAGCCGGACCAGGAGGGTCGTCCTGATCCAGCATCTGTCGAAGCCCCTCTCACCCACCACGCCACCTCGGCCGGAAAGTTCCCCCACCGCGAGCGGTACCGCGTGCTCAAGAATGTGATCACCATCTCATTCGCCTTCACCTTCCTGTTCACGGCGTTCAACGGTACCAGCAACCTGCAGAGCTCCATTAACTCCGGAGGAGGTTAGTGCAGTGTGTGGGAGCTGTTTGAAAGGTAGTTAAAAAGCTCAGGACGGTCGGTTAAGTTCGGCTTTAAGGCATCTATTGTGCTACTTTCTGGCCCACTTGATAGAGCACCAACATCTCTTCGCGAACTTCTGTTACTTACAGCTATTGAAATGGACACTGCCACTGGACAATTACTTAGTTTGCGAAAAAGAAGGACACGATACATTAGATGACGCTCTCTCAGACATAATGTTCACATTAAATTAGATGTCGTCACTAGCCCCAGCCGTTCAACCTTGTTACCTGTGCGATCGTCAGGTCTGGGTACGATCGGACTGGCCACGATATACGCCGCGCTGCTCTGCTCCTGTATGTTTCTGCCCTCGCTGGTCATCAAGCGGCTCTCCTGCAAGTGGACGATGGTGGCCTGCACGCTCTGCTACTCCACCTACATGCTGGCGCAGCTGTACCCCCGCACCTACACCATCGTGCCGGGCGCTATCGTACTGGGCCTGGGAGCAGCGCCCATGTGGTCCGCCAAGTGCACCTATTTTACCCAGGTACTTACTTGGTGGTGGTCAACGATGACAGACGCTTTTATCCTCAAAGTTCTGTGAGATACGTTTTACTGATTTAAGAACAGCGAAGTTTCATTGTTGCATGAATATTATAATAATCAGTCATGATTTATTCATTACCACTAATTATTGGTAATGCATGCCGTAAATGGTCATTTCTGTGTATGATACAAGTGTGAAAAGTAACTTAATAAAAACAGATTGACCAAAGAACACCTAAGGAGCTAAACAACTTTTTTTGAGCCATAGGGAGTTGAGCTGAATGCTTTATTGTTCTTAATACGTTGCTATATTTCTATAAGATATATCATTATATAGATTCAAGCTGTATTAGCAGAGTTATAGCTCTGAGATATCAAAATACTTTTGCCCTGGAGCACGTCGAGAACTGGCCAGTCAAGATAGACTCCGAAATCCAAAAGTTGTCCCAAAAGACACTTAAGAGACTTCAGAGAGCTAGCGGAAGAGGAGTAAGAGCACAAAGAGACTCTGCAGTGCATCATTACCTAATGCTGATTCTCTGGGCTTACATCCTCTTGTAGTTTTCACAAATTTTGCTTTACTATCTAGACAGATTTGCTACATGGTTGCGTGAAGCCGAACGATAAATTTGATGAATTGGCTCGCCAAATTTGTAGGCAAAAACGCCAACAAGTTTGGATATTTTTACTCTTGAATTTGGCTGTAATCAATATAAAATAATGGGGATGATAAAAATGTAGCAAATATATTCTGATTCGAGGCTAAGTCCTTTTTCACGGCGAAAGCTGAATGGCGTTTGCCGTCTCCGGGTGAAACATTGATCCAGTTTATATGTTTAGCTTCTATTTTTTACCCTGTTAGGTAAACAAACATTCAGAGGTCACCAATGCAAGTGTTTTGTATCCGTTGGATTCATTGATTCTCTAAATTTCGATATAAGCTTCATTATTCAATCTTGATTAGAATAGGATCCATAGTCATTTTAATATGAACATTTTAGTCACATCTTGTTACTAAATGCGGGCTGTGTCTTCATATACCACTAAACGCTAAAATTCGACAACAGATGTTTGTTCTACAAACCTTGCGCTCTCAAAGACTGAGTAAAACAAGGTGATTATGGATTTATGTATTTTGTGTGATCTTGCTTGGTACGAAGCTGCCTCAAAAGGCTGTCCGTCGTGATAAAGCATGCCGTTGGCTAGATGTTCCGGAAACCAATATCTAGTGAACTTAAAATTCCAACAAAAATGATTTTGTTGAACTCGCCATGGCTCAAGGAGCTACAATGCATTCAAACCCTCCACGTTTGCAAAAATAATTTCCTGGTTAACCCGAAAATGACCATTAGTTTTAACCGTGTTTTCAGTGTCAAATGGTCATGGAAATTTGATTCGCTTAAATGTTTAGCTTTCAAAGGTGTAATAAGTTTTTACAGGAAAATTCTTTGGAATAAGAAGCTGTGAACGATTTCGAAGCAATAAGTTGTCCCAGTGAAGTTAGGCCGAGAAAAGACCCTGACCGGTAATCATTTCCAGGGGATATTTTTCGAGAGCCGGTAAATGTAATGCACTGCTCACAAACATTTGGTCAGTTTTGATGGAGTGAGCTGACGCGAGAATAAACAAATTGCATCTACAGCGCGGCGCGCAAAAAGAGGGAAAAGGTCAAGTTTCTAAAATTCCCATAACTGTAATAATTTCCGCAGACATTTTTAAAAAGTGTGGGATATGTTCTCCAATGGTATTAGCCAGAAAAATTTTCGAATCAATTAGGGTTTCCTCACTGCGTTTACTATTTGAACATCTGCTTGATCCAGGCGTTACGCTGTTGGACAACGTTCGCCACAGTGACTTTGAAGTTGTTCATTACGCTCTCCTCCATGTCATAATTCTCTTTTGATGTTTTCCGTCCGCCTGGCAGTCGCAGTTGGGTTCTTCTGATACACTCTTCCTACAGGAAGCCCCAGCGAAAGTAATCCAGCGGGGTGAAATCAGGGAAGCAGCGGGAGCGCTATAGATTATCAGTCCTCTTCGAGATGAATCTATTGCCGGAAAAGTACTGGTAGGGTTATTCATTGGTGAGGCTGGAACAGCAGGGTCTTAACACGCGCATTGACGGGGGTCTGAGCCACCTTCGCTTTGACGAGGGGGCGGGTACCCGCCTCTCCCCCTAAGATCTCGAGAACCACGGTAGGTAGCAAAAAACGGTAAACGGCGTTGGGTAGCCCATCTACTTCTCCATCGAAAATATTTGAACTATTTTTTATCAGGTCACATTTAAGGCCACGAGAGGTCAAAACATGCCGTAATAGGGATAACATGAAAATTCAGTTTTTTGGCCATTACATCTGAACAAGTAAAGATAGAGCGAAAACGACTTAAACTATATGAATCCTCGCAGCAAGCCGAATCGAATGATATATGATTTGACGTTGCTAGGTCAAATCAAGGATTTGACCTGACCTGAGGTCAGGTCAGGGTCAAATTATATAAAATGCATATCATTAGAACCGCAAAGCCAAGGCAAGTCTAATGCAGCTAAAATAAACGCTCTTTCACTATCCGTTACTCAGTTATAAAGTAAAAACCATTTTTCCCATGTATTTCCAATGGAGAGGTCATGCCTCGTACCTGACCTTAGGTCATCAATATAAGAAATACCGGAACATATTTTAGGAACTCGGTGGGCCCATTATGTGATACGCGTTTCAATTGGGTAAGTTCACCCTGCTCCGACTTATGCTATCTTAAACTGTTTTTGAGGTCAGGTCACTTGACCTGTACTGGTGACCTGACCTGAGACGATCTAACCTTAAAATTTTCACAGAAGTTGTAAAAATGATGAGGAAAAAGGTATGCCAAGTACCGCGGCGCTACACGCCGCCGTTTTACTGTTATCTCCGAAAAACCCAAGGGGGAGCGGGTACCCACCTCCCGTCAATGCCCGTGTTAAAACCTTCTGTTGAAACACAATTTGAAGCTGTGCTTATATCAAATCCCTCCTTAGTGCTGGAATGAAGCGTCTCTGCAGAATGTCGGAGTATCGATCAGAATGACCCTCCCCCGCCCCTACCCCTGATCTGAGTCCACCGGACTTCTTTCTATGGGTTACCTGAAACAGATTGTATCAGGAGAATCCAAACACAATTTACGGACTGGAGGAAAACACCAGGAGAGAGATCAGGATAATTCTGAATGCTATGCTGAAAAAAGTTTCGAATCCCGGAATGGCGAACGTCATCCAGCCAGCTAGCGCCCGGATCGATCGCGTGATCCATAACCAGTCGCAGTGATTTATCATTCATCAATTTGATAATATATTTCTAAGAAAACTTATAGATCTATCCCACCTCTGGTGGAATCACCCGAAACAATTATAACATTTATAGAAACCATGGCAACATGATTTGGTCCCCTTTTTTGTATTCCACCCTATGTATTTCACCTCAGCCGTTTTCTTCTTAATCCTAATGATCTATTTCTGCCCTAATTTCTCCAACATCTTTTCTAGAAGATACGCCTTTATGTTTCGGAAAAAATTGTCTAAATTCGAAAAGGCAAGGCAAAAACTATATGGTCGGAAAATTGATATATTTGTTTATTAGCTGTACACACTTCCACACAAGTGGTGGTTTTTTTAAGTGCCGTCGTAATGGACGTGGTACAATGAAACTAGGGAAGGGGACAGGAAGGATCAGGATATTCTATAATTAGGCTTCACTATTTGCATGTTACCTTACTATGTCGATATCACATTAGGATTCGACTATGCGGTGTTTCAGGTGGGCCAGATTTACGCCGAGATGACTGAAAGTCCCACTGAACCAGTGATTGTCAAGTTCTTCGGAATTTTCTTCCTCTTCTTCCAGTCAGCACAGATCTGGGGCAACCTAATCTCATCTCTTGGTGGGTAAATTTATTAGGCTTTGCATACCAGTTAAAGGAAACAGCCAGAATATTATTCTAGTTTTTACGCTTAGTTTCTAATCAAATTTCGACAGCCGATTATATTCCTTATGCTGCTAACATTAAAGCTTAGAGCCTTAACAGAGACATTAAGATCAAGTTTAATTCACTTCAAAATACAGTGCACCTATTAGGAGCCGAACATGAATGTCATCTCGATCTCTGGCTTTCTTATGTCGACTGCTTGTATTTCCGACACTTGCTAAATAGAACGTACAGGTCTAATGAGTTTCCCTTCTGAGTATAAACACTTTCCAAAGCACGTGCCGTATTTCACCCTCATGGATGTCCACCACGTCGGCTGCGCCTCAGGCTGATACCCGTCAGCGTTGGAAGACTGTCACAGTTCTGCCCCTGTTCCAGTGCTGAGCCCGCCCGAGGGCGACGAAATAGTTCCATCGTCGGACAGCCTGAGTATCTGCGGAATCAACTACTGCCCAGGCATCGAGGTAAAGCAGCATAGTCACACGTTTAGTGATGCGACGCTTCTTACAATCACAGATCTTAACATGGGTGGGTAGGAGATGTTTCATAGTCAATGTACTTGATCACATGAAATATGCTAGCGAAAAGGCAAATTAGCCACAAGTGCAACCTCACTCAGAGTTGTACCAGTCTCAAAGAACCTGGTGCGAGTTATCTTCCAGCAAACAGCCAGATAAAAATCCCCTCTCTCCAGCTCCCTGCCAGGAAATAGCAAAAACAACATCATCTAGAAAATCATGATGCCTAGAAAATGTTTTAATGAGTCAAATATCATATCAATGAGTCATTATCGATTCCTATGTTTTTCTTATAATGATAATAATAATAATAATGTTTATTTCACACTCATGGTGTATATCACACATGCATTCACATACACCTCACATATCAGTACACGTGCATATCAGATTTCATCAGTCAAATACACATAAAACATTATATAATACATAATACTTGCCTAAAAACACTGTTTGAGGCAGTCCTAATCGACATTAAATCAGCCAATGCCTTCTTTGATTTCTGCAGCTTTGTGCGATATCATACCTCTCAAGCAACGCCTAATGTCTGAGTAGGAGCTACTATCCAAATCTAATTCAAGAGGCCATATTTTCTTCTAATACACAAGCAATTTTGGGCTAAAATTCCTTCAAGAGAGACTTTGCTAGTCCTCAAAGTAGCTAAAATGGAGTTGTTACTTGTGGAAAGAGCTTTCCTAAACAGTAGCTTATTTTTACATCCTGTAGTGCGAAGGTAAAAATATCAAATTCGTCACAGATAATATAGTTGCTGTGATGCAGTGGCTTACCAAGTAGTCGCTTAATGCAGGAGTGATAAGCCACACTAAATTTCCGGAGAGCCATTTTAGAGTTTTCAATGTTCCAAAGAACACTACCGAACAGATTCCCGCAGTAAGTTTGGAACAATTTAGCAAGTGTCCTTTTATTTGCATAGCCAATCTTAGCTTTCAGTCTATTTGTGCTAAAGTAAACTGCTCTTTTGCTCTAGATATATCTGAGGCATCGCAAAGAGTCGGAGTTACAATGTGGCCTAGGTATTTAAATTCCTCGACCCAACTAAGCTGGGTACCGTCTAACACAATGCTGGTTGTCCTGCTACCGGACCAAAGAGATGTCGCATCTTCTTGCCGTGAAACATCATGCAGACCGTCTTTTTTACATTAAATTTTATATCCATCCCAACTGCAAAGTTTTCACATAGTGTGACTAGTTCCTGTAGGCCGTGTCTTGTTGGAGATAACAAGACAACGTCGTCAGCATAAGCAAGAACATTAACAGCACAATCATTGATGTGACATCCTAATCTCGATGACTGTACTTTATCAAGCAAACTATCAGTGTAGATACTGAAGAGGAGAGGAGAGGTGCAACACCTCGCCTGACCCCATTATTAACTGTGAAAGGTTCTGAAAGTACCTTATCCCACTGGATTGCCACATTTTGGGAGCAGTACCATTGCTTCAATATTTTAACGTACCTAGTAGGTAAGCCTTTAGCTAAGAGAGCATCAAAAGTTTTTAAAAACATACGCGGTCAAAAGCTCGGGCTGCGTCTAGAAAGCAAGCATAAACAGGACTGCCTAGTGAAATGTAGTGATTTACTGTCCCTTAAATACGCACGCTGCCTGGGTGGTCGAGTGACCTCTCTTAAAGCCAAACTGAGCGTCATTTATGACCAGATATTGTTGCAATCGATCTAGCAAGGCAGTTTCATACAGTTTAGATAAACTAGCTGATAAAGCTATGGCTCTATAGTTGTTGGGATTGTCAAGAGGGCTGGCTTTGTCCTTCACTATGGGAACTAGAAGAGACTGAGCTAAACGAGGAGGAATATAATGATGAATGACCATAAAATTGAAGAGATCCGTGATGAGGGCGAGCACGGATCTCCCTAAGTGTCGGATGTGATCATTTGTCAGTCCATCGGGCCCAGGTGCTCTCCCAGTATTTAGCTTTGCGAGGGCTGCTGTGATTTCGTCGACTGAAAACATATCAATTCCGTCATCAGCTCTGTTTAATATGGCAAGGAGTTCATCATCCGAGCTTTACATCTTGTTCTTATTCGAACAAGATGGTGTTTAAGGCTATTTCAATATTGGCCAGGCGACAGGGGCCTGTAACCTCACTTCCGACTTTTCAGAGCGGCAGCAACAATACCAATCTGGTGCGACCTCCGAGCCACCAGATCAACCTGCTGATGGGCGTCTTCCTGGCCATGGCGGTCGCCAGCAGCATCATCGTCGCCATCTTCATCGACAGCCTCAGCAGGTGGGAAGAACTCGGCATTCTGATTGAAGGCTTTATCATTGTCATTGAAAGTCCAACATAAGTATGTGTTTTGTTGTTTTGTAGAAGCGGCCCTGCTCATTCTCGGAACTGAGTACCCTCATTTCTGACAATTTAAACGGCAGTTCGGGTGTCGGGCTGGAATTAACGCTGCGTTGTCACACTTTTCTATCTCATCTTCCAAAGACAATAGAGTGGAACCTAAACGATTATAGCAATACATGTTCATCCCAATGTTTTTCGTCACAATAAGAAATTTCCGAACCAAGTTTCCCACTAAATTCAGAAGCATCGTCCAACGAGCCTTAGGGCGTACATATCCCATTTTCCCTCCACCACGTGACCTTCGAAATCCAGATGTGGGTGGAGGGCAGGGCACCGGTCCCGCGCGCTCTGAAATTATACATTTTACTCAGAGGCATGGACTGGAAATAAATCTTTTGAAAAGCAGAGCGCGCCTCCCTCAATCAAGTACGCCTTCCTAAGTCAAGAGTGCCTCCCAAATCAAGGGCGGCTCCCCACCCAAGGGCGTATCCCCCAGACTGTCTGCTGAGACTGGTTTGCTATTCTATTTCAGAAAATCTCAGCTAGCTTGATGAACTAAGCTTCGCAGAGTTATCGACAACTGCGGCATCGCAGTTTTCAGGTTAGCCTCCTTAAGGTTGTCCGACATCGCAGTCTCCGGAGGTCCGCTAGATGCGCAACGGTCTATGTATCAGGGGCCCTCGATAAATTACGTTATGCCAAGAGGGTGGGGACTTTAGCCACAGCTTTATCAAATGTTAAACAGGGGCGCAAAAGCGTAACATACCTATGAGGAGGGGGATTAAATATAAAAACATGCATTACATAGTTTAGGATTCCTCTTACTTTATGAGCAGAATCCTCACTTCCAGGAAACTATTTTTACCCGTAATTTCAGATGACGTTGACTTGCTTGGCAAACACTTATATATGTGGGTCGTGAGTGCAGCTTTTTCTCTTATTAGCTGCCCTCAAAAGCAACAGCCCAGTGCTGTAACAACAGGATATAACGCGATTCCCTCTACACTAGGACTGTAGCTAAGAAACAGTCCCCTAGCTCCAGGTAGGAAGGCTGCTGCCGGTAGAATGGGTCTTCTTTAAAAATAGTTTGGGACAACCTTTGCCAATGTCTAGGGAAAATGTGCTTATTTTCGAAGACGCGTTTACTTATCGAAGGATTTCATATAAGCAGGGATCGGGCGTTCATTGTATAGGTTTTCAGGGTACTGATGGAGCTGAAATCTAATCAAATATTCTAAAAGCTGCTAATTTTAGTAGGTGACAGTGACATACACCCAATACCATGAATTAGTCACACTAGACGTTCTGAAATTGCTCTTAATATGGAATGAGAGCAATTTTCCAACGGGGTACATACCCAATTTGCTCTTGAGGAGTAGGTAAATTGATCTTTCCTACTTGTTTTGCCAAATTCCACAGAAAATCAAAGACAATCATTACTACTGACTATCTGCTTGCATGGATGTTCATACATTATTTAAGCATTGTCATGACAAAAACCGGGATGCATCAGGTGAAATAAGCCGTTGAAAATGCTAACCATCGTTAGATGGTTCGTGTTACCTCACCTTCTTCAATCTGTTCATCATCTAATCCATGAAAACTACGGTTCTTTATAGCTCCAGCTGCAGTCGCACTTAATGCCTATAAGCAGCACTAATTGTAAAATACCGGCAACCGCTCGGTGCAAAAAACTACCTGTAAGAATTTCGATGTAGGTTTGATTTTTAGCTACTTAACTTCATTACATTTATAAGGGGTACAAGTCATTATAATCACCAGCGATTCATTCAAATACCGCTAACCCAACTAGGTAATGAAGACGATGTATGTGCCCATTTGACTGGGTCGACCAATCAGCGTGAAGCTTGGGTTCGGTCACCCAGCGGTGCCGTGTTTTCCGCCCGAGGGCTTCTTTCTGGACATTTTTTCGACCTTCTGACCGCTCTGGTAGCTTAACACTGGAAACGGGAGTGCTATGCTCGCCTGTCAATTCATTGCATATTAGTCTACATTCGAATAGAGCATGCGGACTAGGATATTATTAACACCCATTACGGGCAGCCACCTTGCATGACGGGGCGGGTACCCCCCCCTAAGATCTCGAGAACCATGGTAGGTAGCGAAAAACGGTAAACGGCGTTGGGGCCCATCCACTTCCCATCGAAAACATTTGAACCATTTTTTGTCAGGTCACATTTAAGGTCACGAGAGGTCAAAACATGCCCGTCATAGGGATAACATGTAAATTCAGTTTTTCGGCCATTAAATCTGAACAAGTAAAGATAGAGCAAAACGACTTGAACTGTATGAATCCTCTTAGCAAGCCGAATCGAATGATATATAAGTGACCTTGCTAGGTCAAATCAAGATTGACCTGACCTGAGGTCAGGTCAGGTCAAATTATATAAAATGCATATCATTAGAACCGCAAAGCCCAGGCGAGTCTAATGCAGCTAAAATAAATGCTCTATCACCATCCGTTACTGAGTTATTCCGTAAAACCATTTTCCCATGTATTTCCAATGGAGAGGTCATGCCTCGTACCTGACCTTAGGTCATCGATATCAAAAATACCGGAACATATTTTAGAGAACTCGGTGGGGCCATTATGTGATATGAGTTTCAATCGGATAAGTTCACCCTGCTCCGACTTATGCTATCTTAAACTTTTTGAGGTCGGGTCACTTGACCTGTAATGGTGACCTGACCTGAGATGACCTAACCTTAAAATTTTCACAGAAGTTGAAAAATGATGAGGAAAAGGTATACCAGTACGGCGGCGCTACGCGCCGCCGTTTTCTGCTATCTCCGAAAAACCCGAGGGGCGGGTACCCGCCCCCCGTCAATGCGCGTGTTAATTCTAAATTCTACAAAATTTCCCCTTAAACGTATAAACCTAGGTATATGAATGTTCAGCAAAGGACTATTCTTTTAGCATCAAGTTCTCAGACCGGCTTGAATATTACAGCATGGGGGGGTCACGATGTTAGAATTATTATCGCTAGGTGAGAAACTTATAGTTAGAGCTTAATAATTTGTCCGTGGCCTACCATTCAAAAGCATATTTTTCTGTTACGCATTCAAACAACGCGCAAACCCACACGGAAATTGTGCAGAAGTTGAGAAATGAAATCGTCGTTGTCACCAGCGGCCGGTACAGTGGTGTCACCTATTTGAGAAGCTCAGACAGTGGCTCTCTCTCACGTACAGGTACGGCGAGAACGAGCGGGGCAACAACGCAGAAGGCACGAGTCCGCTGACACTGCTGATTGCCACCTTCACCCACATGAAGAAGCCCTACCAGCTGCTGATCATCCCGCTGACTATCTGGTCTGGCTTTGAACAGGCTTTCCTCACTGCCGACTACAGCAAAGTAAGGATTGATAGCGCCAGAGAAGAAAATGCACTTGTTTTGGAATGCTGTTATCCTTTCGACTCCTTGGGGTAATAATTATTACGTGAAAATCAACTTCCCGAAGTGGCTGTAGTGAAAGACTCATTCCTTTGCTTAGAAAAAATCGGTCTCCATAAGAAGCCTAGTCATTTACTTCCTCACAACGTTTATTGATGTCGCAAATGAGCTGAGCTGATATATGATAGATTGAGTCTGAGGCAACACAGCACACATTTAGGAGAAGGAAATCCAGCTGCCAGATTAGTAACAACAGCTACAAGAAGAATGCTCTATTTTTGTGCGTTAAACTTTGCAGTATTATATATTGAATTTATATAAACTGCAAAGCAAATACAATTTGTCGCTAAAAACTCGCGTTTTCCCGCATCACCACAGATAGTGCATAATTGTGAACCACTGCACTAGTGGTTCACTACTGCAGTGGTTCAGTCGTAGAGTATCTACATCCTAAGGCATTGATCCCGAGTTCAAGTCCCGGTGAATTCTGAGTAATTATAATCTGATCCCAGATTATGTCCAGTTGTGTGATGTTTTGCGGTATTGCAGGCATGACTTAACAATTGGTGAGCCTTCAAAGTTATGGCCTGCTTCATAATTTGCGTAAGCTAAAAAATGAATAAAAATGTCTTGTTTTTTAGATGGAAGTGCTTTCAGCTCTAATTGTCTCTAATTGTGGATAATTATAATCAGTTCCATTGACCCTGGCAGATGCAGATTGACACTCCTCCCTCCACTTTCAGGCGTTCGTCTCGTGTGCGTGGGGCATCCACAACGTCGGCTTGGTGCTGATCGCCTACGGAATCACCGACTCCATCTGCTCCATCAGCTTTGGCTTCGTCATCAAGAAGATCGGCCGCGTGCCTATCTTCTTGATGGGGGCGCTCGTCAACTACATCGTGATCGGCGCTTACATGAACTGGTCCCCCTCCCCGGACTATCCGTATACCTTCTTCCTGCTGGCAGCCGGCTGGGGGGTCAGTGACGCCGTCTGGCAGACTCAGATCAACGCACTCTACGGCGTGCTCTTCCCCGATACGTCCGAGGCCGCCTTCAGCAACTACCGTCTGTGGGAGTCGCTTGGCTACGCTGTGGCGTTTATTTACGCCGACCTGCTCTGCGTGCGAGCGAAGGTGACACTTCTTCTGGTGGTGCTAACTCTCGGCATGCTGGGGTACCTCGTCATCGAGCTGCTGGAGCGAAGGAAGCAGCGAGGTCAGCTCAGCGTCACAGAGTCACAGAAGCAATCGTGAATGTGCCGGATGCTAATTGGAGCAGACAGCAGCTCCGTCCACTTCTACCGTGGAGGCATTGGCGGATCTAAGATTTTCAATGGAGGGGGAGCGCAAATGGTTGGAGGGGGTGTCATCGGGACCAGGGAGGAGTGCACCAAAGCCAATCATGTGGGCGTCAAATCCTACCACAGGGACGCCGATACTAACTTCATGAGAAGGGCACGACATTTCACGGAGTGCCATTGACCTTTCGGAGCGCGCCGTGAACATTTCAGGGCGAACCGGAGGGTCCATGGGGACAAGTGCCCCCACTTCCCCCTGGATCCGCGCATGCGTGGGGGAGAAGGCTAGGGGGGGGGTTCACGGATGTGCTGGTCATCGAGTGTGACGTGGTGGTCCCAGACCAGGCCAGGACTACCTTGGACGAGCTGAGGGTCGTACCTGAGCCGCTCGTAAATTGTTCTTTTCAAAGGAAGGGCTCAAAACTAGCACTTATGTCTTTCTGTCCATTTATTTAGTGTATGAATCATTGTAATGCATATAATCAAGAATATACAAACTCTATGCTATATTATAAGAAATATGTAATATAAGCTTAGTGTGATAAAAATGTGTTATGTGGAAGAGATGGATTAAAGAAACCATCATCTGAAATGACAAAATCTGATTGAAGAAATAGTGGTGGGCAGGCGAGGATCCGGAGAAATATCAGCACTATGTTACGCTACGCCATTTTTTACTTTTCCATCACCGCTTGTCTCCTAGATTGAATCGCAGGGCACTGAACACGCGCACTAACATGGACACTGACACTGGCATTGCCACGTGCACTGGAGTGGGCCTCGAAGGCCGCCACCTATTGTTCCAATGTGGCTGGAGAACCGCTCATAAACCAAAAACGATGTTTAGCTCAATCAACAGAATTTAGTGGGCGTTGGCTGGTGAAAAGTTTTTTCAAAATCGGTCGACAATTTTTTATCTATAGGCTTTCAAAGTCAGACCTACATTTTGAGATCGCGACAATCGCGCGGTCAAACCAGTTCGCTTGCATTGGAGACCGAGTGGTGACGTCATAACGCCATATAAGCAGGATGGTATGTCAGGGTAACCTCACATTAACGTCCGGATCAAGGTCAAACGTCCGAGGTCGAGGTCATATCAGCACTCTCAAGGCCATTGGCCCCAGTGCTTCAGGTCAAATGGCGATACCCAGTCTGATTTATATTATGACATTACGTCATATTTAAGGTAACTCAAGGTCAAGATCAAGGTCAAAGGTCAAAGGTCATGAGCAAAGTTAAACTCTTCTTTTCCGCCCAACGGTTGATAAAATACTAGGTATAGTGTATATTATAGGGTGTATGCCATATTGTGACGTCATAGGTTAATGACCTCGAACGAACTTAACCCAAAATTTTTAAGAAAAAGTATTCGTTACCTTCTATCTATGACACAGGTCCTTCTTTAGCATATGCCCGACGTTTTTTTGTTGCATACTTACGGTATTTACCAATATGTCACTAGCACGACCAATGTTTGACCTTTATGACCTAGTTTGGCCTTGAAAATATGAACCTATGTCAATAGCAATTGGCAATGATGTAGATAATTATAGTGCCCACCCCCCCAGCCAGCATTATACGCTTCTAAGTTTCCGAGATATCAGGGGGCCTACCAGGCCCCCTTCAGCGCGCGTCAGCGCCAGACCCTCTCCAGTGCACAGTGATGCAGCGGGCCTAAAAAACGGGACGAAAATGCCAAAAATGCCTTTCTAGAATTGATATGAAATGTATGCGATGCGTTTGAGAATTGTTTGAAACCCGGAAATCATAATTATTTTCTTCCTCTAGCGTACCACATTGGTTTCACAGGAGCTGAAACTTGAAACTTATTCTGCCTCTCTAAATACGAGTATCTGGTCAGAAATAATAGCGTGATCTAAAACGTTAATACCAGGTGCTGACACCTCGTCATCCATAAAAAACGTATACTACCACAAAGCTTGGGATATTTGCGACCTTCTGGTTAGAAAAATACGGTTCTAGCTGCTCCAGAGAATGCAGTGAGCTCATTTTAGTAAGCATATGTTTCGGAACTAAAATTTATAGCACACATCATATTTACCTAGACCAGCCAAAAAATGCGCTGTCGGGATCAGCTAGAAAATCATACCATGTATTTTGAGAAGTGTCTTCTTTACATTGGTCGAATCTGTAGCTCGGCAACCGACGGCCGAAAAAAGTTATGACAGTTTTAGCGAGCTTATGTTCTACCCGTAGTCGGCGGGTGGTTGTGGCAATGACGCGCGCGGCATCCACCAATCGCCGTGTATTATTTCCTTTATCCAATCAAATGACACATTTAAATGGGAGGAGGGGGTAAAAAATCACAAAATATGCGTAACGTTATTGATGGATGGTCTCTTATTGAAAGAGGCAATAAAGTTGAGAAGCAAGAGGGTAAATTGAGATAACAATAGCAGGTATAAGTGTCAATTCAGTAGGTATTAGGGTCAGTTCAATACTTATTAGGGCATAACGAGATCAAGCTCTGAATAAGGAAATTCAGATTTTAATTTTGGGTCACATTCTTCCCCTTTGTAAAATGTTATTTTAAGCCGATTTCCCGTTAACCTTTGGCCTCTGCTCCCTGTTTAAACTGACTGTCATGTATGTACGTACAGCCGGTTCCCCAGTGATGGGTAAGTATTAGTGTCAGTTCGTTTAAGAAGATATCTGAAAAAAACGATTACTCTTCTCAAAAACCTTCCATCTCTAGCTATGCATTTTGATGAGCTCTTTAACCCCCCCCCCCCCCCCTAAATTTGGGACCCTGAAAGCTGGATGAGATGTAAATATGGAAAATTATGGACAAAAAATGTTCTCACTGATCCCGATGATTTTCTGTGTCTTTTCTCAATTACTTCCAAATTTTGGACATTATGAAGTATTTCGCACGTCAATTCATGCATCCAGTTAAAACGCAGCAGGTGAGGCAACAATGGTTTCTGTAAGGACCATCACTTGAGAGATATTTTGCAAAAACGACCGCAGCCTAATACCTATCAATCAGTATCGAACGGGCTGTACATATTACCTCTCTTGAATTTTGAAGAAAGTCCCCTGTCGCACATTTTGCTGCGTTTGCTGGCTGTTAAAGCTTAACAGTGGTTATTTTCTGATGATGTTTTAATACCCGAAGTTCCCCTAAATGTGTTCCCATTGCTAATAAATACGAGGTGAGAATGCATTTTTCACTTCCAATATTTGCCGGCTAACAACTGGGGAAATCCAATCATTAAATCAAATGATCAATCATATCAATTGTTTCCCTTACTATTACCTTTATTCAGCTTATCGCATGGTCAGATTTGCGACTATGTAATTATTTCATAAAGCTACAGCCACCGTCAGAACCGTTAAGAACCCTGGATAGCCTCTGCTTAAAGTAGCGCACCCAATTGGTGCCAAGGGGTGTTCTGGTGCCTTCGTTATGAACCTGACCTCAAAATGGATGTCCGCACTAGATTTTCCTTTACAAGAGCTTTAGAATGGTGTATAGAAACTCGATCTAACTCCTCTAGAAGCTAAGTTATTCCCGGCTTTTGCCAACCTTGTTTTGAGAACCAGCATTGTTTTACATCGGTTTAGAAATGACATCTTAACTCGGTGACCTGACCTGACCTTGGATTGAAATTTCGTCAAGATATATCAAATTGATGTTGTTTCGGACTTGCCACGCGGCATTGCACTAAACTGAACAGTTTTTCTCCCATCGCGAAAAAATTAAGAGGGGGTTAGAATCGATCCCCTGGCAAAATGAGGGTTAAGAGGAAAAACGAAATTTGGTGTGCTTGTTTAAGCCGCCTGATGGAGAGCTTCAAATTGAACCCAAAATCATTATTCTATCATCATTTATTGAGTTACGAATTTCGTCCCGTTGTTCAGACCTCCTGCATCACTGTGCAGTGGGGGTGTTAAGCTTTGGACAAATGACAAATGTATTGGACAATGGTGCATTCAGTGACGCTGGGGGATCAATGATAGTAATCGGTGGTACGCTAACGTTGAAAGGGAGCATTATGAGCACCAAGGACATTGATCGTGGCTCATTTTGTGCAGGAGGTTTTAATTTGCTGGGAGTAGGCATATAATTTTGATATTTGTTCCTTTTCTTGGGTTTTTTGGGAAGCAAAGTCTTATATTTTACTGAGGTAAGGATGCGAAGAAAGGGTGCCTAAATCTTACACATGCAGCGGCGAAATAATGTTTCGTTTTGCTCCTATATAGGTAATTCACATTTATTCATTGCAAAATACAGGCATGTATGCACTGATAGAAAAGTCTGCGTAAAAAGTTTGAAATAAAAAAAACAAGAAGGGCAAAATAGCAAAGCTACAACTCTTCATAAGCAGGTTCAAGAACCGCGTGTGATGCATAATCTTAAGGCCATTGTAGTTATCTACATAATTTTACAAAGGTGATACAATCAGTCTTGAAAATTGGAGCTGAGTCTTTCTAACTCCATATAAAACACGCCTTAACTTTGGGTCTTCCATGCGGTTTCGTGAATGCCTGATGATTTTGGTATAAAAGAAGTCTCCAAACTTGCATCTACATACATGGCAAGGGGCATCCGATTTGCGAGTAAAGTCAAGTGCCACAAAACAAGAAATAAAAACAGGGCAAAACAGCCAGAAAACGTGATACCACACCAAAATGAACTTCACGTTTACCACACTACAATGAACTTCTACAATTATGACGCATAGGAAAGGACACTGTTGCGATACGAGTTGATAGAATCGTAAAACAGGTCTGCTCCCGGTCAGTGGAGAAGAGCTTTGAATAACCACGGAAGGTTCACAAGCATGCCTTAGTTGGTGGCACTTACACGGGTAGGTAGAAAGAACAGAAAAATGTATTGTCTAGATGCGTGGATTAGAAAACAACCGATTAACCTTTCCCAGGTAGAGGATGTTTGAACACGCCTCTCCCTTGGGTTTTTCCAGAAGTACCACAAGTTTATTAATTGCTTAGCTTCCCTGAAAATTGTACCTTTGGGTAATATCAGGTCAAGTCACCAGGTAAAGACAGGTGAAATCATCTCCACATCTCCAAAGATATTTCAAGTGGCCCCAGTGATAGTAGACTCAACACACGCCCCTCTGGGGTCTCTGACATGACGCGCCACACTGGGGGCGGGGGGGAGTACTTCGCTATCCTCTCCCTACGTTTCTTATTTCCCAGAAAGAAACGAAAGAAAAATAACGGACAGCGTTTGAAAGCTCTTGACGATAAGAAGAGACGAAATTATAAAAACTAGCTTTATGTCAGATCGATATTGAGGTCAGCAGAGGTCAAGGACAGTTCCATAGGCTTCCAACAGGGCAGCACACATCTTCCCCTAACGATATCTACTCAGCGTAGCTAGAAAAATGTTTGGCATCATTGAATCCATCTTAGAGTGGCAAGCTATATTATGTATAATATGACTTTACTGGGTCAAATTGTAGAAAATACCTGACGTTGAGGTAGGTCAAGGTCACATGGTGAACTGGTATGGTCATGCTGCATATCAATCGAGTTCTCGTGATAATGTAACCACAGTGCAAGCAAAATGAAAGCTTTATCTTAATTCAGTGCAAAGTTATTGGCAAAATAATCGTTGTAAGCTCTTATGACCTCACATGGCCTTTGAGACGTCAGATGGTCATAAACTCAACTTTTTGATCAAGATCGTGGTAAGAATACATGGTTTGAAAATTTTCAAGTTGATCTATCCAATATTTACAGAAAACACGCCCTTTCTATTTTTCACCATAGACTTATAACGGGGTGACGAAAAAATTGACCCCATCTTAGATCAACAAAAGGATAATTACTAGCTGGCATATTTTGAGGCCCGAACGAACTTATTATACCGTGAAAGTTTGAAACTGATCGGTAGGCAGATGTTTCTTTGGCGCCGCTTCAAACTCGTGAACTAGGGTTTGAGTTTGGGTCGCTTAACCTTGGATAGCTCCTTGGCCTCACATGACCTGACGTAGACAATTTGATCAGAGGCGTCAAATTTATTAGGGATAAGGTACTAGAATTTTCTTTTTGTATGGCTCTTCGTTTCTGCATTATGTGGGGAAAACCAGGAGGGGTGAATCCCCCAGCGGGCCGCGTATTAATTTATCGATCTCGGAGTCGCTCCTCAGACCAGACCCGCCGAACACGAAATATGGTGTTAAATGTATTTTCATATCAATAACCAAGGGTCAAATATGGGGTCATGATTGTTTCATCGGAAGTTCATGGGGAAACGGAAAATGACCGAAGAATGGCTCATTTCTGTAGGTGTAGCTTATAATAACTTTCTATTCTCCAAATCTTAATATCTTAGGTCACTATGTTGCAAGTTTGAACCTATGACCTTTGTGAGGTCACATAAGACTACTTAAGGAGGTTTGCAGACTTGCGTCTATAACTTTGCAGGAAATGATAAAGGGCTCTTACCCTGATATCGTTAAGTTTGGATTATGATTACGGGCCAATCGGTATGGATTATTAACTATGTTAGGTAAGCTGGAAACTTTGACCTGACCTTAGGTCAGGTCATTTTTACTAGTATGTTCATGCCATATATTGTTGTATATATATATATATATTTTTTTAAATTTTACATGCAATTCTACTGCTAGAAAAGGTCCGCCACCCATTTAATCGGGTAGCCAGGCGTGCCCCCTCCGCGATCCCAACGACAACAGTACCCTTACCTTAACACCACCAGAACATAAAATATTACAAGTCGCGGCACGCCCTGCTAGGAAAAAGAAAGTAACTTAAAGAAAGCATAATAAATATCAATACTATTAGTAAAAACTGCTAGTAGTAGCTCTCTGTAAATATACAGGGAGCAGGAATACAGGTCTATTTAGGTTAAATGCGCAATAATTTAGCTCATTACCGGTTAGATTGTTAGTCTTTTCCAAACGGGACTACCCAAAACTGGAGATTCGTAGTTAGCCCCTCCGAGATTCTGGCGAAAAGATAGAGGCCTAGTAACATTCGCCAGAGAACTCGGAAGACAGTAAGCAAATTAGGGCAGACATGCAGGCATAGGCAAGCAAGCAAGCAAGCAAGCAGGCAAACTAGCAAGCAAGCAAGCAAGCAAGCAGGCAAACTAGCAAGCAAGCAAGCAAGCAGGCAAACTAGCAAGCAAGCGCAGCAGGGAGTCAGACACACGCACGCACGCACGCACACACACACACACACACACACACACACACACACACACACACACACACACACACACACACACACACACACACACACACACACACACACACACACACACCACCCCCACCTACACCCACACTCACACCCACACCCACACCCACACCCACACGCACACCCACACGCACACACGCACAACGTCCATGCAACACGCACAAACCCACACATATACACTAGGAAGCATTTATTGGGACACATAATTACAGTCTTCCATGCGCAGCCCCATTACCAAGGTTCACATGTCTTCCCCCGCTATGAATTTCACGGCCATGGTCACGTTGGTTACTAATTATTTGTTCTATATTTGGCAAGGAAGATGTCCCTTACATGTTTTTTTAGTGTGTTTTTGTTTAGGGGTACATCTTCCGTGGTCCTAAATTTGGCACATCAAGTTTTATTCCAAATTTCTGGTGCAGAACATGTAATAGAAAATTTTCTGTAATTTGTGGTGGCTAAAGGTACTTCAAAACTACTCGGTGAAGTTGAAACATTGAAGACATCACAGTTGGCATCGTACCATTCAACACATTTGATAGAACAACTATTTTTTGTTCCGATACTAGTTCTGAAAACTTCAGAATTTTTAGCTCAAGAAATAGTTCATTCGTTGGATAGTAAAAGGGTTTCTTCGTTATAATTCTAACTGCTCGTTTTTGAAGTTTAATGATTTTATCTAGTCTGGATTCATAATTACTACCCCAGACAAGCGCGCAATAATTTAAATGGGCAGGACTAAGGCATTGTAAAGACAAAGTAATTCACGTGTTGACATAAAGAATTTAGCTCTGCTCATTATGCCGAGATTCCTACTTATAACTGTGGATAAATTTGAAATATGAGAGTCCCATTTTAATTTTTCGTCAATATTTATTCCTAGATAACGTATATTTTTCGCCCTTGAGATTTGTACACTGTTCAAAGTCACATCAAGATTTTCCAATGCACACCCACAGTAAAGTTGATAATGTGATTTAGACGCGTTTAATGATAGAAGATTTGCTTTGAACCATTCTGATACTTGAGGCAGGATATTTTTTTACCTTAAGCTGAAGCTTTGCTGAATTTTCTTCTGTTATGATAATAGCAGTGTCATCCGCAAACAAGTAAAATGTACAGTCATTTGATACTTTATAAAGGTCGTTAATATATACTATAAATAACAAAGGCCCATAAATTGATCCCTGTGGAACACCAGTGTTTATTTTTCTATGTTTTGATAGAGTTTCTTTTATCCTTGTCTTTTGATATCTGTTTGATACATAGAAGCAAATGATTTTATATAATTTTCCATGTATGCCAATTTTATTCATTTTACGTAAGAGTATACTTAAACTAACCGTATCGAACGCTTTTGTTCAAATCAAGATATATTCCACACGAAACATGACCGTTTTCCAGAGATTTTGTTACATTGTCATAGAGGTTCGCCAATGGCATATAGGTACTATGCTTCTTCCTAAAGCCGAATTGCAATGGGTACAAAATATCATTTTGAGTCAGATAATCTGAAAAGTAATTATAAATCAGTCGTTCAAGAATCTTGGAAAAAATGGACAACAAGGAAATGGGACGGTAGTTTGTGAATTTATCTTTTTCGCCAGATTTATAAACAGGCACAATCGAGTCAATTTTCAAAATATCTGGGAACACAGCATTTTGCAAGCAAATGTTGAAAAAGTATGTCAAGTTGTTAAGGCAGCTTTTGTAAGTGCAAAGGAGGAGATGAGTGTTTATGCCGTCAACGCCACCACCCACAGAATTTAGCGATTTGATAACATCCTCAATCTGTTGCTGGTTAGTTGAGAGTTCCGAAAGATGTGGGGGATGTGTATAATTTTCGATATAACTTATTGGATCTACATCAGACACTGGGATTTCCTTTTCAAGTTTCGAACCTACGGAAGAGAAAAAATCGTTGAAACCATCTGAGATATCCTCATTTTCATAACGTTTGTTTTTCTCGTCAGTGAAAACTTTGGGGTATGAGCTAGTTTTAGAGGTTTTTCTATTAATTACTTCATTTAGTAAATTCCATGTTCGTTTTCCATCACCCTTATGCAACTCAACCATGTGTTTATAATAATCTCGCTTAGTATCTTTAATTATTTTAGTCAGTATGTTTCGATATTGCTTATATTTTTCCTCATGGTTTGGTTCGCCAACGTTCCTATTATTTGAATTATCTTTGTCTTTAGATAGAATATATTTCCGATAAAGTTTATTCTTCTGATTAATGCAAGCCAAAATACCTGGCAAGATCCATGGCTTTATTGGGGTTTTTCTTCTACTAGGCTTAAAGGACTTAGAAAACTCTTCAACTCCCATTTTATAGGCATTTATGATTGCTTTACAAGCTTCATTTGGATCGGTTATGTTCTGAAAGTTTTGCAATTTGGATACCAGGAAGTCATTTAATTCAGTTTCCTTTCTCTTATCAAAAATTTTTACTGGTTTCCTTCTGTTAAATTCTATTGATTTTGCTTCGATACACATATAAATAGGAAGGTGATCAGATAGGTCATCAATTATTATACCCGATGAACGCACTTGATTTAAATCATTTATGAATATATTATCGATAAGGGAGCCCCCATGTGTTGATATTCTGGTTGGTTTTGAAATTAAGGGTAATAAATTGTATGATTGCATTAAATTCATAAACATCAGAACTTTTCTGTCTTCTTGCATTTTTAAGAGATCTAAGTTAAAGTCTCTTGCCAATATATATTTCATTTGACAATTATCTAATAGTCCTAGAATACTCTCAATTTTTTCATGAATATGTTGTAGTCTTGACTTGGAGGTCTGTAAATTTCACCAATCACAAGTTTTTTGTCATGTTCTCCTTTTAAATTAGTCAGCTCAACGAATGTCGATTCAGTTTGGGAAAGTTCAAGATCCACCCTTCTCTTGCTGTCATACTGTTTATGTACATAGATAGTTGTTCCTCCCCCTGGAAGTTAATTCTACTGGTGGCGTAAAGGTTATATTCGTCAATTTCAAAATAATTCTCAATATCCTTTCTAAGCCATGTTTCCGCAATGCAAATAACTGACCATTTAACACCAGACTTGCTAAGTAGGTTACAGAAGTCATCAAACTTGTTTTTAATTGATTGGGCGTTAATATGGATGAAAGAAAATGTTTTTTTAACATCAGTGTTAATCGGAAGCATATGGTATTGACAGTCTGATGTTATTTTGTCAAAGCGATGGTCAAATTCAGTTGTGGGATGTGAAATCAAATGACTAAAGAGACCTTTTACCATGATATCGTTATTTTTCAAGAATGTATAATAAGATCATTTCCAGTCTTTGTTCAAAATTATTAATATAAGCAATTTTATTTATAATATAGCAACCAAATTTCAAGTTGTTAAAGTTTTTCCTTTTTCTGACCTGAAAAATGACCAATGCGTGAGAAGAAACACATTCCACAAGGGAAGAAAGACGCGGGGCAGTGCTGCACATGAAAAAGACAACCAAGGTCTGAAGACCAAATAATAATCCTAAGAGGTTCATACTCATCCCTAATACCTGCCAAAGACAAAACACGGAATAAAAAAGAGGGACACATGAAACACATTAGCTATGTACAAAAGTAGGTTTGATGTTCACAGAGATTTAGGTGATATGTTTCATCACCAGGGAATTCAGGATCCAAGGGTTCTAAGACTATCCACCAAAAGCTAGAATATAACCTACTTGATATAATGTGGATCAAAACGGATTAATTTGTAAATTTGAGAGACTATATATTCTAGTTGTCTCAGCCAAAGAAGTATGGTGCCGCAGTTGAGGTTTCAGCGCCAGCGCCATCTAACTTATATAGGTAGCGCTCGTGTATCTGCGTATGAGATATCCAGCACCACACACAAAGTCATGATTGCAGGCTTCGAGTTCAGTACTTAGACACCTAAACACTTCAAAATACTGCTTTAAATGAAAGTTTAGAACAATAAATTAGGCTTAATTACTAGGATGGTTCAGTTACTAGGATGAATGGCTTGGAACATCATCAATTGCACCACAATTTGCTGATGGCTATCATTATTTAGTATGCTGTGATATTGTCAATTGACATGATCATTATCATCATTTTTTTCTTAGGATGCGTACAAAAGACAACAGCAAACAACAACAACAAAAACAACATGCAACATTTCAAACCAACATTTGAAATAGGGGCATAGGAAGATAAGAGGAAAGGCTAAGACCGGTGGCGCGAGACCACAGGAAAGGCCGAGACCGGTGGAAAAGGCCGAGACCGGTGGCGCGAGACCTCAACTATTCGCTCTAATGAGAGGACGCTAATGCTGCCTAAAACTTACTCTAACCTAACCCAGTCAGACACTACTGCGAGAAACGCATTCTCTAGCCTGGAACTTTTTGAATTGTCATAGTCTCAGTATTATCCTGAGCCAAAAAGAGACAAATATAATTAAACAATCACTTATTATGGGCCATCTGCCACTGTTCCTGTTTTTATCGTTATACTTCTATTATATTCCTCTATATTATCTCACCTTGGAGCTAAGATAAAGGCATTGGCGGATCCAGAATCGCCAATCGGGGGATATTTCCGGGGGGGGTGCCATCCAGACCAAGCGGGCGCCACTTTTGGCCGGAAAGCCTATCAGATGGGCGCCAAATTCTATTTTGGGGCGCAGATTTTCTCATCCTGGGGATGGGAGGGGAGGGTGGTAAGCGAAATTTCGCGCGGCGTCATCGACCCTTCAGAGGAACGCTGTGACCATTTTAGGGGCACCCAGGGTCGATGGGGGCACTTGCCTCCCTCCCGGCCTCCCGCTGGATCCGCCTATGAATTCATTTATTTATTCATTTAGCTTATTTCTTCAGGACACTCCACAATAGACATGTGGCTATTCTTAGACTGGCAACAATTATTTCATAACACAATCCATGTACAAAAGACAAGAATAATAGACACTATTATAGACTAAAATAACGAAAAAAGAATAAAATATACTATGGTTCAATTAATGACACAAAAAAGCAATTCGATGCCACCAGAGATGTGCGATTCACGAGTCAGAGTCGGAGTTTAACTCAATTTCCGACTCATTCGACTCTGCTGTGAGTTGAGTTGAGTTGAGTAAAAAATAGGCAAGTGAGTTGAGTTGAGTTGAATCGGTTCACAACACGTCAATGAGTTGAGTTGAGTTGAGTTGTGAAAACAGCGAGCCAAATGAGTTGACGAAAAAGTTGGCTCAACGGGTAAACATGATGTTAAGTAAAAGTGTTTGAATTTGCCTACCTTTTGCAAACCTACTCTAAAGGGAGATACGCGAAAAAATTTTATTGGCTATATCAAAAGGTTACAAAAAGTTGTTTCAGAAGTCCTATTCCCATTTTTGCGAATTCGGCCTGCAAATGCCTTAAAATTGCTCTCAAAGTCAACATTTCTAGACTTTACCGGTACATCTCATATCGATGTATATGACGTCCACATGGCTAAGGCTATCAATTTCTGTAAGAATTAGGTCATATCTATCCTAAACAGTGATGTAGAACTTTGTACTACTCCAGAAAAAATTACTTTAGAAAAACAACATTCCAAAACTCTTTTGAAACAGCAATATAGGGCTTAAAAGAAATCACAATTAATCCATAAGAAGCCTAGGAATTCTCAAACCGGGGTCACGTGACCTATCTGACGCAAAGTTTTGTCATCCTGGCGCGGAAGCAGAAAATGGCTTAAGACCCGAGGTACGAACCGCTGAAGACTTGAGTAATTATGTTTTCTTTTCGTTTTTAGGGCAAACTAATTCATTTTGTAGTTTTTGAAAGCTTTTTAGAATTAATTCAAATACAAATACAGGAGGGCAAACATTTGTATTATTAAAAAACATTATTTTTCAACTTAAAATAGTTTTTGAAAAGTAAGTGATGGGTATGGGCATGGGTAAGTGATGGGCATTTTATCGAAACTGTTAACCTTTTTCGATAATAAGTGAGTGGCCTCCCAAAATTTTGCCGAAGATACAAAAATAATTGATAGTTTCGTTATCAGGATTTTTCAAATAGCAAGAAACCACAATAATAATTTTTTCTCGTATCTCCCTTTAACCTCCTTTAATTACATTTTTCCTCCAGCGTTTCAATTGTTGAAATTAAAGTTGCAATTGGTTTCAATATATCAATAATTATATGATTGAATTGTATCCAATCTGAAGAAATCCCTTCCAACAAATAATAAATATACTCGAAAAATTGAACAAGTTCGTATCACTGACTTTGAAGTGGTAGAATGCACTAAGAAATACATTTCAAATCTCCAAAAACTCCTCACCTTCAATATTTAACATTACTTCCTTACTTCAAGTTCAACCGCTGCAACAAGACACGTCGTCGCTGATTGTTGTCGTCAGTGGTCGTCGTCTGAGAATAGTGTGCGTCATTGCTGTTTTCGAAGAACAAATTCAACCAAGTATAGAATCAAGCTTACCTAGCCCCAATGCATAAAGTGTAAACATCACGTGATAATTCATAAAGTAATGCAAATATTTATTTACCTAAACATTTTTTGTCATAAATGCGCCGTCTGCTGCCGTTTTTTCATTTTGCCTATTAAAAGCAGATATTGTTATTAGCATAAAAGGTTGAACCCCTGATTTGACATAAATTTGAGACGCTTTTATTGCAAGAATCAGAAGAACTATTTCACGTTGCTGGTTTTGTTTGATCAGAGACCCTTGCTTGGCGTCTGTGTTTTATTTGGGGCCTGTTCGATCTGTCAGCACAGTTTTGTCAGCAGGCCCTCTAATCTCTCCTCCAGAAAAGAAACACCAGCACCATAATCGCCTCTAGTTGGTGCTAAGCAAAGGAAACTTAAACCTTTATACCATTAAAAAATAGTAGGCTGCCGCTGCCGTGCACTTACTGTTTTTCAGCAGCACAACAGCAGGCCGTCAGCCCGTAAAACCTCTAGGACTAGTTCCCGGGAAGAGGCTACAGTACTGTGACGTAGGCGCAACGTGGCCCGCTGATTGGTACTGACAAAACTGTGCCAACAGATCGAACGGGGCCTTGGAAAGCTATACCTACATTAGCAATTTCCTATGAAACTGTGCTCCAATTTTGACGAGCGATTGGTGTGTACTGTATTAGAGGTTCTCAAGCTGAAAATCGGATTGGGTTTAAAATATGAATCTATTAAAATTCAACACGTTAGTAAAATTGCCGTTTCTATTGTCCTTTGTCATATATAGTATACTATTTCTTAGGGTTTGCTGTAGTTTTTAGAATTTTCAATTGCAACTAGGTACTCTAGTAATTTCTGCTTACATTTTTATTAACCTCATGACATAATTATGTTTTATTTAGAAAAATTACCCGGCATCGTTCTTTAACAGAAAAAGCAATACCTATACCATCCCTACAAACACAATTTATATCATGCTTTTTAGCTTGGACATTTTCGGACAGTATGGAGGTTCCTTGTTTGCCTATGTTGGTATAAGCTTAGCCCTTTTAGGTTCCTTTCCATTTCATTTACCTAGTTTGATAAGCAATGCTCCTTTTAGAAATAATTGCAACATGTTGTGGTATGTTGTGGTATGTTGTGGTATGTTGTGGTATCTTTTTTGAACAGTGACAGCCTGGAATAGTTAAAAAGTTATTAATGGTTGCTGGCTAATTGTTAACCAATGCTTGAATGCCAATTGATTAATTTCGCTTCTATCAATCTTCAGTTTCGTGTTGAACTTTCTGAAAAGCTTGTTTTTTGTTGATTTGTTGATTAGTTGAAGCCATGATTTGTTGAAGCCATGGCAGTAGAGAGCAAATAAAACAGATGATCAAGCCATGGCTAGGAATTTTTAACAATGTAATCTTCATGAATCTCCTGGTTCATGGTTTAAGACTTTATCCTTTTCATGAGGAACATTTCGCTTGATTTCTGGCAATACAAGTGAACGCACCTCAGCCGATCAGCGGCCGCCATCCGCTGGCTGCCGCTTGCCTGCGGGGCACAGAGGTTACAGAGGTCACGCTGGTCATCGCTGACAAAGAGTTCAAGCCTTGGCGGGGAAGGGTCGGAAGGCTGATTATAAAACTTGCATGCGTATGTTGAAAATCGTGGTGCCTGTGCCTGCTGTTGGACTGAGGTCGGACGACAAATACCTATGGGAGACATGAGCACCTAAGTGAATACCTGTGTTTGGTGTTCGTAAAGTGTGCGCTGTCAAAAGTACTGACAGAAGAAGCTCCTTTCATTTTATTATTGTTTTCAAGCTTATCTAAATTCCTTGAAAAGCGAAAGAAAGTATCAGTCTCAGTGATTGTAATTCTCAAAATGTTCTATCCATTGTGCAAAACGCGTTGGTGTATCAGAAAACTAGCTAAGAGTACCGAAAAGTGGTAATTGGGGCATTTCAGGTAGGGCAGAAACTGAGTTCATTGATACAATATCCCCCACATCAATCTGGTGCAACATATACCACCAATCCTTTGCTGCGATTAATCTCAGCCAATCGTCCCTTTGTATAAAAATGTAACTTTTTTAGCTCATAGCCCCGGGACCTAACGCTTACCAAAATCTGGCATTCATATACCTGTCGTGCATGTGATAGCATTAACACACTTTTCCCTCCCCTGGTAAATTTTCAACAATGTGTTTAAATCCTAAGTTTCTCCCTCAGCAAAAAAAAACATACGCGGCTTCAAGGTTTAAACTGCATCTGTTAAGGACAGGACGTATTTCTCACCTTCCGAGAGGGAGGCCATGTTCACAGACTACTTGAGTCGGCCTCAACACGGTCTGATACTATTTGCTGGTGATACTAACTACCCATCTCCCCTACATGACCGACCTGACCTTGCCTAGCTGAAATCTCCTTAAATCCGACATTAAACGCCTAGCTGACATTTCATACATATGAAATACTAGAATAAAAATCCAGCCTCCGCACTGGAGACGGGATCTGGCACTAATGCGCACTGGATGGGGGCCTGGTAGGCCCCTCTGAGAACCCAAAGACCAAGAGACGTAGAAAAACATCCGTTTGGAGGTGTATGGCTAGATTAATCTTCATTATAGCCAACTTTGATTGACCTAGGTCAATATCTTCAAGGTCAAACTAGGTAATAAATGTCCAGTATTGACCCTGCTGGAGAAGTATTGGAAAATGCCGTAATTATGCAGGAAAAGGTCGGGAATATACTAAATGTGAACAAAGCCAATAGAGCGAAGATCCCAAAAATATGTCGTGAAATTTTTAGGTCAAGTTCATCCAAGGTCATTGACCTAGCAGGTCAAAAAATGGTATTAAGCTAAATGTTTGTGAAAAACGGATGAATTTCACCTATCAGCCCCAGGGCAACACTTCAAAAGTCACAGGTCAAGGTCATTGACCCAAGGGGTCCGGTCAGGTGGCATTATCTAGTATGACGTATGTTAGGCTATGACTTCATGGTTAAGCTTACACAATGACAAGGGCCAGATCACAGTTTAAAATCAAAAGTTTTTTTCAAGGTCAAACCGTCATTTCCCGCGCAAATGTATATGATTGAAAATATGTCACATTGCTAGGTAATGGGGCAGTGACCTTGAATGACCTTAACCCTCAACTTTCCGAGATCATTGTGTGGGTCATTTTATGACCTTAGTCTGCTTTTAGTGCATTACCAGCGTTTTGTCTGCATAATCATGTTATTTCAGCACCACCCAGATTTCATGTTTACGACTACGATCTCGCTTGACGTTGAAGATACTAGCCTAGGTCAATGTAAGTTGGTTGTAATGTAGATCACCATCGTCTCCACACACCCTCAAACAAAAAATTTCTAGCCCTTTTAGTTTTTTTTAAATTTTAGGGAAACACCTTAGGCACCCCTCCAATGCGTGTTGACGCCAGACTCCTCTACATTGCGCGCGTTAACGTGGGTTTAATCCCTTCGGCGGGAACCACCTTTGGTGTCCCATCTGACCCGCAGATCTGGTTCCTTCTCCCTAACTCGCATATTTTCGGAGTTAGAGGGGGCCATCCATGCCCCCCGGTAGGGCAAAGATGGCGCCGGACCCCAATGGGGCGCGGGTTAAATGTCTACGCCAGTGTTCCCTGTAATTGGAAAAGTGTGCCTGTTGAGAGTGACTCTATTAGAAAGAAAAATGTCAAGGCCATGCAAATAAATAAAAGAGTTACGTTCTTAGGTGCACGCCGCATGAAAGATTTTTCCATAGTGCTTTTAATTTCAGTTCCCATTCCAAGCACCCACTTTATCTACCCACATACCTTTTAACACGCGCATTGACGGGGTTCTGAGCCACCTTTGCTTTGACGGGGGCGGGTACCCCCACCTAAGCTCTCGAGAACACGGTAGGTAGCGAAAAACGGTAAGCGAAGTTAGGTAGCCCATCCACTTCTCCATCGAAAATATTTGGCCCATTTTTTTGTCAGGTCACATTTAAGGTCATGGGAGGTCAAAACACGCAGCCATAGGGATAACATGTAAATTACGGTTTTCGGCCATTACATCTGAAAAAGTACAGATAGAGCAACACGACTTAAATTATAGAACCTCGCAGCAAGCCGAGTCGAATGATATATATTTTGATCTTGCTAGGTCAAATCAAGGATTTGACCTGACCTGAGGTCAGGTCAAAGTCAAATGAACTAAAATGTATAGCATTAGAACCGCAAAGGCAATACGAATCTAATGCAGCTAAAATAAACGTTTTATTACCATCCGTTACTAAGTTATTCAGTTAAATTCATTTTTCCCATGTATTTCCAATGGAGAGGTCATGACTCGTATCTCTCTCTCTCTCTCCCTTTATTGTGCCTGTCTTTTACCGAGCATTTTTGCACAGAGAAATGACATGTAAAACATTCGATGGGTGATGATGAATGTCACGACAACTGATACAATTTCAAGACAATACTCATAATTTTGTATCTGACCTTGGGTCATCGATATAAAAAATAACGGAACATATTTTAGAGAACTTGGTGAACCCATTATGTGATATGAGCTTCAATCGGATAAGTCCCTGTACCGACTTATGCTATCTTAAAAAAATTGAGGTCAGGTCACCTGACCTGTACTGGTGACCTGACCTGAAATGACCTAACCTTAAGATTTTCACCGAAGTTGTAAAAATGATGAGAAAAAAGTTGTGCCAAGTACGGCGGCGCTACGCGCCGCCGTTTTTATGCTGTCTGTAAAAAACCCGAGGGCGGGAGGCGGGTACCCGCCCTCCCCGTCAATGCGCGTATTAAAGGTTTATGGATATTGTGAGCAGTGATGTTGATATAGCAATCCCCTTTCAGGTGCACCTGAGGTAGACCGGCACCAGTCTAAACACTTACGATTTGATATTATATGTTATTTTCTTTTTGGTAAATAGAAAGAATCAATTTTAGCACGGACTCTGAGATGTAACACAGATGTTTAGGTACATAACTATTTTCTGGAAATTTCAGACTTTTTTGCCACAAAGAAGCTTGTTAAGAAAAATACGTTACTAAAGCTATCGTACAAAGCAAACGAGATATACTTTATGAAAAATATGCTACGTGAAGTGTTTTGAAGACATTGTCAGGACTGCAACAAAGTAGCATGAATACATCCAGCTATCTGCCTTTTTATGGGCGCAAGCAGTACCTAACGCTGAATACCTACCTTCATAAAGGTGCTTTCAACGGGTTTGCAAAAGCGACGATACCACATGATCAAGTCCTCATTGCTTGCATCAACCTACCAAGCATAGACCAACATACGTAGATAGTACCACCATAGCATAGATAATGCTGAGTGATGAACAGAGCTGATCACCATATAGAGAAGCGCAAGCCGCAGGTGGATGTAAAAACGGCCCGTAATGGGCATCGACCAGCGCCAGATATCGACTAAGCCAGCACGGTGACAAATTGGGAGCAATGGCTAGTCTAAAGCTTCCTCGATGTCTGCCAGTGCCTGCTGTTCCCTCACAGAGATCGTTCAGATCAGTTCAAGAGTACAACATGCTGAGCATTTTGCAGGGCCGGCTTCTGACTGAGCTGCAGTCTTACAGCAACAAGACACCGCTGGCGGAGTTATCCCCGGGTGTGCAGCAGAACCTCACACACGAGGGCTTCGATCTTCGTGTCACCGCTATTAACGACCCACCCTACGTCAGCATTCTCCAACACGACAACGGCACCTGCAGCTACAGCGGCTACCTGTACGACATTTGGATATTGGTCGCTGCCCAGCTCAACATCAGGTATAGAATGGTGCCAAACTTCGCCTCGGCTTACGGTAACAGGATGAGGAACGGCACTTGGAATGGAATGGTTGGTGAGCTGGTCTACAACAGAGCTGATATAGCCCTGACCTGGCTCAGGATGCGGCCTGGACGTGCTGCTGTTATTGATTATCTGGATGCGCCGGTTGAACATCAGCAGTACACTTTTTACCTGAAGCGAAGCCGTGGCGGTGCTCCCAATGGTGCCGTGGACATGCTGAACACCCTGACGAAGCCGCTGCATTACTCGGTGTGGTGGATGCTGCTGATATTCCTCATCATTATCTCGGTGAGCCTTAGAATCTCCTTGCGCTGCAATGCACAGGCCGAGGGCCACGAAGCAGTGGTAGCGATGACCTGGGGTCAGTGTCTGCTGGTGAGCTACATGTCGCTCGTTGGTCAGGGCTGGCCACAAGCACCGTCCTCCTTCGCCACCCGCACCGTCTCTATTTCCAGCTGGATTCTTGGAGTGCTCATCGGTATCAGCTACACAGCTAACCTCATCTCCTACCTATCAGCGGCGCCGGCAGGCAGGCCCATCACCAGTCTGCAGGAGTTCACCGAGCAGCCTCACTGGCGTCTCGCCATTGAGCGGGGCAGCGGGGTTCTCAACGAGTGGCACCAAAGTCACGAACCCAGCGAGCGCGAGCTCTTTCGTCGCGTGCTGTACAACGACCGCGTCATCTTGCTCTCCGGCGCCAGCACACTCGGGGTCAACGAGTCCAGCGTGCTCACCTTCACCGACATCAGGCGGCTAGTCTTCTCAGAGGGCGCTGCCGCCGCCTGCGAGTTCGTGCCGTTGCTGAACCACCTGCCGCCCCGCAGTCCCACCTACATGGTGATGGCCCGCGGCCACGGTCGAGCCCGCAGGGCCATCAGTGAGGTACTACGGCGTCTTCAGGAGGCTGGTGTTTTGGCGCGTCTGAAGCGGCAGTGGCTCCGTGGCGACGGTACGGAGTGTGCGAAGCCGGCTGGGTTTCGACCTCTTGCGGTTGCCGATGTCCTTGCCGTGCTGTTGCTGGTACCCGCCGGAGTGCTGGTCGCCGGTGTCCTGCTGGTGCTGGAGAAGATGATACACCATTTCACCGAACACAAACAGGCCACAGGGGAACGCTGGATTTTCCAGCGGGTTGGTGGTCAATACGGCCGAACGAAAGAGTAGAAGAAAGACTCAGAAACACGTTTGGCGTCCGAACTCAAAGATTATCAGGGACCCAATGCTTTGTTATCACTTTAAGGATATTTAGAAGCCTCATTGCTGAATATTTTTCCTAGCTTAGCACCAAAAAATAATAAGCTGAATTGTCAAGCATCCGTGGTTTGGATAGCCACAATGGAACACAGGAAGCCTCGTACCACTGAGAAGTGCTTGAGTTTCACTTAAGGAAAACAGTTTAACCCTCGCCACGGGCGAGCCCCAAGGTTTTTCCGGGATAGCAAAAAGAGAGCGCAGCACGCGGTGAGAGCTCTACCTCTTACGCATCATTTTCCACCGTCCCTGAAATTTTTACCCCGGGTCACCCAAGTTCAGGTCACCAGACGAGGTCAACCAAGGTCACCTCACTCAACTTTAGAGCCTAAGACTACATTCGAATTCGATCAATTTGAAATTTCCTACACTTAGGTCCCTCCAGGGTCTACAAGGTGAATCCGGGATTATTGATTTCGTGCCCTGAGGTCAGGTCACGAGGTGACCTCTCCCATTGAAAACATGGGAAAAGCGTCTGGGCTAAAATTCACAAAAACGATTGAAAAGCCAGCTTGATCAGAAAACGTTCTGGACAACCTTCACGGATTCCAGGGGCCATATTGCCCTTGACCTCCAAGGTCATCCAAGGTCACCAGGGGTCAAAAACAGTATTTTGACAATAACTTTGACCTAATTAAGCTAGAGCGCTGAAACAAACGCCATCGTGTTTGTCTTGTCACAGGCTTCATTTGATATACAGCAAGATTACTTCGACCTTTCGTGACCTCAGGTCATCTTAGGTCACGAGGTGACCCTGGAGGTCAAACCAATGGCGGAAGGTCTTTACATTCCACGTAGCAGAAAAATTACTGACAATTTCCTATTAAATGTACCTTACCAGACTTCAATAGCTCTAATGGCATGAGAGTTATGCCCAGTTTGCTTAAGCATTGCATATTTGAGTGAAAATAGCCGATCTTGACCTAATTTGACCTCTGGAGGTCAAACCATTGACCTGAGCACTAAAACATGCGAAGTAATTTCTTACTGAATTCACGCGAGCTTTCTAATGCACTTTACACATTTGCGCTAACCCCCATATTTTCGGAGTTAGAGGAGGGGCCATCGATGGCCCCCGGTGGGGCGAAGGTGGCGCTGGACCCCGGTGGGGCGCGGGTTAACTAGGATCTTAGGGTTTAATTGAACATTTTTCAGACACATGTGCCACACTCCCTGCAATAAGCAGGATGATTTAGTAACTGAATGTTGGATGGTGTATAGGAGAATCCAGGATTTTCGATGGAAAGGGTACTTCGGACAAGCGGCGCCTTTTGGCTCCGAGGGGGCGCCATTTGGATAAAGTTCGTCAATACTTAGGGTAAAATCTGTGAGAGGAGCACAAGATCACATCGCGGGGCGCAAATACTAGCATCCTGGGGGAGCGGCGTTTCTGGGACCTCGGGCGGTTTCAGGGGTTACAGGATGGCTGGTGAGAGGGGGAGCACGTGCCCCTTACTGCTGTCCCCGCCTATGGAATAGTGGCAGATAACATGCTGGAAAAGCTAAGCAATTTCGATCGCAATACTCAGCTCCTTTCTCGGAAACATTGTGACATTCAGTGTGTCTGAAACAAATCGATTCGATGAATCATACAAAGAACATACTGCAGTTTTTTTAAGGAGTAAAGCACTTCAACGCGTTAAGTAGGAAATACGCTTCGGATTCACATATACCAAATGATTCTAAGGGAAGCAAGGGAAAACAAAGCTTCTTCCAAAATTTAAGAATATCGCATCCTATTCTGGAACCGACTGTTGATGCCTGCAGTGTGTTGCAATACAATATGTGCACAAGCAGACAGAGAATGGCCATCTTGTGGGAACATGGAGAACTGTGCTGCGTGCGGGGAGACAGACGAGTGTGGGGTGCGCAGAGGCGTCGGTGGCGGGAGGACACTGGCCTGGGCAGGTTGGGGGCGTCCCGGTACTTACGCGGGCGCAAGCAAGACGGAGGAAAGAACAGTCGTGGGTGGGACGCACAGACGCAAGAATTCAGCTCATCCGCTAATCTGTGTGGGAAGCGCAGAATTCGTCCCGCCCCAGTCTCGCCACCACCCGGCCCATATTTGTCATAATTCATTACGCACGCAGCCGGCAGGAAATTCAGAATGGGCCGAATGCTAGGCCATCGATAATGTGCCGCCGATGAAGCGTGCGATAACACCGCTCCATGAATAAGTGCCGCGTCTCCGGTCTCCCACTGGGGGTGGAGTCGCCGGCCCGGTTTGGCTCGGTGTTATCCGACTCCGTTCCTACCTGCCCTGAGGGTGTCACACGACACCCGACACGCGATATCGGGCGAATTTGGCAAAATCTGGGCTTAGTTTTGCGGTGTTGGTTTGCCAGCAGCCAGAGGTAACTTGGATCACCACCGCGGCGCTGCAGTGCGCTGTATTCTTGTCCCAGGTGGCAGCACATTCGCTACCGGAGCCATAGAAACCACAGAAGTAGATTTGAGGATACGGCTAAATCTACCGGAACAGCACGATAACTTCGAATCAAAGATTCGATCAATGTTGGACGAAAATTAGCTTTAAACTTCGTTAGTTAACAAAACGTCCGATGGCCATTCATGACACCAGGCTTCGAGTATCTTACACCAAGCCGAGAAGAAGAAAGACTTACGTCAACGAAAGACTTACGTCACGACTGAATGACTCCAGTTTAAGGATTATCTTGCATACAAACGGGGAACCACTTGTGGTCTCCAACTCCTCCCAGTGGTCCCCAACCTTTCGGCCTTTTTCCCACTGAGGACCAGTGTCCTAGTTCGCAATTTCTGGAGACATGTCCCCAGTTCGACAGAAGCTGCTGTGCCCTTTGCCGAAAGACTATAGGGCCTCAGCAACTATAGTTGGCTTAGAACCCTACACTTATGAAAATTTATTCCTAACTTTGCATTGATATGCCTTAATTTCATTTCCTGTCAGACTTCTGTATTATGGTTTGTTAGCGCTGTCGAAAAAAATAGTTTCGAAAAGCGTATACCTACACTTATTTTCCAGGTTTCCATTTTCATCGGGAGTGATTTTCTTGATGATGTGATCAGCATATTGATTAGATAATTTACATTCCCATTAATTTTGTGTGATACTTAGAAATAAATAACTTTTTTAGACAAAAATTAAAAATGAGAACGGACTCACGAAATCAATTTTACCCTGCCTTCCGCCGTAGTCCATTTTTCAACGGTGGTGCTGTTTATCAAGGCCGTGTTTCTGGTAGCATTTAGGTTTCACCAGATTTGATGCACCTAATGTCAGAATATAAATGGAAGTATCTATGAGCAAAACATGACGAGATAAAATAGATAAAAAGCTTGTTTGAACCTCTTCAGAATTCAGATGGCTTTTCTGAGATGCTTTTCTAAGATGCAGGAAAGATTCTGCTTAAAGTAGAAAATTAATCCAATGTTTGTGTAACTGTTAGGCCCCAGCGGTGGAGGGGGGACTGCTAAAATTACTAAGCTGCCTAATTTCATATTCTGTCCTCAAAACACGTCAAAATTATGGTCCAACTTGTAAGAAAAAAATATGGTGTGATACCAGTGTTAACGCTTTGCCACCAGCAGCTTTTTCATGGATATCCATTAATTTATAAAAAATACAATGTTGCTCGGTCAGTCCCACATCAGGGACACCAGGGCCTCCAGAGGCAGCGTGCAAGTGTATGGCAGTGAAAACCTGTGTGTTACCAGAAGGAAAAAAACGTTTGCATTTACAAAACCATTCCACTTTGAGGCACGGCTATTATTATCCAGACATAGTAAACTTCACGAAATCTCCGATATTCTTTAGCAGCTGGAAAAGCTCCTTGTTCCTCTTCTGGTTACCTACTTCAACTTTTGCTTTTTGTAGAAGTTACACACGAATGAAATGACTTCATCTATTCGATGCTATCCATCATTCGATCACGAGTAGAGAGTTCGTGCAACGGGTCAACTTTCACAGCTGTCACTTTATCGCCTTAGTAATGACCATGGCAAAAACATCTCGTACATCAATCCTCTGTACCATGCAACCAGCACGGTACATCAAGCGATCTTGATGTTGTCAGTACCGGTGTTAAGTCTCGCACAAGAAAAACTATAAGGATTAACTGATAGTATCTACTGTGACCTGAGAAGCCGAAATAACCTGTATTTTATAATCACACTTGATGCTGTTACTTGTAGTTACCGTGACTATTGATAGTGGTGGATACAAGGGGGCTAGGGCTTAATTCGTACCCCCAAAATTTCTGAGTACCCATATCCATCACATAGTAAGACGATATTCAGAGTAGAGGTGAGGTGTTGAGACCCCTGCTCCCTCTAAATGAAGTCTGAATCCACCACTGACTAATTACATTGCTTGCATAACCACAGTTGCAGATGTATGGGAAACCTGGTATTGTTTATAGGATGTTAGATAAATCGATATACAAGTATATTGCCTGAGAGCCCAGACGCGGTAATGAGTGTCTGTTTCTATTCCTCTGCACTATATTTTTCAGTCGATCAGACAGTGGAAGAAAGAGCTTCTGTCACATCGATCAAAACTGTAGCTATAGTAAGAGGTTATTCAGTGACGTTTTGTTCAGTGACGGCTTGTTCAGTGACGGTTTGTTCTTCCACCCCGGCAGGGGCGTAGCCAGGATTTCGCTCAGGGGAGGGGCAGCGCCCCGAAAAGGGCTTCTGTGATAGGGCGAAAAGGGCCCTGTTGAGTAAAAAGGGTCCTGCTTGTTACAGAATAGAATGCTGAAAAGGGCTTAAGATGGCCCTGTCTGGTATGAAGTTTCAGATTTGGCCACAGAGCATAGTGCGGGTGAGCCGCGCTTCGCGCCGCCCGTGTCCTCAGGGAGCCCTTCGGGTCCTCGGGGGGGGGCAGCTGTCCCTGCCGCCCCCCCTTGGCTACGCCCCTGCACCCCGGTATGGCTAAACTTATCTTCTCTTTACTGTGTGGTATGCTGTACCGCAGAGCCAGGACCGTTCTGTCACGCTGCACCGCAGTGCGTGCTTCAGTGAATAGATACTGTGCCGCAGGGTACTAAGTCTGTTGCTGCACTGTGCCGCTGGACTGACATCAGGTTACGTTCTCCCGAAGTCCCTGGCCCTAAAGCCGAAACATTATGCAGGATTCTGCAGACAACTGGTAAAAAGAGAAATAAGGGTAGAAGCTCCAATTGGAGGTAGCTCTTCTAAGCGCATGGGAGAAATGGGCTTGGCTTCCGTTTATTTTCCAAATATTTCCAGATTTCAGCCTCAGCGGGAGTAAATCAGACAAATTTATAACCAACGGGAACAGAAGCTAACAACAAATCGGATGAGTTTTGGTTTTAGAGGGGAAACATTTATTGCCAGCAGCAAGTTAACGGGGGAGGGCGTAGGCGTAGGAGGGTCCAGAATATTGGGGGGGTGGGGGGCAGCGGGAATTTTGAAGTCATTTCTTTCCAGTCAACGCCATAGGGTTAATGGTTAAGAATCATAAATATTGGGGGCCATGGCCCCTCTGGCCCACCTCGTTCCTACGCCTATGGGGGAGGGTATCCGTCCTCTCGGGTTTTTTTGGAGATAGCTTAAAACAGCGGCGCGTGGCGCCCCCTACTTGGCATAACTTTTCCCTGATCATTTTTGCAACTTTAAAAAATTTAAGGTTAAGTCATGTCAGGTCAGGTCACCAGTACAGGTCAAGTGACCTGACATAAAAAAGTTTAAGATAGCAAAGTCAGAACAGGGTGAACTTATCCGATTGAAACAGATATCTCAAAACGGACCTACCGAGTTCTGTAAAATTTTCTCCGGTATTTTTGATATCGATGACCCAATGTCAGGTACGAGGGATGACCTCTGCATTAGAAATACATGAGAAAAATAGTTTTAACTAAATAACTTAGTAATTGATGGAGATAGAGCGTTTATTGTGACTGTATTATATTTGCCTTGTCATTGCAGTTCTAAAGATATGTATTTTGCCTAATTTTGCCTTGACCTTCACCTAACCTCAGGCTAGGTCAAATCCTTGATTTGGCCTAGCAAGGTCATATTATATATAATTCCATCCGGCTTGCTGCGAGGATTCATATTTTTCATATTGTTTTGCTCTATGTTTATTTGTTCAGATTTAATGACCGAAAACCTTCATTTACATGTTATCCCAATGATGACATGTTTTGAACTCTGGTGACCTTAAATTTGACCTGAAAATAATGGTTCAAATATTTTCGATAGAGGAGTGAGTGGGCTACCCATCACCATTTACAATTTTTCCCTATCTAGCATGGTTCTTGAGATTTTAGGGGGCGGGTACCTGCCTCCCCACCGCCAAAGCGAAGGTGGCTCAGACCCCCGTCAATGCGCGTGTTAAAGATGGATTGGTCGCATTTTGTTTTACCGTTTTTCAACGTTTATGACTGCTACGAAACATCCTGCAGCTTTAGATGACACCGAGTGGAGAAGTTATACTGCACTCAGACAAATTACAACCAGCAAGTGATCGGCCCTCCATCTACAATGACAAGAAACATTTCCAATGTATCCGGCAAACAACTATTAGTAATATGAAACTAGAGTAAGCTAAGTGACTAATTGAAAAACCCGATGAAAGCAATTAACCAACATTCATTTGCAGATTATGCACTTTTATAGATCAACAAATACCAGTTGGCATAAAAGAACCCTATAATTTCCAAGCTGTACACTCGCAGATAGAGTGCATGTCTTGAACATTCCGACAACAGAACGCCTGGGGAAAACAGCGGTGTAAGCCATTACATTCATGTAACAGAACACACTTTTTCTTGAAGCAACAGAAAGTACGCAGTACTGCTCAAACTAACACTACACGGAAATTAGAACTCGTGCAGAATAAAGGTTCCACATCCTCAGCTGGTGGACAATAACCATCCAATATCACTGTTCTGTGCGGGATACTGTGCATTCTGGCCAGAGAGCCGCCGCGGGGCGCTGGGACCCAGTCCTGTACAGCTGGCTCTGCGTACCCGCGGACGCTGAAGTACAGCTGCGCCGCGAATGCCACCGCCGCACCGCGGCTGTCGGCGCCGACGCAGGCCCATGGGAGCGCCAGGCGACACAGAGCATTATCCTGCCGTCGGATCGATGAAGGGGGATGATATGGGAATGTCACGAGCAAAGTAGGGGGCTCCGACTTTTGGTTCGAGTTTAGCGTGGTGGGCAAAATCAGTCCATGGTGGTATCTCTTTAAATGACGCATGTGACCAGCAGCCATTCATACATACATATGTCTAAGTCTAGCCCCAAAATTTTGGAGGGACGTCCTCCTTCATTCGCAAAGTAGGAGACGCGTCCGTTCGTCCCACATGCTTTTGACACCCATGCTAGTCAGGCTAGTCAGGCTTTGAGGTCTCGCCGAGGCAAGTAGGTCCACCATTTTCCAGTAAAGCAAGCTTTTATATGCCTGCAGGCTTATTTCATGATAGGAACAAGCAGAGTTGCATTAATAGCAGTAATTTGGGTAATATTTACATTTCTATGCGTGCAAGATTGTGAGTAATGATTATCTTGGCGTAAAAAGCCGTCTATAAATTAGGCATTTTTGCTATTTTTCCTCATTTTTGCTATTTTTCCCTTTCCCTCATGTGGCACTTCGTATTGCTTGGGCAGGCCATTCCAGAAATTACGTAATAATGATATAGACCCCTTCCTGGAAAGAAAACAGGGAATTTGCGCAACAATTTCACCAATATCAACTTAAATCAGAGCCTGGTGGGTAGTGCCCACCTTGATATGCATGAAAAGACAAGTTTAAGCCATCGTATCGTAAGAGGTCGTCAGTTCATCCCTATGCCGAAGAAAGTGCTCGTACGCGTGGCACATTTTTGGAGAGTGAGCATTAAGAAAATAAATTGGTTCTTAAACGATAAATTCCCATGGATTTCAGAAAGATTCCAGGGTGAGTTCCCGAAGCATAGAATTTCAATGGAGTTTCAATGGAGCTCAAGCCCTAGGAACTTTTTAACTGAGGGTAAATTTTTTTCTTGATTGAGAAAGTTGCGAACAGGATTTTGAGGAGGATTTTTGGTTAGTGAGTGTCATTTGGACCTGGAGGAGTCGCCATTTGGACCAGGGACGCCTATCGTATCGTGGAACCGCCAATACTGATACCCTAGGCAGGGAGGGGTATGGAGAGCGACGTGTCAGGGTGCACTGGGGCGGTTTTCGGGGGTACCGCATCGCCGGGTACCTACCGGCCCCTAACGGTGCATCGGTCCCTAGTGAGTGAGATGACGGGAGGCCATCGGGGAAGACGGGGGGAGGGGCATACCACAGGCACTCGTATCCGGATCCGTTTGCGGATATTATTTCAGTAAAGCTTCACCAGGGCTCCCGCCCCTCCTCCTTTCTTCTGAAGATTAGTTTCTTGTGTCTGGACACATACCATCTGTCTTTGTTTAATATTGTTTCAAGTCTGCCCCTTCCCTTTGCGCGGACGTGGTCTGCATTCTGGAAAGCCATCGGTGCCTCCGGCGTTTATCCACGTCGTATCGGACAGAATGTATTCCGGGTAAAGCCTGCACGGACGCGCGCCGAACTGACCACACATAGAAGTGAGAGATAGAGGTCTGCACAGAACAACATTTCACATTATTAACCATTCTGCCCCATTTATGTTGGGGTCCGTTACAACTCAACGACAGTCGTTAACAACTCCTTTTGGGAACGGCCGACGCAAGAAAATCTGAAAAAGATAACTCTGAAGAATGCTTGAGCCACATTAGGCATTTGGAGAAAACTTTGAGAAGCCATGATTACGATGATCTTCGTAGGACTGCCACTAGTCTTCTCCCATTCCGTTCTGAAAAATGCGATCCCGTCAAATTTCGAAACACTTCCCCAATACGGTTGAAATCATGACTGCTTCGCTGGAAAGCCGGGGGACACCTTCCTCCGTCTCCCCGTTTTGACGCCCACGTAGCTCTTTTGTTTTCAACTCATCAGTTTGCCAACTTTAACTTCCCAATTCCTAAATCTGTGGACGTTACGTGACGATGGAGACCAGCCTGTCCGTCCCCTTGTAACGATTTGTAACGCTATGGTTTATTCCCCCTCATCCCGCAAGCATTACGTAGTTTATGTACAGCCGCCCAATTCTAAGCGCTTGGTCCGGACAAGCGGAATTAGGCATTCCGTATTACAATGCTAGATCCAAGTTGGTCGGAACTAGCTACCGCGCAGATGGAAACTAAAAGCTAAATTGAAATTAAAAAGAAATTTTTGCCAATGTTTAGGCATGTACTTCTGTCTTTAAGGGGTGATCGCACACCAAACAAGATGCAGAATTATTCACGCCCACCTCTCAATTTATAGGTAGAATGCAACTCTGAGAAAAATATAAACACAACTTCCAAACATTAGATTTCACTCCTTCTGGTGCACCACTGCGCGCCTGTTCTCGCCCAGCATCCCTCCCCCTGGAGTGCCCCCCTCCAATGTCATAGGGAGGTGTGTCCAGCTATCACGGGTGCACACACAGCACCATCTGTTGCCCAGATTCCACAGCCATGCCAAACCACATGAACACACACGCCCTCCGGAGGTTCCCACGATGCTGCGAGTGCCCAGCACCCCGACGTCGCGCCAGTGGGACAGGGCTCTTCAATTGTGCTGGGAGTGTGCGCTTGCTACGCCCATAGTCTGCATTTCACTTCTATTCGGACATATTTTTGGATGTTGAGCCCAGCAAGAGGCCGGGTAACGTTAGCAAACATTTTTCTCCCGCTCTTGAGATCTAGTACCAACTGATAGTTTTCGATTACTGAGTATTCATTATGTAATTAAGTATTTGGTTTCCCACAGAGTGAGAAAAATTCGCACTAAGTTACGTTACACCCTTACGCTGCAAACTAAATAAAAAAATGCATTTTGGCCTCTGAAGTAATATGACTTGACACGAAAGTTCATTTGGTATTTTTTCTCTGCTATGACCCTATGCTCTCACCTTATTTGGATGCCAGCGAACGTCAACCGCTCTATTAGGAAAAGCACAAAGTGCATGAAAAAAGTGAAAAGTCATCCAAGTGAAGGTGCGTGCTGCAAAAGTCGCGAGGTGTCGTAAAGTCACAGCAGAGTGCAATGACAGGCAATGTCTCAATCCAAATAAGGGTAGAGAAACTCAAAGCACATGCACATAGGTACACTTAGAGCAGCAGTTTGCAGTGCTTGTTTAAAGATAAGCCATGGAAACTTGTCCCAGCGTTGAGAACGCTCTTCCATCGAACATTTGTGAGTGGTTGTTGGCAACCAGCATTTATTTAACGAAATTTGGCCAGATTGGCCTAAAATCCGTTGTTCGAAGCCATACAGACCTACCTGATGACCTCAGATTGTTGCAATATTGAACTCTACCCCAGTTTGCTTCCGACCCACACCCATCCCTGTAGGGTATAATGACTTTAAGGATTGAACACACCCCCAATCTCGGCTCCTGTGGAAGGCTGGACGAGGCAGAATACTTGGTAAATTACAATAATGCCAGGATTATCAAACAGCTATATTAAGACAAAAATAAATTCTGTCAAATTGATACTAAAGTGACCAATTTGAATACTTAAGTGCAGACTATACTGAGTATTTTCAAACGACATTTAATCGCTTTTTAATGGCGTTTTTCATTTTTTCGTCACCAAAAACAATTTCGTGCCTTCGAAATGCATTGCATCGAAATGCTACACTACGCAAAACGAAAAAAACGAGCGAAAAAAACGAAAAACGTCCTTAAAAGGAAACAAAAATGAAGCAACAAAAATTCGAAGAAGTGAACTAACAAAAAATACGGTCAAAACAAAAAAAAACGTCATGAAATATTGCAAAAGCGAAAAGCGGAAAAAAACACGCAGGGGCAGCTTGGCCTCAGGTGTTGTGCATGGTGACATTTTTTTGTTGGAGGTTTTCCATTTACGTCAGGACAAGAATAGGACTGTACTATGTGGATCGTGAAGTATTCCAGAAAGTCGATGGACAACTGGTGATATTTTTATTATGTCTTATTCACGGTGGAGTTTTAAGCCACCAAAGAGTTTCTGGGCTCTAACAGCTAACATTGATGGGGGAGGGGTGGGTACCCGCCCCCCTTCGGGTTTTTCGGAGATAACAGAAAAATGGCGGCGAGTAGCGCCGCCGTACTTGGCATACCTTTTCCCCCATTACTTTTACAACTTCTGTGAAAATTTTAAGGTTAGGTCATCTCAGGTCAGGTCACCAGTACAGGTCAAGTGACCTGACCTCAAAAAGTTTAAGATAGAATAAGTCGAAGCAGGGTGAACTTATCCGATTGAAACTCATATCACACATTGGGCCTACAGAGTTCTCTAAGATATTTTCCGGTATTTTTGATATCGATGACCTAAGGTCAGGTACGAGGCATAACCTCTCCATTGGAAATACGGGAAAAATGGTTTTTACTGTATTACTCAGTAACGGATAGTGATAGGGCGTTTATTTTAGCTGCATTAGACTCGCCTTGGCTTTGCGGTTCTAATGATATGCATGTTAAACAATGTGACCCTGACCTGACCTCAGGTCAGATCAAATACTTGATTTGACCTAGCAAGGCTAAATTATATATCATTCGATTCGGCTTGCTGCGAGGATTCATAAAGTTGAAATCGTTTTGCTCTATCTTTACCTGTTCATATTTAATGGCCAAGAAACGTAATTTACATGTTATCCCTATTGCGGCATGTTTTGACCTCTCGTGACCTTAAATTTGACCTGACAAAAAAATGGTACAAATATTTTCGATGGAGGAGTGGATGGGCCACCCAACGCCGCTTACCGTTTTTCGCTACCTACCGTGGTTCTCGAGATCTTAGGGGGGCGGGTACCCGCCCCCCCGCCCCCCTTGTCAAAGCGAAGGTGGCTCAAACCCCCGTCAATGCGCGTGTGTTAAAACAAGGATTTATAATGTTAAAAACGTCGAAATCTGGGCTAATACCTAAATACTCGTTGTGAGAGCATGCAGCTCTGCAGAAAAACCTAGATTTTACTGCTTCCACTGCGGCGTACGGAACATGGAGCGGCTGCTGTTTTCCCCTTGGTTCGGTGTCGAGGAACGTGAAAGGGAAGATTCCCAAGCAGGTGGGCAGAGTCAACTCTACTGTAAGATTTTATGGACGAAACAAACGTCATTCTGGAGTCGCCTGCGTGCAAGGCTAGATACTTTGAAGAGCTTTAGTCGGCCTAGATAAGCAAGTGAAGAAGGTGGTCGTTTCGTGTGATTGTGGGCCGCTAACCACTTCAAAAAAATTGTGTTAGATCCTTTCAAGTCTTTCTAAGGGCGTTTTGCGGCCCCTGCCCAAATAACACATCCGTATTCTAAAATTGATCCAATGTTGCCGAAATAAGCTGCAGGTATAGGCTCGGTATGCAGTCCCCCCGCTGATCTCCCGGTCTGTAGAGAGCGTGTCAAAACTCCATGCATTTGATTTGCTTTGCTAACGGTGAAGTCTATATGATCGTGAAATGTCAACTTTGCATTGAAAGACTAACTTGGGATACGCTGTCTGGAAATTTGGGATGGCCCACGACACAAATTTAGGTCGTTTTTAGGGGGCTCGGTATTCTCAAACTATCATCGGGGAAAGCAGGTTCAAAATTTTCAGAAGGGCATTGCTGTCTGGAGAGGAGTGACTAAATATTTTAACAACAGTGAAGACATCCCCGCTATCGGCTAAGCGTCTTGACTGGGAGATGCTGAGCTGCTTGAAACAGCCGATGGGGTGGTGGCCCAGGCTATCGTGAGAATCATCCGCTGTCATTGTCTGAACCTCGTCAAGGAGTGCGAACAACGGGGCGGCGTTTGAGGACGACACCGGGGATGTTTCAGGAAGCTCCGCAAAAATATTTGGGATCCAAATAAACGTCTTAGGACTCAACATTTAGCATTGGAAATGCACCTGCATCCTCAAAAATACACATAAATACACCCTGTTGTATTGATCTCTTCGAAAAATATCTACACACAAGAATCGGCAGCTTTTGCTTCATTAGAAGCGAATCATTGCTCACTGAGTCATGATTAAGCCCAGGCAAAAAATTCCACCAAAAGCCCAAAAGGTGCTGGCGTGACAAATCATTACCACATGTACTGCGTTGCCGGTAGTTTTCGATTGCAAATATAAGAATGCCGCCCCGGTAACTAAGTTGGTAGAGCATTGTTCTCCGGCCTTTCTAAGAAAACCGTGCATTGGCAGTGCACCAGTGAAAGCTTGGGATCGGTTCCCCTGAGACGTTCCGGTGCTCAATATTTACCCGACATAGGTCGGCTGGCAACTGACTGGTGATAGGGTGACCTGAGTGGGGCGGCCGTACCTGTTCTCTCTGGGAGTTAGATTTTGAACTCTAAATCAACCCGCCATTGAGAGAATTGCTCATTCAGATGGTGGGGTCGGAGTTAACGTAATAAGTCTCTTGGTAACTTAGTAGGCCTTGATCCCAGAAAGCCGAGCCTGCGACGACTTGTACAAAAAAAACAGGCAAACTCCTGTCTCGAACTTTTTGATAAAAAATATGTATCTCTCAAGACTGTCACAAGATTGTGACAGTGACGTCCTTCACAAACTGTTTTTGAAAAAACGAGACTGTGAAGTGCTCGTCCGCGAGTTTTAAAGGCTACAGCCGCTATGGGTAAGCACGCACACACACACGATAGTGCAATCACGGCCGAGTGTGCAATCGGTCGCTAGTAATCAGCTGAAAGCTGCCGAGCCTAGTGTGTGTAATATAAAATTTCAAGGAGATGTGTCATCACGCATTAACGATTCAATACCTTCAGCCAACGTGAATAGGGAAAGTTTTGGAGTACGCGGCAATTTATATGAGGAAATATCATTGCAAATTAAAAGCGGTATCTCCCGCTCCTCTCCCTTCGTCAAATGGGTAACGCCCCTTTTAGATAGCGAAGAAGAACCCTCTTCAAATGGTCTCGGTAGGTATGTTTCAGATGGTTATGGCCTTAGTTTACAGGTAATATAAAGTAGCCGCACTATTCTTACTTGGTCAATTCCTGTTGCTTGTAAGTTCTACAGACAAAGACGACAATGAAAACAGTTCGTTATCTTTTTTACTGAGCCGCTAAAAAGCATTACCCAATATTCCAATGGTCCTAACTTGAAAGCGAATGGTTGAATAAGCTCGTAAAATAGTCAGCATCAAACAGTTCAGCGGTCTGCACAATGCACGGCTGTAAAGCGTTTCTTTTTACTATCCCCGGAGTTTTAAAGCGCAGTGTAATAAAGGCCAACTTTGATGCAAAAGAACTGGTTCTTCTAGAAAACTCAGTTCCTTGTGTGTACCGATTTCTATCGCCCAACCTTGGCTATTGTAAAAAACGCATAAAAACATGTCACATTTCCGATCTGCTGATAAACGTTCTCTCTGAATGAACGCGTTCTTTCTATTAAATTGAAATGCCTACATTACTGTAAGGCAGTGATTCCCAGCGCTTCGAACATGATCCGTGTCCAGTATTTAAATAAGAAAACAACGTCATCGCACGCTGCAAGAGTTAGACCGATTTATCCAATACACTGTTAATCATCTCCAGCCAGTCGATGCACAAGCGACCCCATGGTGGCAGCCAGGACAGAAAGCTGAAGCAGATGTAGGAGATATCTGTCCGATGTCTCCTGCACCACAGACAACAGAGCAGGAGACATCAGACATTCCCAGTGCCCCGGCACACTTACCTAGCTGATTCGATTGATTGATGCTGGGAGTTTAGGGCCACGCCAACCCACGAGGTCATACAGTGGCCATATACCTAGCTGACTTGAAACCGAACCAACGCTCAGAGTAGGGCTAAAAAGCAGGGGTGTGGATTTCCAAAAATCATTGAGGGTGCCCGAATTTGAAAGGAATGTCTATATTCACTATGTAAAAAATATTTGATGGTAGTATTTCTTATTTTAGCTCTCACACAGAATCTTTGATGCATATAAAACCAGTTGAAATTGCTGGATATGATGATAAGACAATTTGAAGGATATTTTACCACCAACTCGGCCTTTCATCGGTGTTGGCCGCGCACCCTCAGAGAGATATAAGTTCACAGCCGGTTATAAATATGACCGTTCCTCCATGTGCCGCCTCCCTGCCCAATGCCTTGATTTAATTGTTTACGACCACTTGTTGAGGCCCGCATGGTCACAGCTGGCCTCGGCAGTACCAACTGTCGTCCGCGGCGGCCCCGCTGCGGCGGCCGCCGAGCCGGCTGCTTGCTGCGGCCTGCATCTGTCGCAGGGTCAGGTGTCGTCCTGGACCTCGGCGTCAGCTGGTGCCGCCTCCTCTCCCTCCGGAGAGGGGGCCGTCGGACGCCCCTGCGGCCGGCCATATGCCGCACCAGAGCGGGTTCACACGGGCCGTACCGTCGCCGCCGGCCGTGGTTTACTCCTGGACACTAATGACGCGAGCCGGTGGCTGGTAGCCACGGGCACAGTCGCAGGGATCGACGCCGCAGCGCCTCCGGCGGCGTCATGTTTTACGTCCATCGCGAGGCCACGCCAAATTTGAGGCCGTGCGGTGGTCTCATCGCCTTCGCTTTTGAAAAACATATGATTGAATATCGGTTATTTTGGTGCGTTGTTTCCGGAGAAATGATTTGACCGCTGAGCTGACGCCTTATTCAAGCTTTGTAAGCATCAGGATTCGATAAAATCAGAAACAAATGCTGCACAAACTGCCTGTTGTGTCAAATAAGTGTGGTGAGAAAAAAATATTCCGACTCATGAACTCCCAACAGTGGAACCACATCAGTCTGACACTATCCAATGACCTAAATATTCTGGAGGGTGGTCAGGAGCTGGCTTCCATTCAGCCGACCCGGGTTCAAGGCCCGGCGGCTTCCAACAAGGAGCAAGCGGCCGAGAAACCCTTCCAACAGGGAAAGAGTTGGCGACGCATATGACCCGGCAGTTGGTGCGTCGATAAGCCCCAAAATATTGACCTAAATATTCTGCAATATTTCCTAATCTCATCCCGCTGATACCCAAATTAACTTTTCTACCATCTTGTGTTTTCTTTACAATGCCTTAATCGCCCCATTTAAATTATTGCGCGCTTTGGGGTAGTAATTATGAATCCAGACTAGATAAAATCATTAAACTTCAAAAACGAGCAGTAGAATTATAACAAAACCCTTTACTATCCAAGATGAACTATTTCTGACTAAAAATTCAAGTAGAACTAGTATCGCAACAAAAATAGTTATTCCAATGATAATGGTCATGCCAACATGTCTAATTTAACTACACAAATAAAAGACATACAACATTTGGACCTTAGCCACACAAATTACAGAAAATTTTCATTACATGTTCACCAGAAATTAATAAACTTATGTCCAAATTAACACGGAAGATTACCTAAACAAAACACAATAAAAAACATGTGGGATATCTTCCTCAAATATAAACAAATAATATAACCAACGTGACCATGCCTGAAATTTATAGTGGGAGACATGAACCTGTATGGGGCCACATTAAAGACCAATTGTTCCCAATAAATGCTTCCAGTTAATTTAGGTTTGTCGTGTTGCATGGGCGTTTCATGTTGCATGGACGCGTCATGTTGCATGGGCTTGTCATTTGCATGGACGTTTCGTGTGGTGTACGTGTAGTTACGTGTGCGTGTCGTGTACGTGTACGTGTACGTGTGCGTGTGCGTGTGCGTGTGCGTGTGCGTGTGTGTGTGTGTGTGTGTGTGTGTGTGTGTGTGTGTGTGTGTGTGTGTGTGTGTGTGCGTGCGTGCGTGCGTGCGTGGTGCGTGCTGCGTGCGTGCGTGCGTCACTCGCGCTCTGCAGTTTACCGCTTCTGCGCGCTTGCCATGCCGCATGTCTGCCTAATTTGCACTGTCTCCGAGTTCTCTGGCAATGTTACTAGGCCTCTATCTTCGCCAGAATCTCGGAGGGGCTAACACGAATCTCAGTTTGGGTAGTCCCGTTGAAAAGACTAACAATCAACGGTAATGACTAAATTATTGTGCATTAACCTAAATAACCTATTCCGCTGTATATTACAGGGAGCACACGCAGTTTTACAATAGTATTGATATTTATTATGCTTCTCTAAGTTTTTCTTTTCTAGCAGGGCGTGCCGCACTTTAATATTTTATGTTCTGGTGGTGTTAAGTAAGGGCACTTTGTCGTTGGGATCGCGGAGGGGACGCCTGGCTACCCATATGGTGGCGGACCTTACAATAGAATTGCAAAAAAATCTGTTGTTGCGTCGAACAGGCACCCGCCCTTTGATATTTCGTGCTGAAGCACAGAGCCGAGCACATCACGGTGTCCCCGCAGTCAGTCTTCAACGCCCAGACACCGCCACACTAGTATTATCTCAGTCAAACAGCTGTGGACACAAGCCCCGACCCCTAACCGCCGTATCTTCAGTCTCAGCACCGCACCGCCTTCCGCTGACGACTCGCGTCACGTTTCCCGTGGAGCGCTCTCGCGTCACCGGTCGGGCCCGGCCATCTGGTGTTGTTGAGCCGGCGATTGTGTAGCAGCGGCGTCGGCGGCGGCTGCCCCTTGGCCACTGGTAACCGGCGCTGAGTCTCACCCTGCCGAGGCCGCCGTCGCCCGCGGCTGTCAGTCCCTGTGCCGCAGCAGATGTTGCGGTTAGGACTAGCCGCCGGCGCAGAAGTGCGGCCTGCCTGCCCCCAGTCTCTGGTGGCTTCATGTCAGCAATCTGCCTGCTCACCTGGATGCTGGAGATGTATGGGGTGTATCATTTCCATTGGTGAATGATTGCGGTCATTTGGGTGTCATGTCTTCGAACTCGAGATGAAACGACAAGGGATGGCAATCACATCATATTACTCATTCTTCCCAGTTATTTCCCGCTAATGGACAGCTAAAACAAATCTCTAAGCTAAAACGCTGCCATTTTGTCTTTAGAAAGAAAATACTTGGCTATTCTTAGCCCCTTTTCCTGATTTATGCTGCAGACCGGTTTCTATTTGAAGCTCGGTACGATCTAACAATCCATTTTCAGAAGTTTTTTTAGGAAGAATAACGGTTACCAACTAATGTAACAGTTCTTCGCTTTGATTGCGCGAAATCCAAACATTGAAATTTAGAGCAGAAGGTTTCTGTTATTTGAACTTAGACATGCATCAGATTTAACAGCAATCACACAACGAGCTTACAATTACCTTTTGGAGCGTTTCATGACTCCTCCTTTAGGCAGTTGTTGATCGAGTTTAATCAATAGCCCAATCAAGTTTATTCAGTAATCATACAACTCGGGCAAGAGGGCAGAGCAGGGAACTTTGATATATACAGGGGGCTCTCCCCATAAGTATGACCTTTCCGAAATTTTTCACACCCAGCATTTTTGCTCTGACGTATTGGTCTTACTCACTTAAAGCATTAACATGTGTAAGACCCGCACGACCTTTGCTAAACATTTCAGTTACCTTGCGAGTCAAGAGCTGCCATTTTATACACCAGTGATGAAGCAGCTGCAAGGCTAAAGCGTGAGCAATACATTGGACGGCGGGTTAATTTGTCGAGTGTTAACGTATACATGATGGAACATAGAAACAAAAAAATCAGGTGGGGGTACATGCTCAGGGGCAGTGGTGCAACCAGGATTTCGTTTCGGGGGGCAAGGTTTGAAAGTGTGCCCCCCACCTAGGTGTGCTCCCATTTTATAAGTCTGCAAAAACATGCACTTATTTTGGGGTGGGCTCCCCTGTTTTAGTGCGAGTTTTTACAGTTCAAGATTTGAAGGCCTATTTATTTTGATCCCGCTTTAGAATGCACATTTTTCTCTAGAACTACATCCAGCATAAGATGGTCATAGTCGGTTTCTACCTCTACGCGTTCCCCTGGTTTTGCTTTTGGTAAAAAAGTATGTATCATAAAAACAAGTTCATTATATGTCGGGACGTACAATGTTGCATTGAGATACTTTCGTTGGGAAATGATGTCATATTTCAATGAGCAATTATGTCATACCTCCTCCGCATGACCAAAGATGAAATTACAATTCTTATTTGTGTCAATTTCTCGCTTGTGAGCGTGCCATGGCTCATCATGGGATTGTCGTTTTCTCAACGACCCGCAGACAACCAACAGAAGAGAGTATGAATGAAGCCAATGATATTAAGCGTCTAAAAAGTTTGCACCATAATACCAGTGCACGACCCATGTGCACAATAATGCAGCTACACAAATGAAACGAAAATTATTCGTTTGCTGAAAGATGACATTTATATTATCTTGTACACATTGCACTCAAATATTTGATCACCTACAGTTCAAGATGAAAAAATCAAAGGCACACGGTCATGATAAGGTCATCAATTGAAAGAGAATCCATTACATGTTTCCTTTAAAACGACACCCAAGACATCCCAATTAATTTTTGGTGATAAATGAATAGCGAACAAATTTAAAGAAACCCAATGCATATTTTCTTATTTAAAACAATGTCACATTTTATGGACGTACAAAAGATGACCAAACAATTAGCTGTCCACTCAGGAAATTATGTCCGGTAGGCATATTTCTCCCTTTGCCTATTACGGATCATATATATATGACCTATTTAAGATCAAACTTTATCTGCTGTAAGGATACGATATTAGGTAGAGGAGCACATTAAGACAAGCTCCAAGACTTTATCTGGACCGATTATAGCAAAACTATTGCCTGGCCAGGCACGGGAAAACCTTCCAGGACAAAAAAGACAGGACAGGAACGAAAGCAGAAATTGGGCTGCTGGATGGTCGTTGACAAGCGTGCGAACAAGTGACATTATTCTGACAGAATCAATTTACTTTTCCTGGCTGTCTTTACCCAACTGGCTTGCTACTTTTCTTGTTTGGTAAATACGCCTGGTATCTTTTTATTGTTTATTTCAGACCCAGAGACAAACTCTGGGGTGCTCCCGAGACTAATTTTTGGACCCTCCAATGGAGATAAGTCCTGCGAGCTCTCAAGGCCTCCGCTTGGACCCCCCGACACCAACACTGAGGCCCTCAAGACCAACTCTTGAGGCCCCGAAACCAGCGTTAGGGCCCCGAAACAGACGCTTGGGGATATCCGAGACCAGCTTCTGGGGCCCCCAGACCAAAAATTTTGGCCACTGAGACCAACTCTTGTGGGCCTTCCAAAACTTACTCTGGGGGCACTCCGAAATCAGGTTTAGCCAGAAGCCATGAAATTGATCCTTCTGGGAGCGTGGAAAGCGATGCGCCTCTTATTTAGATACGCTTCAATTCATTTGCGAAAAACAGAGGAGAAGCCCAGTCGGACTCACTAGGCGGTGAAGGATTATGCTGCGAAAACAGTGGTTTTATATTTCTTACTACTTGGTAGGGGGACTTTGGAAGCAATAAATCGGTCCAAAGTGTCAAGTGGCCTAAAACTGTCCATTGAATGTTTTCCCAAGTGCTTTGCTCGAAATTCCGACTTTGACACATTATTATCCCCCCTACCTATGGGTCAATTGGCCGACGACGGCAGTTCCTCGTCGAGGCGACGCCTTGCCAAGGCCGACGGGGTCGACGCCTTCTGTAAGTGCTCGCTGTACCTCCGCCTAAATACTCGCTGTGATACTGTAGGTCCGCCAACATAAACTGCAGGACAAATTAAATATCATGCCAGGGGTATTGGTAATCACCTGTCTATCTCAGCTCAAATCCTTCTATAGCGGTGTCACATTCCCATTGATCAATTAACACGAGCGCTGAAGAGAGGGCCTGAGAGGCCCCCACCTATTTTTCCAAGGTAGCCTGGGAACCATTCGTAGCCCAAAAACGATAATCGGTCATATTTGAGAGAATTTAACGGCACGTCCAATGGCGAAGGAATTTTGGAAATCGATCGAAAAATGTTTTCACTTATTGGCTTTCAAAGTTAAACCCGCATTTTGAGACTGCCACAATCGCACGGTCGGACCAGTTCGCTTGCATTGGAGACCGAGTGATGACATCATAACGCCACATAAATGGGATGATATTTCAAGGTCACTTCACATGAAGGCAAGGTCAAGAGCACTGGTAAAGGTCATACGAACACTTTCAAGGTCATTGGCTCCTGTGCTTTCGGTCAAATGGTGTTCCCTAATCTGACTCATACTATTCTATGACGTCATAGTTAAAGTAACTCAATGTTAAATGTCAAGGTCAGAGGTAATTGGCAAAGATTCATCCTCATTTCCGGCCCAACAGCTGCTACAGTGCTAGCTAGCTATAGTCTAAATTATAGGAAGTATACCATAGAGTGACGTCATAGGTCACCTTGACCTTGACCGTGAATGAGCTTGACCCGAAAATTTTGTTTTTTTCCACATTATTACGCAGTGGCCCATACAGGGGGCTAGGGGGCCTCAAGCCCCCAAAATGTCCGAGTGCCTATGGTTAATACGTACGCAGACGCTGATCCTATGCAAGTGCAGCGAGGTTCGAGCAGCCCAGGCCCCCGCCCCCCCGAAATTAGTCATGGATCCACCACTTTTATTACGTCATTTGTCAATAGGTCCCCAGCACAGCCAAGATTTGACATTTATTACCTCGTTTGACCTTGAAGATATTGACCTAGGTCAATAAACATTGCCTATGATGTAGATCACCATAGCCCCACCCACCCCCAACTGGCATTTTCTAAGCTTCTTAGTTTCTAAGATCTCAGGGGGCCTACCAGAACCCCTCTATTGCGCATTAGTGCCAGATCCCCCTCCAGTGCGTGTTTTCACAGCAGCCCCGATGGGCCTCCGAACCACCTTTGCCATGGTGGAGGGGGGGTGTCTGAGCAGCTTCCCCCCACCTCGAACTCGGCACCTCTGCAGGATAGCGAAAAAACGCGAACTTTGGTGGATGGCTCATACAAATTCATGAAGAAACTATATTAGTCACTTTTTTGGACCAGGTCAATACTCAGGTCATGACAGGTCAAACAGGTGACATGTTAGAGAATAGTCTTTGCGCTCTAGCATCTGATAGAGTTGGGTTAGAATCAACTTGAAGGCATCATTCGCTTCCTCATGTTACGGAAAATTGGCTGATGTATAATATGACTATACTAGGTCAGAAAATAAAATGACCTGACCTGAAGTCAGGTCAAGGTCACCATCTGATCTAGCATAGTTATCATGCATATCAATCAACTTGCAATAACAATGGAAACGTAATGGTATCAAAATAAAAGCTTTTTAGTTATTTCCAGCAAATTTATTGACCCATGTCCGAAAAAAACCTGCTTAGGTAGCCTCAGATGACCTCCCAGAGGCCACAGGTAAGAAATTGTAGCATGAATTTCAAAAGGGGCCCAGGATACTACGATTTGGATAATGTGGAAGTATTTTCAACTGTATCTACACACACGGCGGATCAGGGGGGCAGGGGCCATGGCCCCCAAAGCCCGAAATAGTATCTTTGGCCCCAAAACGACCGACTTTTGGCCGTTTTTTAAATCCTATGCTTTTGCGATTTTTCCCGATTTGGCCCCCAAAACGATGTTTTGGCCCCCTCCAAAACTTTTCCTGGATCCGCCAATGTCTACACAAATACAGTCTAATTTCTGTTTTCCCCGTGCATTTGAGATAGAGAGGTCATGATCTGTATCTGACCCTAGGTCATCGATATAGAAAATACCGGAGCACACACACACACACACACACACACACACACAAAACACACACACACACACACACACACACACACACACACACACACACAGGATATATGAGAACTGTTTTCATTGTACTTGAGTAATGCTCGAAATTATGGATCCATTGAAAACGGATGCATACACAAGGATATATATATATATATATATATATATATATATATATATATATATATATATATATATATATATATATATATTAAGGCCCACTTCCCATTTAAATAGGTAAGCAGGAGTGCCCTGCAATACCCGTACGGTCATTACCTAGTTTTGTCCGATTGAACACATCAAAAAATAGGTTAGTTTCATCATGTTAGTTGACCGCACCACTCCCCGTTGTTTTTATATATTAGTTACTCTCTGCCTTATCCCAATTTTAGTATGTTCCCACGTCATGGCCCCAACGAAGGCTAAGGTTAACTAGTTACTATCGATGGGGCCAGGACGATAGTCATGTTAGGGTATTAGTGGGTGGGTTAGTTCCTAAATGGGCAATGATACCATTTTGTAGCACTCGGTGCGCCCATTATGTTATATGAGTTTCAATTGGATAGATTAACCCCTTTCTTACTTTTGCTATCTTAAACTTTTTTTGGAAGTGAGGCCGCTTGACCTGCACTGATGATCTGACCGGAGATGACCAGACCTGTTTTTTAAGAAAAGTTGCAGAATTGATCAAGGATAAGGTTTACCAAGTACGACGTCGATTCGCGCCGCCATTTTTTATGCTGCCGGAAAATCGAAGAGGGAGAGTTCAAACACCCCCACCGGGGTGAGGGCTAAAGGCAGGTGGTCATCACTGATACGGTAGACAACAGATTGCGCTATTTGTATTGTTTTGGCGAAAGCTCCAGAAATACTCTAGATATGCCCTTGCACGTAGGCTAAAGAACTATCTCCCGTTACACGTCTATGCAGTATATATATATATATATATATATATATATATATATATATATATATATATATATATATATATATATATATATATTCATTCAATTTGATAACAGTTATTCTTTTTTCATTCAATTTAGTGAAAGTTATTCTAAGATCGTTTCCTGTGGTAAGATTTCAAAACATACTGACCTTCATTTAACATGATTCTGTAGAGAATTAAAAGCTCTTTTCAATGGTGTATTCAATTTGTTATTCAACGTCACGAAAAGGAACTTATAGACAGGCAAAGCTTGGGGTGCCTTTTTGGATCACCCTGTATATATATATATATATATATATATATATATATATATATATATATATATATATATATCCTGTGTGTATGCATCCGTTTTCAATGGATCCATAATTTCGGAGCATTACTCAAGTACAATGAAAACAGTTCTCAACGTATAATAAAATGTTATCGCTGCTTTTTCATCGTACCTTTCTTTAAAATAACATCTGCTGGACATAGAATTGACCTCTCTCACTATCATCATGTATTTCTCACACTTCCACACAAATGAGGTGGCTTTTAAAGTGTTGTCGCAATGAGTATGAAGTGATTATAAAATATGGAAGGAGATGGTAAGGATGAGGAAAGGTGAGGATCAAGAGGATGGGATTCTACCTGGAGGGGTCGCTGCAGCCACAGGCGCATGCGCTCACAGCCTCCAGGTAGAGTAAGGATAAGGATAAGGATTAGGTTCCGGTAAAAAAACACACACACACAATCGCACACTCACTTCGAACACTGAAACTAAAATAATATGAGGATGAAAATGTTCGATTCTTCGGCTTCGTTTTCATTTCGTCTTCGATCTGGTAAATTTCGTTGTTTGTGCTCCATCATGTCTGTGACATCGTTGCCTTGCTTCACTGTTGTTCAATTGTTGCATATTTTTTTCTTTAATCTCCGGTGCTGATGTTCTCTTTCACAAAACTTGTTTTTTTATTGTTCTCTAAAATTAGCCCTCCTGAAATATTTCAATATCCCCGCCGCAGAAGATTTTTTTCTTGAAGGAGCTCTTAAAAAACACGTGAAACGCAACAAAAAATCAAGGAGAAAGATTAGCGACGAAACGAGGATAGTAGGCCAAAAAATGATGACTTACTTCTTATTTTTATCTTCTTCTAGCCTGCACCAGAGACGGTCGAGGCGAATGAAAATTAGTACATAATGTAGCCAAAAGAATGTATCCTTCACCTGTATGGTATCATTGCTAATTTTGAATTAGAACGAAGGTATTTTTATATTTTTAAAGAGCACTGAAAACACGTCCACTCTCTGTCGCTGAAAGAACTGAACTGAACTATCATGCAATAAAGATACAGGTATCATGTGAGTAAGATACACGGTGCTCCGTTACACCTAAAACGGCAGCAGGCAGAACTGCCTTCGAAGAACGGACAACTTTGTCCGATTTCCGGCACCTGAGTGAGCGCCTGATAGCCTGGGGCCCCCAGGGCATCCGCCCGATCTGGGACCCCGCGGTCCACGCGGCCGTTTACGCAGTGATAAATGACGCGCGTGAAATTGGCGTAACGAAACTGCCATCCGTACATTACACGCCTCGTTTCTTGATAACGAGAGCCCTGGACGTGAACGGACGGAGGAGAGAGGAGCTACCTCACTGGGAGAAAGCAAATGAGCGTGTGAGGCAAACGGACGGAAACGAGCGACTACCGACACGTACATTGTATAGATCGCATGGCATCAGCCTAATTTGTAGACGTCTAATTGTCTGATCGCTGCTTCCAATATTTCACTAGTGATGTTACACTTCCTATAAGAGTCGGCCAAGTTTCCAAAACAGGGAAGGTTAGTGGTGGGTTTCATAGCGGTTCTTCCGGAACAAAGATCCGAGATAAGGTGTAATAAGACAGTTTTAGCTACTAACCAAAAAAATTAAATTAGATATGCTAACCAGGCCATCCTCGTCAACAGGTAAAGCCATCTCTCGTTTGAGCGACTTTAGCACCCACTCATGGGACACATGGGATCAGACAAATCATATTGTAAACTGGAGGAACACTGGAGTTGGAGACAAGCCGAAAGTAGCCGCCGCTGTCTTCTATTAACGTACCGGTGGCATTGCCTGTTGTTATTTTAGGGAAGTTCTGATTGCCATGGTCTTTTATATTATCATCAAGCCAACGGCTTCAACATTGCGCGATAGTGTCATTGGTGTGGTTTCTAAGGTAGGCACGGATGAATGAATCGAGTGCTTATTTCCACCCTTAATATGGAGCCAATTCACGCAGCTAAGAAGACAATTGCTGCTTATATTTCATTCCAGTGTGTGTAGATGCTAAAACACAAATATGAAAATACTGAGATGAAGTGAAAAATGCCATTATTTCAAAAATCAATGTCAATTTGGGCAACGCCGAAACGGTGCACATTTTCTTCGACATTATCCCAAGGCATGTAGGTATACGTCATATTCCTACGAGCCTTGAGCTCATATTCCTACGTCATTTGAGCTGAAATGAAATAGAATATATCGCAGATACCTCTGATGAGAAAATGCTTGAAATATCCTAACATTTAGCTGAAGGGCTGGGTTTATTGTACTTGCACTGGCGGAGCAGTTTTGAGAGCTGTGAGAAACGTTTCATTGACCAGCGAATTGCCATTTTCTTGAATTGTGAGAGAAAATCAAGATGAGGGCCTGTTTTCCCGGTGCATATGCGACATACACCGCACAAGATGCCGGGGGCAATGTATTTTTTCTAACATCTTACGATTTCCTCACTTCTCCCTTGTATAAGTACCGAGCTCCGTCGGCTTAATAAAACACTCTGAGATAAGGTATCCTGAGCACACGCGCAAGCTCAGGGGCTGCCCAGTCCCAGCACACAGCTCTCAGGGGGCGCACCCGCCCTCTGGGGCTGACTATAAACACCGTGGCCGCCGGCGGACGCGGTAGCCCGGCTGGAGAATTAGCGCCCAGCGCGTCTGACGACGCTCCTGTTTTCCAAATCACCCGAGGGCCGACATTCGCAGAAGCGCCACCGAATCTGACCACTAAACCACTCGTTACGGTTTGTCTTGAATCGGATGTTTGTTGCGGAAAATATGATACTGGGCGGCAACTAAATACAGGCTTGGCATCGGACGCGTCGTTGTTCATTTTTAGTAGCCGTCAAACATATGGATGGGTGACTGGCAGTAATTGGGTATGACGCCTGGATAATGCTGCGTGTTTGTGATGCTAATACCCTTGTGCGCCGCCTACGCGAACCCCACCTGTGGCGGCAACTCAGGGGGAGGGGGAGGGGGAGCACCACCACGGGCACCCCCGTCGGATGTTTGAAGCATCTGAGTCGCAACATCGCGCCCCGCCTGATGTCAGCCGTGAGCGATAGCTTGGCAATCGGGCCTGATCACAGCCCTAGGCCCGCCGCCAATCTCTGACCACGATTAACAACTCCAAATCCTGATTGTGATTAATGGTCAGACAATCAAGAGCCGTCAGCGGCATGGCACGGCTTAGAGGCACACAAGGTCAAGAGCGAGACGCATTCCGGTGGTAATGCGCTTGGTAATTACAGCGGCACAGAGACGGCATCTGTCGACAGGTCGTTAGGTGGAGACGGCCAGCCGATAAAAAGCCCGACAGAAGCGTTGCAGCCATGCCATATGGCTCAATTCCTTTCAGCTCCGGGCCGGGCCGGTCAGGAAAAACGTGGCATGCGCGTCAGACACCTGGCCTCGCTGATGTACTCGTTTTAAAAGAGGTGGAGCATATGGAAAAGGAAAATAACAAGGAGCTGACCGATCACGAAACAAGAGTAATTCAGATGTTTGTGTCACGCCTGGCTTACCTTTATGCCTGTGTTAAATATATGACGCTGGTGACTTAAGACCGCTAATTGCTCGTGCACTGAATTATGGACTCTTCGTTGCATATTGGCAGCGGCCAACTGGGAGGAAGCTCTCACTGTCACTGCCACAGCTAGGTACAGCCGGCACCAGAGTTGCCAGGTTTCTATAGTGAAAATATGCCACATTTGTTGTTGTTGTAGCCGCGGTTTCCAGGGGTATATTTAACACACAATAGCTTCAAGTGCACACTTAAAATACAATCGACAATTGGGCACATGCCCCCATTCACCATCCCTGCCCACAGTCCAATATATATCCCTTCGCTACCCCTTCCTTTCCTCACTCCCATCCCCTTTTCCAGTACAAACTACCGCACATGCTCTCAATCATCACACTGCACACAGAGCATCCACACTTCAAAACTCAGCACAAGTCCCAACCAACCAACACGACCGTCCAACCGGAGCAAGTGCACGGCAGCCATCACGAAGTTTGTGAGAGCCCCTATAGATGGCACTTTACATTCATTGAACATAATATCGGAAAGTACCATCCATCGCATCCATGCACATACAATGCACCGTCATACAGTAACTCAACCAACTTCACCGGATATTGAATTCCGCGGTCACATGCCAGCCATCCCAATGCTTACTAATCGCAACCTCCTCACATCACCAGGCCCAGCCATGCCGCTGCGGTCGCAACAGTCAGACAAAAATGTCACGACGCACACCCGGGCAAAATACCGGGCACACACCGAGCGATTTGGCATATTTGGCATATTTTTGGTCATGATATTGCCCTAATTTGTGAAATATTGGTCATGATCTATCAAAAGAACATAGAAAAACATGCCAAACATACCATCTCTGTATACAGTCTTAGATTTTGTGTGTTCAGAGACATGATTGGCTTTTTATAACATTTTGAATATACAGTATTACATGTAAAAATATGTAGGACTTTAACGGCATTTTTTCTCCAGAACTTATATTACATCAACTTTAAGATTTTTTCCGGGATTTAGATCCTAGTAAGGTATATAAAAACCTATTTATCGACTATTTCGAATCTATTCGTATATTCATTATTCATATATTCGTTCAATATTCGTTAATAAGGAATCGTCGAATAGATTCGAAATATCCGATAAATAAATTTTTCATATACCTTACCAAAAATTTAATCCCGAAAAAACCTTAAATTGTATGTAAAATATGCCAAATTTGTAACATTCGGCTGTAAATATGCCAAAGAAACTGGCAACCCTGGCCGGCACATCCATAGCAAAGTACCTACCTGTGTACAGCGGGCTAAGTCGGAAAAGCCGATGTCATAGTTGAGTGTATCAGGGATGAATACCCAATCAAATCCATTGGTGGATTGGATGGAGAATTGGGGAAGCATCAGATCTGGATAAATATTTAAATTCCGACTTTTGTCGATTTCGAATAACACTTTGGACGTGAATAGAATTTATATTGACAGCAATAATAGCAAGTAAATAGATTGTCCTGAAGTGGTGGGGGAAACTTCAGATATGGACTGGACTGGTCGGGGAAACTTCGGATGTGGACTGGACTGGTCGGGGAAACTTTGGATATGGACTGGACTGGTTGGGGAAACTTGGGATGTGGACTGGACTGGTTGGGGAAACTTTGGATATGGACCGGATTGGTCAGGGAAACTTGAGATATGAGCATTGGATCCGAATATCCTGCACTAGCACACACCCTGACATCACACACCCTGACACATTCCTACACAGAGACCAGAAATATTAGCAGCGTATTTTGACAAACTGGACTATCTGCGATGGGTGGGGTCTGGAACTCCCTATAGCCTACTGAGCAACATGACGAAGCTCGGTTACATACGCTTCAGCAGGAAGCGGGAAAAGTTAGATTCTGAATGGGGAAGCGCGAATTCGGAACAGTCTCATTCCTTTCAGCTTCAGTTCAGTGCACTTCCAATACAAAGCAAAAAATAAACAGAATATGGCTACTATATTTTCATTCCCAAATACTGGCATGAAAAAGTCCAGATTACCAGGGATGTCTCTGAGGGACCAATAAATATTGTTATTAGGCTTTACATTAATGTGTGCATGATATGGGCGCCATCATGAAAATAATCAAACCCTTCAACTTAGTTGATATCTACTAAAGAATAAAAATTTGAGGTAGCGTTGTGTAGGGTCAGCTTTAATTGACACTATCCAACTCTACTGACTACCTCAGCCAGCTCCCATTCCTGCTGGATGCATTTTCTGGGTAACTGGCAGTGACGTATCGTGGCCAAATTTGTACCTTTTTTTGCTACTTTTCTCCCCCATGCCCGCTTTAACACGCGCAGTGGAGGAGTTCTTAACCCGCGCCCCACCGGGGGTCCGGCGCCACCTTCGCCCCAAGGGGGGCATCGATGGCCCCCCTCTAACTCCGAAAATATGGGCGTTAGCGCAAATCTACAAAATGCACTAGAAAGCTCGCGTGAATTCAGTAAGAAATTACTTCACATGTTTTAGTGCTCAGGTCAATGGTTTGACCTCCAGATTCACTCAAATATGCAATGCTTCAGCAAACTGGGCATAACTCTTATGCCATTAGAGCTATTGAGGTCTGGTAAAGTACATTTGATAGGAAATCGCCAGTAATTTTTCCGTTATGTGCAACGTTAAGACCTCCCGCCAGTGGTTTGACCTCCAGAGGTCACCTCGTGACCTAATATGACCTGAGGTCACGAAAGGTCAGAAAGTGACTTTGTCCGTATATAAAATGAAAGCCAGTGACAAGACAAACACGATGGTGCTTGTTTCAGCGCTCTAGCTTAATTAGGTCAAAAGTTATTGTCAAAATACTGTTTTTTACCCCTGGTGACCTTGTATGACCTTGGAGAGGTGAAAGGGCAAATAAGGCCCCTGGAATCCGTAAAAGAGTGTCAAAGAACGCTTTTCTGATCAAACTGAGCATTTTCAATCGTTTTTGTGACTTTTAGATCATAAGGCAGCTTTTCCCCATGCTTTGTCAATGGGAGAGGTCACCTCGTGACCTGATCTCAGGGCACGAAATCGAAAAATCCCGGATATACACTTTTAGACCCTGGAAGGGTCATGAAGTGTAGGAAGTTTCAAATTGATCGACTTCGAAATGTAGCTCTTACAGAGCTCTAAAGTTGAAGTGAGGTGACCGTGGTTGACCTCGTCTGGTGACCTGACCTTGGGTCACCCGGGGTAAAAAATTTCAGGGATGGTGGAAAATGATGCAGTGAGAGGTAGAGCCCTGAACCGCGGTGCTGCACCTCATCGTTTTTCTGCTATCCCGGAAAAACCTTAGGGGGCCATAGATGGCCCCCCGGTGGGGCGAGGGTTAAGTGCCCGACCTATTTTTCCAAGTAGGCCGGGGAACAGTTGACCGCCGAAAATCACTACTAGGCTGCCTTTGAGAAAACTCAGGAGCGCATCGATTGGTGAATAATATTTTTACTTGTAGGCTTTCATTCAGACCTATATTTTGAGACCGTTCAAAATCGCGCAGTCGCACCAGTTTGCCTGCATTGCAGACCGAGTAGGGACGTGATAACGTCATATAATCGTGTTACATACCAAGGTCACCCCACATGAAGGTCATGGTCAGGGTTAAAGGTACAGGTAAAATTCATTGACACCAGTATTTAGGTCAGATGACACTATTCAATATAACATATGTTGCGCTATGCCTTTATAGTTAAGCCTACTCAGTTTCAAGGTTAAGGTCAAATTTCAATGTCAAATGTCTTTTTTCATGGTCATTTTCTCATTTTTCGGCCAAATACTGCTATAGTGCCAGTTATATTGTACATTATTGGGAGTGTGTCATATTGTTACGGCGTAGGTCAGTGACCTTGATTGACCTTGACCTCAAACTTTCGTTGAATACTGTGTGGGAACTTTCTTTAATGAATTTGGTCCGCAATTATTGTATAACTCCTTTTTTCCGCATAATCATATAATTATATAATCATAATTATTTCCCAATAGGTCTCCAGTACGACCCATAGTTGACTTTTACGACCCCGTTTGACCTTGAAGATATTGATCTAGGTCAGTAGAGCCTAGTCAAAATGGAAATCACCATAGGCCCCACGTCTTCCCCTCCCCCCACAAACGGGCGTTTTTCTAATCTTCTTGGTTTGTGAAATCTCAAGGGAGACACTTTAGGACTCCCTCCACTGCATGTTGACGCCAGACCCCTCTCTACCGCGGGTGTTAGGTCATCTCTACCGCTTGAACTTTACCCGAGGTTAGATGTATGAGGGGAGCCCTCTATGTACTATTTCCAAGGTACTAACGTCGTAAAGTAGTTATTGTCAATAAGTTCTTATGAACAAAAAAACTGTGGCCTAAGCAAACAAGGTCATGACAGTATTAGCAGGAAAATGCACAAAAAGTCAATGCGACGCAAGATTGAATAGACATTAGTAAGCAGGAAAAAGGAAAAGGGAAACGAGTATCGCCTCGGCTGACATAGATTCAAACCAAACCCTAGCAGCGATGCTCACACAATCCTAGCTAATCGTATCATCGTACAAAAACAACAACTTCAGCTAATCTACAGTATGACACCGGCAAAAACGCCCTTGGTCGCCCCCGGGCGAGAAGACCAACTCCAACCCCACCATTCCCCTCCCCCCACTGCTGTGGCATTCCCAGCCGAGTCTTCTGCGGCAGGCTTAGCCGGCGACCCAGGCGACGACTGCCGCAGCGGCGGGCGGCCGCTTGAGGACCGTGTGAAAACACCTGCTCGCGCCGCGCCGCGCCAACCAGCTGATAAATTAATTCCCACCTGGTCGCCGAGGCCAAGATTAAGCCGGTCACAGAGTGGACGTGCGCTGATAAAGTCGGCAGACGTCGTGTCAGAAGCCGCCGCCGCCCGCCGCGACGTTTGTTGACGGCTCTCCAACTGGCGCGCCGGGATTAGCTGTTTACTCTTGGCTCCAGGCTTCTGTGTAGTTTCAGGATTTTGGCGTGGATTAATGTCGCTTTCACAAGTAAGTGTTTTTTGCAGAGGCAGGTTGCTGGCGGAATTAAATGAAATGCGCTGCTACACGTTAACGACGCGAGATTGCCGGCGGCGTTGCGGAGCGGCGCGGCCATAAAGCTGGCAGAACTGCCTGGAGACAGACCGCCGGGTAGTCTGCGCTCAGCAGTCACTTTGACTTCATCCCGGGTGCTGGTTTGCCGCCATTTGTGATGCATCCGTCGACAACGGGAGTAATCACATCTCGCCCGGCGGGCGCCGCAGAATTAGGCGCTAATGAACACAGGCTCCCAGCGCGAGCGCGCGTATAATTAGCAGACGATTTGGCCGACTTACAGGATCATTTGAGCCCGACTGATGTTTCTTTGCGGTTCCTTGAGGGATTTCTCACCGCTTCACCCCGGTAATGTGATTACGCCCCCTCAGCTGTTCTGGATATATCCATGCACAGGCTACTCTCACCCCGTAAAATTGCCACAAAAACCGCTGACACAGCTCATCAACGGCCAATCATCTCTGGTGAAACAAGGAAGGCTAATGCAATTTTCCATGATTGCGGCGACGCCAGCCGACCCTTCCATTGTGCGGCGCCGTCTGGTAATTACCAGTCACAGCGGTGTTTTTGTGCTCGTCTGATGGATGGAAGCTCGGTCGCCGGTCGCGGAGGCGCCAGCCTCTCAGCCGCGCTTCAGGCGCCGGTCTTCAGGCGAAGAGAGCCGTTGACAGCACGACTGAGGCCGGCCAAGGCCGCGGCTCGCTGCCAAAACGAAGCCTTCATCGCCGTAGTGTATGTATACCGCCGGCAGCGACGGGCGGGAGCCTCAGCCAAATCAGCCGACGACAACGGCGACGCAGTCACCCCCCCGCCCGCAGCCGGCTCTGCAGTCTCAGTCACACTCACGCAATGCGACCGAGTTCATGCTAAAGTATCGTGACGGCGCAAGGTATGAATCAATGCCCTTCCCACTTTGCAGATTAGGATGCATCTGGACAGGTAGTTGAAAGTAGTGCAACAAATTTAGGTTTAGAGTTGCATGGAGATTTATGCAAATTTATCAGGTATGAGATTAAGTGCCAAGGCTAATAAGCCGGGCATCACGATTGATTTTTTACTGGGAATCGATGACTCTCCAGTCATTATATAGCCTAGGCCATGGGCGCAAAAAGCGGGGGGACGGGGAACGCGTCCCCCTGTTGGCCAACCAGGGAGACGTCCCCCAATTTTTGGGTCAATGGTCATTAATGCCGTCAGGTACCGAATACGCTCAAAATTCGCCTCCCCCAGTCAGCACCAGCCCGGGTTCGTCTCCCCCTGCGAAAATTCCGTGGTGGCGCTCCTGGCCCAGGCCATTATATATGTCACTCGATTCGGTTTGCTGGCGGACGCAGGTGGAGTGAAAATTAGTACTTGAACAAATTAAATTAAAATAGGCATTCTCTCTCTCTCTCTCTCTCTCTCAAAAAAAATTAAGTCAATAAGTACGGTATCAAAGGGAAAGCATGCTTCCATCTTCGTTTTATCCCCTCCACAAGCCTATCAAACTAGATAAATCTGATTCAAAACCCTAGGAATGAAAACAATATAGCCCAAAGGGATATTTTAGCATCATCTTGACGTTTTATTTTGGTGCCCGGGCACCCTCTGAAGAGATATAAATCCACGCCCCTGGCGTCGTCAGTAAGTGCCATTCAACGTAATTTTCCAAAAACCCATGATTATCATCCTTCACTTAAGAATGATAACTACGACCGTTGAATGTGCTTGGAGGGTTCATATGGCCCCTGTGAGCGACTCTATTTGTGTGCATCTTGGGCCTGCAGGACCCTGGAAAGCGCATCGCAGGTCGCCGGCTGGCATCGCTGGATTTATAACTCCAGCTACCGGGGGACACGAGGCAATTTATCTGTCGCCTTATCACCAAGCGAAGAGTTCATTTCGCCCCACTCATCACAAGAACGCTACGATCTGATCCCTAGCATTTGCTACCCGTGTCACCTCTTAACAATCGTGACAGCGTCACATCCCGAAGACAAACTTGCCACCTTTTGCGGCGTCTTCTCGTTGGCTCACCGCCCCCTGTATACACAATGGCGTGCGGACAGCGCGTGTCGTCGACGTTGTTCCGCCCTCTCTCCGCCCTCTCTCCCTGACGGCCTTTCGGCGCGCCTCTCGATAACGTCATGCTCCCAACACTAGTACGTGAGATCTGAACTCGGAAACACCGGCCAGGCAGCTAAGCCACATCAGGAGCTATAACATGATGGGGCTAACGGTGCGTACTGAATTTATTTCAATAAGACGTCTTTGAAGTCTTTTAAGCCAAATTTTTGTCCCTGAGCCTGAGCTGAGCCTTCCTGCTTCTGGGAAGCTTCTGTACCACGGCTGCTGCGTGGTGCGGTTTGCCTCGCGTGACATTGGAGCGGGTGAGAAACTGTTGCGCGGTTGTTGCATGGCTTCTCCGGTTTGCCACTGCACTATTAGATGGATGGCGAGACAATCAAAACTGGCTTTATAGAGAGCGTCAACCGACGTGTTTGATAGGTCATGCCTTTAATCGAATTGTCCAGTTAATAACCCTCCATATGATCTAATCACTATCAATGAGGTGCACATCTACAAGTAAAATGTACTAGCTACAGTTGTTTGTTCTCATCATAATACCTCTACCGTAGAGGATTCCGGCATAATCGCGCACTGGAGGGGGCAAACAGTGTCTCTCCTACTTATGTCGGACACCTTAGATATCGGAAAGCAAGGCATTCGTTTGGGGTCTTATTAGGTTTACAGTGGTCTACGTTAAGACAAAATTTATTTGAACAAAGGCCAGCATATTTAAGATCAAACAAGGCGAAAGATGGCAGCTCTGGGCTAGATTGGGGGTATATGCAAAACTACCCCAGTTACGTTCTAGGAGCGGCTCGAAAGCTATGAAAGTGGGCAAAGACGGCGGAGTGTAGGTTTTACACAGCATTTCCGAATTTTTGCGGTAGAAACTATTCGAGCTCATTGACCTCAGATGCCAAAATTTGATTATATTCCCTGTTGTTTTACGGCATAAGTCAGGACAGTGGATTTCCAAAATTCATTGGGGTGCCAGAATTGGAAAAAACGACCACCATATAAAACGAGATAGAAGAACATTATCTTTGTTGTTGTTGTTTTTTTTTAATTTTAAAACACAGGTAGCTCCATTTCCACTTGTACAGCACTGGGTCGTGTCCAGCAGCAGGCCCACCGACATTCACATCACTCAGTCCTCGTGTTACTTCCAACTGCTCTGCCATCCCTACATCTGTCTATGCCATAATTTGAGTTGATCATAGTGCCACCTCAAGGAAGGAGGTTAGGCGCGCTACATGCATCGGAAAGGTGGGGTCGATGATAAGTTTAGGAATGATATACCCGAAATGGACAGGGATCGGTTAAGGCAAGACACCTTGTCATTGCTCCCTGCCGACCTATTTCGATAGACATGAGAGCCCATAGCATATACCACGGTGGGGAAGAGGGCAAAAAGTGCACTCAACATGGGCAACACAAGTACACGCAGCAGACGACACAACACACATCAGATACGCACAGCTACAGAACACACAGGGACAGTACAACCACACATCCCCCTCAGAGGAAAGAAAAAAGAAAAGACGGAGCAATGAGCCAATTTGTAGTTTTGAATCAAATCAAATGGCATCACGCCCCATCACCATGGGGAGCCCCACATTTCCCACTCCACCTCATCCTCGTCGACGGGACAACTGATGCAAGGCACCAGTCACAGTTTCGGTGCCCACCGCTCGTCATCGGACCACAGTGTGCCCGGCGGCGCAGGGGACGGGCACACCATCAGGGCCGGAGCACCCGCCAGCAACAAACCCCACATGCCCACACAAGGTCCAACGAACCACCAGCAGTAGGCCCAAGCGCCTCCCTCCTCATAAATGCTATGAATAACGTTTAGGGGGTCTTCATCATCCCCCAAACGACCCCCCCCACACACCACCACATCCATGGTTCCATCCAAGGAGAATCACAATGGGAGTATTTTAATTAGAAATTTGAATACGTATTTAAGGGTTAGTAAGTTTCTAGGAATATTTTCTTCGTAGCATTTTTGAACATGTATTTTGATCTTGGTATATCAGCTATGTTTGGAAGTTTTAGCCAGCACACAGTGATTTCAATCCTGCAATGATAAACAAGGTGCATTTTAACACTAACTCGATATTTCATATCTGTGTCATGTTGTCATGTCATGTCATGGGGGTGCCTGGGCACCCCCAAAGAGATGCAATGGGCCTAAATTCACACTTCTGCATTGAACCGCTCATTAAAAGCTCCAAGCAACAAACCATTATCATTCGAGAACATTCAGTTACCGTTTCCACCGAAGTGTGCCATGCTATTAAGATCTCACAGTGAAATCTTTAAAAATTTTGAGCATACCAAGAAACACAGCCATTGAAAATTCCCACCGTCGAGAAGAATCTATTGATTTGCATTTCATTGATGTCCTCTCTCATACCCGTACAAATGCTTGATCAGTACGGGAACATTTGGCCTAAAAAAATTAGCACCTACCACAGAAGTATTTCTTTTGCTTATGTTACGGTAAATCGTGTTTGACTGGGACATATTAAGTTCTTGCAAAAGTTATTTAATACACCAGTCGTATTTCGGCTCTATATTCGGAGCTTTCGAAGGTCATTCGACTATCTTCGTCAGCAAAATATTGTTCAGCCAGCGCCCAATTTAATACTACACAAGTTTAAGAAAACATTGCATCATACTCGTGCTAAACCTTCAAATTCTACTTGTTTTTGTTGCCCAAGAATTATGAATATACAAGTTCAAACATTTAATTAAGCGAGTTAAGAGTCACAAAGGCAAATACAGTACACACACGGGAAGGTTATAACCTAGATCATCATACACCTACCTGAAGTCTGGATCAAGGTAAATTCTAGATCATCATACACCTACGTAAAGTCTGGATCAAGCTAAATTCTAGAGCATCATACACTTACGTCAAAGACCGACGAGTAAGGTGTCACCGAAAACGACGCGAAAACTTATTAAATACTCACCAAACCAATGTCATTTCATGACAAGTAATTATAATAGTTCAGTGTCAGGTGTACTTGACGAAATTGTAACCTTAAGATACTTTTTTAAATTATTTGTTGTTGTTCTAATACTATTATTGTCATTGTTACTATTAATTTTTTCTATGAAGAACGAAGAACCTGGTAAATTTCTGGCATTGGAATGCCTGAGTTTGTATTTCGTAGCTTGTCTTGTTGCGTTTTTGCGATGAAGATGCATTCTTTTATTTTTATTTTTCTCCAATGGTTTTCATACGCTAGGATTTTGACGTCATCCCATTTAATGTTGTGTCCGGTTTCTAGAATGTGTTTAGCCAGTCCAGAGTGGTTGTGGTCCTCGTTTTCGATAGCTCTCTTATGTTCTTGTTGTCGCGTTTTTACGGTCCTACACGTTTCCCCTATGTATGTTTTTCCGCATTGACATGTGTGCTGGTAGACTACCTCTTTGTTTTGGTTTTTGTGTCTTTTGTCCTTTGGTTTTGCTAGTATATTTTTGAGGTTTGTTGCCGGTTTGGCTTGTATTTTTGCGTATGGTTTTATTAAACGCACGATACGTTCTGAAATACGTCGGACATATGGAACGACTACTGTGGGCTTTGTTTCCCCTCTCTCTAGCTGGTTGTTTCATTGTCAAGATTCCTGGCGTTGGATTTTTCTGTGTGCTTTTGATAAATGTCTTGGGATAGTGATTTTTCTTTAGTACCTGTTCTACGTGTTTGGATCTCGTGTGTCCTGTCTGTTTCTTCTGACGAGATGGTTTTTCTCCTATTTTTAAGAGTCCTGACCACTGCTTCTTTGTGTTGTGTACTATGGTGTGATTGAAAGCTTATATGTTTTTCTCCGTGGGTTGGTTTTGTGTATGCTTTAGTGGTCAATGTTCCATCTGTTCTTCTTTGTACTGCAACGTCTAGGAAGGGTAGCATTCCTTCGGTTTCTCTCTCTGATGTGAACTTAATATTGTGTAAAAAGGAGTTCGAATGTTGGTGTAGGGGCTCAACCTGTGAGGCTTTGACTATCTTTCGCTGACGAAGATAGTCGAATGACCTTTGAAAGCTCCGAATATAGAACCGAAATACGACTGGTGTCTTAAAACTTCTTTTGCTATAATTCACCGTTTTCAATGCTTTTCAGGACTTCCGACGTCACTCACTGCCTGAGTTCCAAAAAAATTCGATGTAATTTGAAAGCTGAGTAGTGAACGTCTTGATTTAAAAACGGCACACGACTGCTGATAACTAGTGATAATAGAAACATAATACACCAGAAGTGCAAAATCACCTGGGAGTTCAACACAGCCATTGAAGGGAGGCGGATACCCACCCCTCTGGTTTATTTATTTATTTGACATACACGACATCTCCACTATTCATGTGGCTATGCTGACGCCGGTCGTAATGAAGATGAGGGACATAAATGACAACTTAAGCAAAAACACACTGTAGGATAAGGATAAGGATAGGATGGTTGATGGGCAAGGACAAGGATTACCCACGAGGAGGGTCGCCACAGGCGCCGCGCTCAACCCATGGGGTGAGGTAGTGGGACTTGATGAAGGGATCCGGTGAAAAAAACATGGAAAACAACAAACAAGGCGTGACGATGACGGTGATGATGAATAATTATCGTTCTTTTTCGGCTGGTCTCTCTTTTCGTTCTTTGCTTTTGTCGTCGTGATTCTTCGTTTTCGTTTCTCAGGTCTTATTTCTTAAAAATGTTCAGCGTTCGGTTTGCGTTTAAGATGAATAAGATTAAAAGTTCTTCTAATATGTGGGAAGTATTTCATCCTTGCTTAGAAGTCGAGCACCTACGGTGGTTATTCTGAGACCGAATATAAGCGGTGGTGCAAAGCGCCCACCTACTATTTATGCATTTTTCCTATTTATACTATGTTTCCCAATTTCGTTCAAGAGTTGTTTAAGACGCCAGTCGGATTTCGGTTCTATTTTTGGAGCTGTCAAACATCATACAGCTATCTTCCTCAGCGAAAGATTGCTCAGCCAGCGCATTTTTTAACACCAAGTTTGAAAAACATCAGATGTCACTCGTGCTAAAAATTCAAACTCTACGTGTTATTTGGTGACAAAAAATAAGGAATATACAAGTTCAAAAATTCAATTAAGTGAATTAAGAGTCACAAAGACAAATACGTTTTAATACAGTATACTGTATTGTGTAAACCGGAAAACCGGTGGAGAACCCGTAGAGCTCTTGCACTTAACTTGCACTATATCAGTAATCGGACAGCAAATTTTAAGACCTGTCAGGATTCCCAACGAGACTGATAGGGGTTCTCATATCGAGACGTGATGCGCTTCTTTATGTTCTCCGGTGAAACTTATTTCACTTCTTTCAGGAGAATTCAAACAGTTCTCAGCTGTCTTAAGAATATTCTATGAGTGCCATTTCCGGTTTTGGAGTTTTTGGAGTTTTCTAGAAGAAGCCGTATCCATCTTTCAAGAAGTAATAGATCCTCGAAATGTTTACGCTGCGTCTACTCTGAGAACGACTACCTTTCTTCTTGAAGACGCACTAAGATTCTTTTATAAGGCGCTTAAAGGAGGAAAACCGCTAGCTTCACGTAAATTATCCGCTTATTCGTGGCACTTAGCAATTAGGTCTAAGGCGGGACGCTGAGTCACATTTTTAATAAGCTCCACTGTGGTGGAGCTAATAAAAACATGACTTCGTGTTTTAGTCTCAGCCAAATTGTTAAGCACTTAGAAAAAACGGATAATTCACACAGAACTCAAGCTGAAAATGGGCATACGTAACCGTGACTTCTCAAAACAATGGGATGCCTAAGAAGTGAAACTGGTGTGGTGAGGCATGGAAAATAATGCCCAAGTTAATACAACGCACTGGTGTTCAATCAAATATGTATAGACTCTTAAAGACTCACATGGCGACAAAACAACACACTGCGTTTTCTTTATATTGTGGCAGAAACGGATCAAAATTGTTATGATGTGGCCTGCAAACAGTAAAGGCACATGACGTCGGCAGTGAGGTCAAACGCCCCTATAAAAGGGGCATAACTTATGATCAGCCCCTTATGCCTGCAGATAGAAGAGATCTGTTCACAAACGCATGGGGTTTTGCGTGTGACCCACTCACATTCTGCATCTCATCTGAAAGCTGCTGATCTCCGAGGACAGGCTGACCCCCGCGATTTTCAGCTTTGACGAACCACCTAGCCCAGCAGTCCCTTCCGAGCAGGCTTTTGATGGCCGCCACTTGTTCTGCCTCTGAAAAAAGAAATGAGTCTGCTCAAAACAAACAAATAATGGACCAAAAACACCCAAACGTTTGAGTTAATGTGGCAGATCCAGGACTTTATTTGAGGAGGGGTTGGGGGCTGGGAGCCTGCCCCGTCTGCACCTCGGACAGCATCCAGCTATGCATTTACTATTGGGGCTCGGACATTTCTAAGGGGCAGCCCTCTTGGATCCGCCTCTGGTCTGTTCTATTTGAGCATTAAGATGCCGGTTCATAAGCTATATTTTACCAACTTTATTTTAAAGATATCTCGGAGAAATATGACGGATGCATAGACTGACCTATGAGACAAAGAAACTTTTTAAAGACTTTTGCAACCCCTTCGCCCAACCGACTATAAATACCCCCTGAGAGATCAATGACACTCCCTGAAAGGTCAATGGGCCCCCATAAATGTTGCTTCCTTCCTGGGAAGCAAGAATAAGCGTTATGACGATCGGATTTGGCGCCCAACGGATATATTTTTGCCGGCCCCTGGCATTGGCGTCCCCAGGTCTGGATGACGCCCTGAACATGTGTCCCTCCCTGATCGGTAATTCAAGATCTGCCGAATAACAACCCCTCCCAAACCCCGCCTCTGACAGGAAGACGGTAAAGTCAACCTAATTGCACATCGCCAGTGGACCTCGTGACCCTTCTTCAAAGCGCAAAGCGCTTTTTTTCTTCAGAAACACTATGTTTTTGAAATTTTTTCCAGGGCTGGCCCCATCCAAACGTTTTGCCAGGTCTCCCACAAAGTGTCGGTGGTACCACAGTTTTGTAAAACGTTGCAAATTTCCCATAGGCCAGTAGCCACATTAAGTTACCATACACGACAGCTGTTACCAATTAACAAAGTACCGTCACACTTACCCGGTGTCCTAACCAAACGGTCGCCGACTGTCGCCAACTTAATTTTGGAGGTTTGGCCGACAGAGGTAAGGTTCAGCTTTGGTAGCAATCTGGTAGCTCAAGTTGCGACGAACTGTTGTTTACCAACAATCAAAAGTTAGCTGGCATCAAGAACTATTAAAACAATGTCGTACATTCTATCGCAGTGAGTTAATTGATGAAAAACACTGTTCACGCCCCGTTTAGTGCGATGTGGTTTATAGAAACATGGGAACTAGTTCGCCAAATGATATGCCTGAAGGCATGTCATTTCGCGGCATTCCGTCTATGAAATTCCGTCGATATGTTATCTCCTGCGTACTGTTACCCACTCTTGCTCTATATGTCTTTTAGTGTTTCAGTGTCATTGATTGTAATCTTGCTTAATTTTTATCACCTTTTTCGTTGCTTGACATACGTTTCCTGGGGAAAGAAATCGATAAAGTGGTAGGTAAAAGTGTCTCTTCTTTAAGCACTGCATTAGGACTTTGTTTCACATTTTGGTTGGGGGGTACCCAAATCACCATTGGGGGTACCCAGTACAACATTGGGGTACTGGGGCACCCACAAAGAGATCGAAATCCACACTCATGGTATAAGTAGCACCATAACGGACATCGGGCTCTTCAAACTTGACTTTATGCCATTGGGCTTGGAGTGAGGTTTAGTCTTGATAGGTGACTTTGATTCTGTTATTTTGTTTTTAACCTTTAGAGTCATAACATGTATTCATGCATTCATACACAAAGAGAAATACACGCTACAACAAAAGGAGAGAACTGATATGTAGAGGAAGATGGCGCCGGGGTTAAGGAGCGATGAGTGCGGAGGAGGGGAGGACGCAAGCGGACGAACACGGACGCGCACGCATGCGGGACTACGAGTTCGATATGAAGTCAACGAAGTCGACCGGCGCCGGTGCAGTGGCGGAGGGTACTAAGTACGGGCGGTACCGCTACTATTAGGGGTCACACGCGCGCATGCCGGACGAATTCAAGCGCTAACGGGAACGATGTGAGTGCGGCGGGCGACGAACAGCGACGGGGTCGGAGTGGGACAGAGCGAGCCAGAGACCGGGCGGCTCGCTCGACGCAGCGACGATGTGTCATGAGGTGGTGGTTTCAGGCAAGGTGAGGACCGTTTTTCAAGGCATGTTGGTTATTTTATTTCAAGGCATGTTAGTTGGTGTGGATGGGCACACCTAAGGTAAAGCACACACATAAGGCACACATAAGAGCACCGTTCTTTCTGGGTTAGGTGAGAAAAAAACTGAACTAGTAATCGGAGTATCATGAAACGAGGATCCAGGTAAATAGCCGATCTAAGTTCATGTTAGAGTATAAATGAAACAATCCGGAAAGATGCATAATATTTTTGCAAATAGTTACTTGTTAGCCAAATACAAGTTTTTGTAATGTTTAATACCTTTCCAGTCTGCTTCATAGTATAATATTAACTTAACTCGCACATTTCTACAATTCTGCAAACTGTTATAGACCAATTGCACAAAGTATTTTACCAATCAGCGCCCGACAAGTTCTCTAACATCCGCAGATATCAGCAAGATGGGTTTTTTTGTTCGAGCCTGTTTTTTTACAAGCCGCCTCGGAAAAGTATGTAGATGTACCAAGAGTGCAGATTTGGGAACAAAGGGAGGCTCCATGTGGCGATGCTAGCGCCAATTTACCTCTGACGCTGATTGTATTGTGTTTTATGGCACCATATTTGTCCAATAGCAACTTATGCCCTTTGTCTAAAGCTATAGCCTCCTCTCTAATTTCTTGTGCCTTGAATTATAATTCGTTAAAAATGAAAGTATGGCATAGAAGGGTAAAATAATATAGTAAAGACCAAGTGAGGGCCAACACTAAAACCAGTTGAAAAATACAAATCAATGCCCTCGCGCAGCACTCAAAACTATCAACGTTTGAATTATAATTGTATTGCGTTCCCATCTCGGGCGCATCGCCGTTCTCGCTATGGGGTGACAGCGTCAACCACCCGCGCCGTACCCTCCTGGGTCCACCCCTGGGTAGGGGCACTTGAGCCCGTTCAGTGCACGTGTTAGCAAGCGTTCTGCATACCATTCAGCTGTTAAGTTTTATATGACGTGTACGATGCGGTAACCTCATGACATGAATATGTTCCAGCGATCCGAAATGACTGTACCATTATTGGGATTGTAGGACACACTAACCCAACAGGATATTATCCATACAGGATAATGTTTTAACCAATAAAACAATTCAATGTCATTTGGGAACTGTGGCAGACTTGAAAAATGTGGGAGAATGTGATTTCAGCGTTTGATTTTCACGACCATGCTGGAAACTTTTGTCTCTGAATACATTTAAAGTGCTCAAGGATACAATTCCATCATTTTATGTGAAAAGTGAAAAGGCATGACCGGTCTACGTTTGAAGGATCCAATAGGCCCTAAACGTATTATGCTAGGTATATTATTTCAAGTATTGGGTATCAGCAAAAATACGTTTTAAGGAATACATTCGATCAAATGCATGAGCTTACCTCGTAACTTTGCTACTTTTGCGTGATATTTGAGGGAGAGAGTGACCATGATGTTCACAAAGGTTCGTTGGCCCCGCTAGAGCCTCGTTCTCTAATCCTGCTGCAGCCGGTCAGTCCAAGCCTGCATTCCAACTGGAATAGCATAGGAACGGGAATGCAGGTAACCATCCTTTGAAAGAGATGAGCCGAACAGGTTGTGGAGTTCGTGCTGGCGTGTGGAACAGAGGTTACAAAATTATAGATATGGCACAACAAGTTTTGTTTATTTGTTTATTTTTTTATCAAATTTTAATTTGTTTTTTAATCAGCAACAGGTATGCACCCAATTATAGCTGAAGTCGAAGTCAACATCGGATGAATGAACATGAGACACGTTGAGATAATAAGACTGTAAAATTGTACAGGTTAAAAATTTTAAATGGACAGGAAAAACACTGCACTTCACCTCACGGAAACAAATAAGTCTACCGCTCTTTAAACTTTTAAAGTGGATGGCTTCGTATATGTTTCTTGACACTGGATTTAAAAGCTGCTAATGTTGAATTGAAAGGGTCGGCTTCCGGATTTCGCGTAACATGACTGTTAAAACACAGCACCGCCCGAGAAAACAAACCACGCCTTATTGTTTTCACTCAAGCCACCGGAACATGGAGCAATGTAAGGGGAACGCCTCGAGCAGGAGGGCGAAGTCAATTTTCCCGGAAATAATTTACAAAACAAAGCATATATCATACTGGAGCCTCGTCTGGGACAGGCTGCTAATTCTAAAAAGATTTAGAAGATCGTGATATAACAGTGAATTGGATGTCTGAGATGTGTGAATATTTGAAGCCACATAACGAATTTGTGCTGAACTTTTTCGATTCTGTCCAATTGGCACTTTGCAGCTCCGCCCCAGATGACGCAACCATATTCAAGAATTGATCTAACATTTCCAAAATATGCAGCCAAAATAGGATCTGTCTGGAACTCTCGTCCCATTCGACCTGTCTGGAGAGAGCGAATCAGAAGTCCTAGCATCCTATTGGCTTTACCAACGGCGAAATCCACATGATCGGAAAAGGTCAATTTTTAGTCCAACCAAACGCCGAGGTCCCATATTCCTGAGTTCGAGGAGGCATATTTTGAAGAAAAAATAGAGTGGGACTAGTTCAGTTTGAAGGTTTAAGAACAAATGGATTAGTTTCTAACAGTATATTGACGGGGCAGCAGGTGCGGATACATACACTGCACACCTTTGCATACGTGCATTGTGTCTCCAGATACTGCGTTGCTGTGCTCAATTACCCCAATGACACGTTTGTTCTTGCCCAGAATATCGAGGTCATAGAAGTGGGTGGCGTACATGTTTCCAGGAGTTTCTATTAGAAGGAACACAGTCTGGAGAGGCATTTTTGGTACCACTGATTCCACTTTAGAGTAGAGCTGAATGGAAGACAATTTCTGAAGGACGTGCTGGGCCGCTGTGTGGAGATATCGAATGCTTGACGGGGAAAGGGTACCTGTCCCTCCCTTTTGCTTCCTTTTTCTGTCCCATTCTTCTAATTTTCTACATTCTATAATTTTTCTTTTTCTGGTTATACTATTTTAATATTCTTCTTCCTCAACTTTTTGGGCCTGCTCCTCTCATATCCCACAACTCAAAGGAGGGGTTACCTACACCCAGTTTCCGAAACGGGAGATGGCCTCTGTCATCCATGAGCTCTGCCACCATTCCTCAACACCAAGTTTTAACATGTTTAATCAGACTGTGATTGGCGAAAACCAATCGGTTTCACTTCAATTGCGTTTCATTGTATAAACATATGTACAAACATTAGGCGAGTCTCAAATATTACAACACCAGTTTTGCAGTTATTCCGACGCCGTAGATATTCCAACACACATTCAGAAGTGACAAACAACTTCAGGGATAGAGCTGTTTCATGGCCACTCGCAACATTCGAACGGCAAGATTTGAAGATCCTATTCTTCTATATGGTGTCACGAACTCCCACTTTCTCTTCGATGTCAAAATCGACGCCGAGGCAAAAAAACGAGTCGTTAGTATGCCCCTAATCTGGAGACTATTGTTTTCGGCATACATGTTCATCCCAGGGTCAATGAGGAGCTACAAACGGCATACAAGTGAACATGTGCGGCACTTTATGACGAGGTGTCGAACTATAAGCAGACGCGGATCACTGGATGGAGGGCTCAGTGCGATGTCTATAATGCCAGGAGGCGACAGCGCAAGGTTGTAACATCTCATGCTGTCATGCCAAAGCGTCAAAAGAAGACTTCCGCTGAGCTGAGGTGCAAAACATCGATTCAGCAGTTTGCTTTTTAATGTATACCGAGCTATTACACAGGGATACGTACCGCCTTATTCTTTCCTATTTTTCTCCGCTTCATCATTTGCACTGCCAGAAGCCTCGGTGTAGATGAGGGTAGCGAGCATACAGCCAACAGGTGACGTGGCGGCAGTCCAAGTCCATCAGCATGCCATCACGTCCACGAGGAGTACGTGGTAAACAAATCGGCTTTTAAGTCACACCAATGCATCAAACCCTGCACTTCTCTACTTGCAGCCTGCCAGCTGAACGTGCAGTAGCAGGCTTCTGTGCACGTGACATACTCATCTGCATATTCTCCACTCGATAGTGTAGCAGCCAAGAGGACGCGAGCGCCTGAATTCCTCCAGCCGCCGCCGCAACGTATCATTAAGCTGTCGCGAGAGACGTGCTGGTGTAAGTACAGCCATAAAACAGTGTATCACTTCCAGTGCAATAAAAATGTTCTGCGTCAGCCACATAATGGTCGGTGCGACACACTACATCGTTCAGATCGCAAGTACACTTTTTTCGCACCAGGTTTAGTGACTTACCCTGTTCCGCCGTGGGGTTATTGGCGACATCTTCACGAACAGTAAATCTGACGTGCGCTGGTGACTCAGCTGAGCTCTTACTGGCCAATGCTTCAACGCTGTCAGGCAACGCCCAGCTCAATTTTTCGTTAAGTAGTTGAAACAAAAACTGGGGCTGACAACAAAAGACCCTGAGTAATCAATAAATATACTCGCGGTGATTGAAAATAGAAAAACGATACAATTCCATGTTAGCTAATTCTCCGAACACTTGGCTAATTTCTGGTATCTGTACGGAGCAGCACATGGCACCAAATCGTGAGTAAAAATTGATGGGATACTCGTTCTGGATTTATAACGTGTTATTTTCAGTGAATTTTGCTTCCATTCTTCTGTCCAGTTAGTAAATTATATACACAAATATCATATGAGGTTGCGGAAGGCATTGACAAGCTATTTTAGGATTGCCGTTTTGCTGTAATGATTATACCACAATATCCCAGTGATCACTTTATCAAACTGGCACCATGGTCTGAGACCAAAACTTCCACTTTAATCTTCAAGTATTTTTCCTTCTGGCATAACCGTCAGAACAAAAATACCATCATCTGAAGCATCCTGTTAGCAAATTGGATGTCAAAACGGTATACGGAACTGTACGATCGCTGTTGGCACGAGACGATCACTCGTTACCGACCGATAACAATTCATGAAAGGTACTACAAGAGCAACCCACCAGTACCTTGAAGCTATCTTCAGCATATCTGCTAGAATACGGATTTAAAAAAATGAATACATGCCAGTAAGCTCCAAAACAATGTGCCGTGCATCTCGTGCATGATTCTGGCGGCGAGGTATTTTACCTGTCACTTCGCACAATTCACATTCGCAAGTGACACGGAAGTGGTAGGGGGAGGGATCGAAATCGCTCTCACCAGCTGGGCTGCAGCATCACTTCCATCGTTCGATGCGTCGTTTCTCAGCTAAACGCCCTAAAATGCAACTTTAAGAGATTCCTTGGACATCTTGGTCCTCTTTATCCTCTTGGTAGGGCAGCTAGAAATTTATACATTTAGTGTTCCGTAAATTTGGAAATTAAAGGAGCTCTGTCCAAGTAGGTTTAACTACATGCCTACTAATGCTGGCCAAGAATGTGAGATTTAGGCCGAGAGGTCGAGCTGCGGTGAAGTTCCCTCAGCTAAGCTAATGTACCCATCTGGGACCAGGCTGCAAATCTGCCAAACTCTCTTAGGCTTTTTGGTTGCAAAAGCCTTCGATTAGATATTATTATAGATTCACGGCCTCTATGCACGTAAGTCCCACCATTTTTAGTCAACTCAATAACTGCATGAGAGTCTACGAGTAGGATTGTAGTGTTTTTATGACTCCGAAAGCTATCTCATTTGTAGGTGTGTTACTATTGTTCGATACCAGAGAATTATAACACGCGCATTGACGGGGGTGGGTACCCGCCCCTCCTCGGGTTTTTCGGAGAAATAAGAAAAACGGCGGCGCTACGCGCCGCCGTACTTGGCATACCTTTTCCCTCATCATTTTTACAACTTTTTTAATTGGTTAGGTCATCGCCAGGTCAGGTCACCAGTACAGGTCAAGTGACCTGACCTAAAACAAAATTTAAGACAGCATAAATCGGAGCAGGGTGAACTTATCCAATTGAAACTCATATCACATAATGGCCCCACCGAGTTCTCTAAAATATGTTCCGGTATTTTTTATATCGATTACCTAAGATCAGGTACGAGGCATGACCTCTCCATTAGAAATACATGGGAAAATGGTTTTTATGGAATAACTCAGTAACGAATGGTGATACAGCGTTTATTTTAGCTCCATTAGACTTACCTGGGCTTTGCAGTTCTAATGATATGCATTTTATATAATTTGACCCTGACCTGACCTCAGGTCAGGTCAAATCCTTGATTTGAACTAGCAAGGTCAAATTATATATCATTCGATTCGGTTTGCTGCGAGGATTCATACAGTCTAAGTGGTTTTGCTCTATCTTTACTGGTTCAAATGTAATGGCCACAAACTTAATTTACATGTTATCCCTATGACAGCATGTTTTGACCTCTCGTGACCTTAAATTTGACCTGACAAAAAATGGTTCAAATATTTTCGATGGACAAGTGGATGGGCTACCCAACACCGTTTAGTGTTTTTCGCCACCTACCGTGGTTCTCGAGATCTTAGGGGGGGTACCCGACCCCCTCGTCAAAGCGAAGGTGGCGCAGACCCCCGTCAATGCGCGTGATAAGAGCCTGTCGCACAGAATGGGTGAGGTAGGGAGGTGAAAAGAATGTGGTATAGAGGGGTAAGGCAGGTGAGAGGGGCAAAAGTACGCAGGAGATAAGAGTACGTAGTAGCTGTTTTGCTGCTTAACACGCGCCCCGCTGGGGGAGGCGAAATTCACCCCCTCCTGGTTTTTCCCAGATAGCTCAAAAACCAAGGAATGCAGAACAACGAAACTTACGGTACCTTATTCCTGATCAATTTTACACATCTGACCAAATTTTTGAGTTAAGGTCATGTCAGGTCAAGGAAATATTCAGGGTCAAGTGACCCGACGTCAAAACCTAAAATTACGAGTTTGAAGCAGCACCCAGGAAACATTAGCCAACCGATCTGTTTGAAACTTCCACAATATGATAAGGTCATTAGGGTCTACCAATCTGCCATCTCGGAATTTCGATATTGGTGACCTAAGGTGGGGTCAATTTTTTGGTCACCCCATTATAAGTCTATGGTGAAAAATAAAATGGACTCATTTTCAGGAAATACTGGATAGATAAGGCTGAAAATCCTCAAACTGTCTATTCTTACCACGATCTTGACCATAAAGTTGAGTTTTTGAGCATCTGACCTCTCAAAGGTCATATCAGGTCATGGGAGCATAGAGTGATTATTTTGCCAATAACTTCTCACTAAATTCCGATAAAGCTCCCATTTTGCTTGCATCGTGTTTATATTGTCACGGGGAGTCGATTGATATGCAAAATGACCATTAGAGTGCATCAAACGCCCCATGATTTTTTTTATAAATTAGCTTCGCAGCCCGTCATATTTTGTTGTTTTAGACTTGAAAACGTCAAATCCCAATTTTTCGAAAATATATATTGGGCTAGGGGTGCCACCTAGCGGTCCAAGTTTCAAATTTTTGCAATTTTCGATATTCATTGGATCGGCCGTGGAAATTATATTATCATAAAATCGGACCCAGCAGTGGTCAAATATTATTTCCCAAGCTACAAATTACCTGTGTAGTCACCTCCGCGTATTTTGGACGCCAGCTAGGGGTGCCACCTGACGGTAGAATTTTGCAACATTTGGCGTTTTGGGGAGTTTTTATCGAACGTAATTGTTGAACCATCGTGGATTTGAACTTTGTTGTAATTATGAACTACTATACCTGCAGGTCCAAAGTATCTGTTAAAGGCATTTAAAAATGTTGACAATGAGTGACATCTGCTGGCCGAAATTAACTTTTAATTTCTTAAGAAATTAATGAAGAGTAAAAATGAGTAAAAAGTTTTGGTTGAGGTCCAACGGTAATTTGTGTCGCAAATGCCTCTCAAGTGAGAGATATCAACTTCAAAATTTCCGGACCAATATTTCATCTTCCTTTTTCGTTGTTTTTCAACAAATCATCTATTTTCTTCCATAGTGTTTCATAGTTTTTGGGAGTTCTCGCACGAGCTCCTCTCATTTCAGTTATCCACCGGAGCACAGTGGGTGGCTCAGTTGGGATATTTTGTGAAAGAACCCAATCGTTCATCGATCTGAGGTAGGTATTATTCCTATTACAATACAAGGCTCCATTACAATACAATGCTGAGACCAAAACTTCTTGATTCATCAATCTATGAAATGCTTGAAGGTTCCAGCTTAAGTACCTTGCATGAAAAGCGCCGTTGTGGGAGCTAAGGTCATGCAAGATGATTAACGCCAAGAGCCGATGTTTCGAAATTGACACGAAATGTCTTAGATTATTGTAATCATGTTACTTAAGATTATTGCTTGTGTTATTATTGTAGTTAACTTAACACCGATATTTCGATAACAAATATGAAATTTGTAAAAGACATTTATAGCACGACTCACGGGCTTTTTGATTGATTTTTGGGGCTTATCGACGCACCAACTGCCAGGGTCATACGGCTTCGCCAACTCTTTCCCCCTTTGGAATGGTTTCTCGGGAGCCAGCTTGCTCCTTGTTCAGGGAATCCGCCGGGCCTTGAACCCGGGTCGGCTGCGTGGAAGCCAGCTGCGCTGACCACTCCACTACCGCGCTGACAACTCATGGCCTCGACAACACGTCATGTTCAGTTGCGCTAGTTTTGACCACTGATAGTCACCACTTGACTGTTTCTATTTCTACTATTCACACAACCCCACTTTCTTGAGCACACAGATTACTCGTGCTTCGGTTTCCTTGAGCGTGGATGAGGTTGCCTTTTTTCGACCGCTTGCAGAATGTTCTGCAAGTGTCGCTTAGACTGCGCTGTCGTTTGAAGTTCGAGGCCATCTTTCCTCCCCTTACGGCGGTATCATTGGGAACATGTGTGGCCCTGGGCTTTACCCTAGATGCCTGGTAGGTAGATGAGTCGGGCCCGTCACTGACATTCAGCTCTAGGAACCCGGTGTCCAGCTTCAGGAATCTGAATTTAGATCATTATTCAGGTTCAGCCAGGTCTACCAACTTAGTCTCTTTGCTCAAACTCTGCAAAAATATGGTTTCCCGGACCCACTTCCTTGACGACTGAGAGGTGCCTCGGGTATGATCTTGAGCTTCACCACCAGAAAACGTTTTGCAAGCTGACTTCGTACAGGCTGAGATGTCAAGCTGCTAAAAAGAGCAAGGGAACCATCTCTAAGGTGAAGTACCGCTGATGGCTAAAAGCCAGCAGTGCACCGGTGCCAACAACTTCGTTCACTAAATCCCCATAACAGGACAAGTGCTGGTTAAGATTCAGATCATGCCATGGGGAATCCACCGCGTCCTGGCATATCATCCATTACAAACCATAGACGGAGGTGATGAAGGTCTCGAACCACCAAACCTTTGACATAAGTTCCTGCGTTGGGGCTTGTTCGTCTTGGACGTTGAGAATGTGGTGCTCGGACGTACATATCTTCATTGCATAAGGCAGGCTGCTCATCCATCTAGCTCTACGCATGGCTCCTGAGCGTCGAATATATAAATCAAGATTATATGAGCCAACGAAAATCATTCCTAGTTCTCTGAACACCTCACGGTCATCACGGCTCTGTTTCGGACTGACAGTTTGAAGGAGGTTCTCATTGAGTTTCGCCAGGAACGGGCGACTTTCTGGTGAAGTTGAGTTTATTTGAAAGATAGACCCAACTGTCTTTCATATTTCACTTATCTTGATAAAGAATCAATTTCGAAATATTGCTCATCTTTTTGGCCCGTTTTTTCTTCGATGTATAATTAATGTAAATTGGTTTTTGCTAGAATTATTGGTTAGGCAAGCAGAATTTCTCAATATCGATTTTATTGAAAACACTGGCATGAACTTTTTACCAACTTACTACCTGCCCGCAGACCAGAGCAGACCCTTGTTCAGCCGATCTTGGATTTGGATGCAGGCGGCTGATCGATGACCTGTGTTCGACCCTGTTGTTTCAAACACGATGTTCACCACTGCGTCTGAGCACTCCCGCCGTTCAAGAAGTTCAATCGTCAAATTCGATATGGGGGAGCCGTATTTTCCATTCGTTCTCTTACTCTATCACGGTTTAACCAGCAATTTGATTCCATGTCCGCTACCCACTACTTGTCTCCGGCTTTCTTCGTTCTTAGCCTTGTGTGTCCGAGAAGGCATCAAATTATGGTATAACGGTAGTTTATTACCCCAAAAATTAGCTGCAGGCAGGACCAATGTCCTCAATAAATAAAAATGGATGAACATAAACCAATATAGATTTGAAACTTCGGCCGCCAGGTGGTGCCATAAAAAGAAATCCAAAATGCATGAAATCCGTCTCGCAAGTACCCTGAGGTAGATTCAGCAAAATATCGTTTCAACTGGACCAAAATATAATATGGTTCTGTCCACCCTTTTAATGAAACAAATTGTAGAAAAAACCGTCAAAATTGATTTTTTACCGCTAGGAGGCACCCCTAAAAGATTTCTAAAATCCATGAAATTGGGCATGCATGTGTTTTTAGACCAGCGCAACAGTGTTTGGTCACAAAATAGTCCACTAATAAAATGAGACGACTTCTGAGGTTAATCCAAAATGATATCCAAAAGTGGTCAAAATGAAAACTTTGGTCGCTAGGTGGCACCCCTAGCCCCTTTCGACATGTCAAAATATTTCATATTTAGACTTACTAAGTCCAAAGCAAAAATTTGGGCCGCAAATGTCGGGGCGTTTGATGCACCCTAATCACCATACTAGGTCACTCTGTGACCCTGACCTAGGTCGAGGTCAGGTCATTTTGACTATTTGACCTAGCAAAGTCATATTATACATCATTCGATTCGCCGCGATGAGAGAAATCCAATGATGGATAAAGATTTGCTCTAGCTCCCCTGAGAGCAGACCTAAAAAAACTGAGAGAGAAACGTACACTGCTCTGTTTTAAGCCTATGGAGCATTCTTTGACTTATGCTGACCTCAATATTGACCTGACATAAAAATTCTTCGTATAAAGTCTCTTCGTCTTGTCAAGAGCTTTCGAACGCCGCCCGTAATTTTCCTTTAGCTTTCGTGGGGAACGAGACACAGAGGGGGAGGCGAAAAACGCCCCCCCGCGGGGCGCGTTATGCAAGGGACCCCAGCGGGGCACGTGTTAACATCCACTGAGATGGTCGGGGCCTCGATATGAAAAAGCTAGGCCAGTGGCTTAGCTGTCCAGAGCCCTTGATGCAATATTTCATAACCAGGAAAACCTACAGGCCTAACTTCTTTTTAAGCGTCAAGAGGCTCTGCTTACGGTCTGTCATCAGTAAGAAAGCTGAGCTAGGACTGTGTGCCAGGACTGCGACCCACGTGAAATGCCTGCCAATATTGTTTTAACACGCGCATTGACAGGGGTCTGAGCCAATTTCGCTTTGACGGGGGGTACCCGCCCCTAAGATCTCGCAAAACACGTTAGGTAGCGAAAAAAACGGTAAACGGCGTCGGGTTGCCCATCCACTTCTCCATCGAAAACATTTGTACCATTTTTTCAGGTCACATTTAAGGTCACGGAGGTCAAAACATGCCGTCATAGGGATAACAAGTAAATTAAGTTTTTTTCGGCCATTACATCTGAACAAGTAAAGATAGAGCAAAACGACTTGAACTATATGAATTATCTCAGCAAGCCGAATCGAATGATATATAACTTGACCTTGCTAGGTCAAATGAAGGATTTGACCTGACCTGAGGTCAGGTCAGGGTCAAATTATATAAAATGCATAGCATTAGAACCGCAAAGCCCAGGTGAGTCTAATGGAGCTAAAATAAACGCTCTATCACCATTCGTTACTGAGTTATTCCGTAAACCATTTTTCCCATGTATTTCCAATGGAGAGGTCATGCCTCGTACCTGACCTTAGGTCATCGATATAAAAAATACCGGAACATATTTTAGAGAACTCGGTGGGGCCATTATGTGATATGAGTTTCAATCGGATAAGTTCACCCTGTTTCGACTTATGCTATCTTAAACTTTTTTGAGGTTGGGTCACTTGACCTGTACTGGTGACCTGACCTGAGATGACCTAACCTTAAAATGTTCACAAAATTTGTAAAAATAATGAGGAAAAGGTGTACCAAGTACGGCGGCGCGTAGCGCCGCCGTTTTTCTACTATCTCTAAAAAACCTGAGGGGGCGGGTACCCGCCCTCCCCCGTCAATGCGCGTGTTAATAGGGGGGTGACAGAAATAACTTTTCTTAAAAACTTGTGGTCTCCGCATGTCAAAAGGTGCTCCGGAATGTGGTAAATCTAATGAGCATAAATTTATATGTATCCAAGGTCGGCTAACCCCCTGTGCATGGGGTCTGAAGATTAGAATGTCATTTTCCAATGTTTTGGCTACCACGCATGGTGGGTTGTGGTACTGCGTTCATTGATTTTTGTTTCCAGTTGCGAATGACCTGTCTCAAGCTCGTTATCATTTTACAAAAGAAACGGAGAATATCATTTAACGTTAATTTATTTTGCATCCAACTATTTCACTTCCGTTTCAGTTTCCTCATGAATGAAAGCATTTTATATTAACAAGACGTGGCTGGCTGTATACAGTAGTTTTCACTAGGAACACAAATATATCTTCCTAACAAAACATTTGCTTCGCATTCACATTTCTCGCTTCCGTTTCCGTTTCAATTTTGAATGTTTTGGAATAATCCCTTCATATTCAATATTATATATATATATATATATATATATATATATATATATATATATATAAATATATATATATATATATATATATATATATATATAACGGTTTATATTTAACGGTAATACTACGGCTATACAGTATCCAAAAGAAAGTTTTATGCCTGGAGAAAACCACGGTCTGTTGTTTTATAATTTACATCTAATTAAGGGCCCTAACAAGAGTTATAGTCGCAAAAATACCCAAACAATTAATCATGGGGTATCTGGAGGGTGGAATTTGGCTGGATCTAGTAATCGGTTAAATATTGCAACCTGTGTTGCATTTCAGTTTACTAACACCAAATTACAGAGAGAAAAGGCAGGAATAAAATTCAAACCTGGATTTGATCACGTTGAAAAGCAAATGCGAGGTTTGACCTGTATTTATTTCGGAGGTGCCTATTATGATAGCTCCTATCAATATTCATTTGATCTCACTGATTGGATAACACAAGTCCTTCGGGGTCACATCGTGACAAATTAGTCGCTATAGGAACACTTCCCGGTTCCTTGCCTACATCTCATTCGGAAATTTTTGAAGTTCCTTTTCAGTCGGAATATGTCTGCCTGCTTGGGATACGTGACATATGAGTTTCTCGCGTGCATGATTTCCAGATAGAGCATTTTGTTCTTCTCGGTCTCATTGAGTTCACTTCCCATGAATATCTCAACTTAGGCTACGTCCGTAAAAGGAACGCCGAAATCTTTAAGACTCCTTTGTCTTTCTGCTGCGAGATTGGCCCGTTCTTTTCTTTCCATCCTTCTCTTCTTAGTTTCTGTTGTTTCTGGTCCCATTCACTCAGAATCTGAGGAACCTCTCCCTCCTTTTTGGTAAATTCTTTCTAGCGGCTTATATTCATTTCTTCTGCTTTGATCAGCTGTATTCCTTTATTTCTCACTTGTGCCAGGTTCACTGCACCAAGCTCTTTCTTGCCTTTTATCTTGAGCCCTTAGTAAACTGCGCCAACGGATCTTTCTGTATTGAGATTATTCATGGATGCAGACGCCAGTTTGTTTTGATCAATCTTCATTAACTGATGTGGATAATGGGGGGCTGGGTCTGAGCCGAGCTGGAAGGCGTCCCTCTCTGTTTAAGCCATCCAGCTGCAAGTCGGCCCAGAAGTATGCTCAAAATTTTGCAGATCTCAGGCTTGTGCATCCCGAGTGCAACTTGTTCGGGCTTCAGCAGCTCCTTGGGACAGCGGACTAGTTGAAACCTTTCCTCGCTCACGAATGAGAAGGCCGGCCTAGAGAAGTCCAGAAGCTCCTCCGCTGCTGTCGTAGTCCGGTCCACATACAGTTGTGGGAAGGCTTCTAGAATGTGTGAGAAGTCAGTGGAGCTGCTGGACGTGAGAGATATGTACACCAATTGCCACTCCTACCACTGCCAAGATGCGCACATACCCCAGTTTCTGGAAACACCTGACAACGCCATCCAACTGGTTGGTGAAAGACTGAAACCTGAAAAGAAAATCGGTGACACCGTGATCCAGGAAGAGAGCGACGGCGCAGCTCTTCACCATTGAATTGACACACACCTCCTGTATCCTCTTCGACCTGACCTGCTCGATTTGTTCCTGATTGAGATGGGAGAGAAGAAAAATGTATCGAATGTGATGTGGGAAAGAAACCTGAAAGTGTTCCTACAGCGGTGAGTTGTCACGTTGATCCGGCGCTGAATGGCTTTTGTCATGTAGTCAGTAAGATAAAATGAACATTGATATGAGCTATTATGGGAGGCACTTCCAAAATAAACACAGGTAAAACCTCGTATTTGTCTTTCAATGTGATCAAATTCAGGTTTGAAATTTATTCCTGCCTTCTCTCACTATAATTGGGTGTTTTTAAATTGAAATACAACACAGTTTGCAATATTCAACCGATGGATAGATCCAGCAAAATCCCGCCCTCCTGATTTCCTATAATCAATTTTTGTGTATTTTTCCCGCTATAATTCTTGCAAAGACCCTCAATAATGTGTCAACCTTGGAACTTTCAAGTGATAAAACTCCGTTGGGGATTAGGTATAACCATAGTATTAGTATTATAACCTACCTTTAACTACAAACCTTGATTATTCTAAAACATCCAAAATTGAGGCGGAAACGGAAGCGAGACATGTGACTGCGAAGCAAAAATTTTATTATGAAGATTTGTTTGAGTTCGTAGTAGGAACTGCAGTCTTAAGTCAACCACGAAATGCTAATACAAAATGCTTTCATTTATGAGTATCGTTGTGTTGTGTTTTGTGGTTTTGGGGCGCTTCAGGGTCTAGGCTTAATTGCGCATTTATAAGTATGCTGGAAGCGGAAGCAAAATAGTTGGATACAGGAGCAATTAATGTTAAACATATATTTTTTTGTAAAATAGTTACGAGCATGAGACAGTTCATTCGCAAAGAGAACCAAATTCAATGAACACAGTACCACAACGCACCATGCACGGTAGTCAAAACATTGGAAAATGACATTGTTATCTGCAGACCCCAGATACAGGGGGTCAGTCGACCTTGGATACATATAAATGTATGCTCATTAGATTCCCCACAGTCCGGAGCACCTTTTGAAAAGCGGAGATCACAAGTTTTTAAGAAAAGTCATTTCTGTCACCCCCCTAGTGTTAAGCGGACTTTCCTACAAAGGGAGCATGTGCGACAAGAGTATGTACGCAGTACAGCATTGTGCAAGAGTAGATATTCTTAAGAGATAGGGAAATATTTCCGCTCGGGAAAGAGGGTGTAATTCATATTTGGAAAACTTAACTTTGCAGCACTGTGATCCTGCGTTTTAACCTAACCCCGGGGCCCGGTGGGCCTTTGAGCCACCTTCGCCCTGGTGGGGGGTTTCAAACGCCCTCTCGTACTCGGTTCCTATGCAGAATAGCGAAAAAACGCGAAGGCTGCTGGATAGCTCATACAAATTTATGAAAAAGCTACATGGGGCACTTTTTTGTCTCAGGTCAATATTGAGGTCATGACAGATAAAAAAGGGTGCATATTAGGGTAAAGCTTTGGGCTCTATCGTTTGACAGATTTGGGCAAGGACCATTTTTGACACTATTCGCTTCCTCTCGTCACGGCGAACGAATTATGTATAATATGACTATGCTATGCTTCAACACAAAAAGTTGAGGCAGCTTGACTTGCACTGGTGACCTGACCTGAGATGACATGACCTAAAAATTTTGGGGTGAGTTGCGGAATTAATCAAGAACAAGGTGTGCCAAGTACGGCGGCGTTTCGCGTCGCCGTTTTGTCATGCCGTGGGAAAAAACCCGAGGGGTGTTCAAACACGCCCCCTCCCACCGGGACGAGTGGGATGTCATGCCCCCCTCCCACCGAACGTGATTCACTGGTGCGGCTTTTTCTTGGTGGTAAGGCAGGAGGCCCTTAACACGCGCATTGACGGGGGTCTGAGCCACCTTCGCTTTGACGAGGGGGGCGGGTACCCGCCCCCCCCTAAGATCTCGAGAACCACGGTAGGTAGCGAAAAACGGTAAACGGCGTTGGGGAGCCCATCTACTTCTCCATCGAAAATATTTGAATCATTTTTTTGTCAGGTCACATTTAAGGTCACGAGAATTCAAAACATGCCGTAGTAGGGATAACATGTAAATTAAGTTTTTCGGCCATTACATCTGAACAAGTAAAGATAGAGCAAAACGACTTGAACTATATGAATTATTCTCGCAGCAAGCCGAATCGAATGGTATATAATTTGACCTTGCTAGGTCAAATCAAGGATTTGACCTGACCTGAGTTCAGGTCAGGGTCAAATTATATAAATTGCATATTATTAGAATCGCAAAGCCAAGGCGAGTCTAATGAAGCTAAAATAAACGCTCTATCACTATCCGTTACTGAGTAATACAGTAAAAAACATTTTTTCCCATGCATTTCCAATGGAAAGGTCATGCCTCGTACCTGACCTTAGGTCATCGATATCAAGAATACTGGAACATATCTTAGAGAACTCGGTGGGCCCATTATCTGATATGAGTTTCAATCGGATAAGTTGATCCTCCTCCGACTTATGCTATCTTAAACCTTTTTTGAGGTCAGGTCACTTGACCTATACTGGTGACCGGACCTGAGATGACCTAACCTTAAAATTTTCACATAAGTTGTAAAAATGATGAGGAAAAAGGTATGCCAAGTACGGAGGCGCTACGCGCCGCCGTTTTACTGCTGTCTCCGAAAAACCCGAGGGGGCGGATACCCGCCCCCCGTCAATGCGCGTGTTAATAAATGGTGCAATGATGCAATCTTGTGCAAGAGTACGCAAAAATTCATCCATCGTGCGATTTCTAATGAAAATGATATGTTCAGAAAATCTTTGTTCCCGCTTAAACTTGGATGTTCTTTCACGACTGGTTCCTGCTTTCTAGTCACCTATGCTTTCCTGGACATTTTTCCGTCTCGTAAGTATCCGGCAAAACAGGCAGCTTCACATTCGCCTCCGTTCTAGCTTTGGTCGGAACAGTTATGATGTTCTATGGAACTGTACATACCAGAGTTGTACGTTTCAGAATTTTCTTGAGTCGATTCAACTCATGTGCTGAGAGTGGTCGACTCAACTCTGACTCAACTCATTGTCATGCGTTCAGTGAGCCGACTCAACTCCGAATCAAGATTAAATCCTTCCGACTCAACTCTAACTCAACTCACGACCCTACTCAACTCAAACTTCAACTCGGTTTCAAAATATATAAATAAATGATAGATAATATAAATAAATAATAATAAACAACGAATAAACCAATAAACCATTAAAAGACAAGCTGTACCAAAAGAAATACAGGAAACTGAAGATTAATAGATGGAAGATTGATTAATTGAAAAAAATTACAAAAAATTAATTATATCCAGGAGCCATGGATATCTTTTTTTATTCTTCCAGACTGTCACTACCAGATAACGCTGCCACACCATGTTGCAATGATTTTTAAAAGAAGCCTTGCATGTTTAACCAGGTACATGGAATGGAAAGGAACTTAAATGGGTTAAGGTTACAACCAAATAGGGAAATAATTGCACCTCCGTACTATCAGAAAAGGTCCAAGCTAAAAATAATGATCTAAACTGTATTTTCGGGAATGATATGGGTATTACTTTTTGTTCTGTTAAAGAAAGATGCTAGATAATTTTTATAAATAAAACATCCCTATGCCATGAGCTGAGCAAAAATCTAAGCTATAATTACTAGAGTGCCTAGTTGCAATTGCAAATTCTAAGAACTACAGCAAACCCTGGGAAATAGTATCAATATATAGTATCAATAAAATATCAATCAATAAAATAGCATCAAAATATGAAATAGGACAATAGAAATGGAAATTTTATCATCGTGTTGCATTTGGTACATTTATGTTTTTAAACCCAATACAATTTTCAGCTTGAAAACCTCAAATACAGCACGTAAATATCACACTTCAAAATGGAGCACAGTTTGAAATAAAATTGCCAATGTATACAACTTTCCAAATAAAATACGGACGAAGGTCAGACAAAACCAGCAGCAAGAAATAATTCGTCTGATTCGCACAACAATAGTATTTCAACATTTCGTCAAATCAGGGTTCAAACTTTTCTATGCTAACAGAACTGCTTGTAATAGGCAAAATAAAAGCACCAGCTACAGAAGGCACATTTAAGACAAAAGAAACAACATCATATGTAGTTTAGAAATATTGACATCACTTTATGAATTATCACGTGACTTAAACAATGTTTTGCCCTGAAGCTACTTTAGCTTGAGCCTATCCTTGACTAAATTTATTCTTCAAAGACAACAATGGTGCACTTTGTCCATGCTTATTCTTGCTATTGTTTTATTGGAGTGGTGGTGGAACGTTTGAGTGTCTCTACTGACTGTGACTGTGACTGTGAGTGGTGGTTGAAAAGAAGTAATACTGGATATTGATGATGAGGAGGTTTTAAAATATTTGAAATGCATTTTTCAGTCCGTTTCACCTCTTAACATGTTTCAGACAAGGCTAGAGATAGGAGCCTGTAATTTTTGAGTACATGTATTATTTGTGGCTAGGGATTTCTTCAGACCAGATGGACCTTTAAAATAAGCAATTGAACCGTATAGTTAATTTGAAATGTTGAAACAAGTTACAACTTTGATCGAAACAATTGAAACACTGGAGGAAAGGGTATTTAAAGGAGGTTTGCAAATGGTAGGCAAACTCAAACTTATTCAACATACTTACATACTGAGTCAACTTGTTTCGTCAACTCATTTGACTCGCTGTCTTCACAACTCAACTCAACTCATTGAAGTGGTGTGAACCGACTCCACTCAACTCAACTCACCTGTCTAATTTTTTTCGACTTAACTCAACTCAACTCAGAGTCGACCGAGTCGGAATTTGAGTTAAACTCCAACTCCGACTCGCAAGTTGCACAACTTTGGTACATACATGAATCCTAAGATAATACCACTGAAGCCGGTCGACTGGAAAGGACGTCCGCTCCACCCTTTGAAGGAAGTATATAATGTGTTGAACAGGTCCAGAGAACATCTCGCTGATGGTGGAGACGTACTCCCAGAACCTGCTGCGTACTGTCTTAGGCGGACAGGTTGTAAATAGATGTTCCACTGTCTCTTCGTCCTCGCCCTGGGTATAGCGTGGGTTCGTCGCCGGATTTGATCCATGCAGTGTGGCTCGGACCAACGTGCAAAGTCCTACTAAGAGCGAGGAAGCAGTAGTTTGTTCGTCGGTAGAGGCATTCGTGACCTGGGCCCGGTTTCATAAACATTGCAGCATGAGTTGTAGAAATGCGACGTAATTTACGCCGCTCTCCCTGGCAATGCCAATTGGCAGCGCTAGTGAATGTGGTATAAATTACAATTCATGCTATTGGGTTTATGAAACAGGGCCCAGGAGTAGGTTTTACGTGAACATACAATCGATTGTTGGAGCAATTCCTCCATATGTTTCCCGTCCTGTTCTGAATCGAATGCTGCGTGCTTTATCTATTGCTTGTAAGACTGTGTGAACAGCTCTTTCTCGAACCCCGCCCTTCCCCCCTCAGTTGCCAGAAGCCTCGGGGCATTTACCGCGGTGACTGTCCTGACCTCTGACCTCGACGCACGCGCTTTCGCTCGGATGCGGCTGATAAAGCGTTATTGATGGTGCTAGTGGTGCAAAACGACGTCGCAGGTTTTAAGCATCTCGAGGTGCTGGGAGTTAAATTAAGAAGGACGTGAAAATGATTTCAAAGTTGAACCTGGTAGCACTAATGCAGCATACACAGACAGACTGAAGCATCACGAAACTCAGACTCGGCAGCAGCATGGTGGCCCGATGCTGCCCTTTGAGGACTGTGTTTGCATTTCTACTGTGTCTTCGGTTTCGAGTTGTATCCGACTAAAAACCAGCTATAAACCTCTCAAAGGGAAGGATGCATTGGTGCATTGAGAAACTTTTCTATTTTACTGTCTGAAGGTAAAGCGGGAAGGGAATGGACCATTCGTTGGAAAAAATCGGGACTCAAAGGGATGTAGCAGGCTTAATTGGGAAGGAATGGTGCGAATGCTAACATTTTGTTCTAGATTGATCACTTATGCTTAGTCATCGGAATAGAGGGCCGGAAAAGCGCCTGTATGCTCACTTTTTATCCAATGATTTTTCCATTTGAGGCCCATGGGGAAGAAAAGACAGATTTAACAGAAGAAGATTAGTCAAAATGTGGGGTTTCTGATCTAAGAGCGGATATTTCTTTTTCGGTGGGACGTTCGAGCTCGATTGCTCCCCCATCCTTTACATTTTCATCCGATTGCAGCGCTAGAGTTCAAACCTCAGCCCAAAGTCATGACGTAGCGTAATTGATCACTTCTCCAAGAGGAACCAGGATGGAATGCGACGCCGAGGATGATCAGCGCTTGGATATGTGGGGCATCCTTTCTCTTCAGTGGCCAAGAAAAAAACGATCAGCATGAACGGCAGATTACGACGAAATAAGGGGTCATCTGGCCTGGTCCGCGCACAAAGGACCTCCAGGGATGCACCGTTGGAGGGCGAGCAGCGACTACCGGGTTGGGAGGTGAGAGCGCCACCTGCACCTCGGCAGCCCCACCTGCACCAATTAACGGGGCTTCCTGAAGCGCCGACAGTCGCCGACCGCGCCACAGGGCCCGCCGTTCGTCCAGAACCCCAATTACGCGGCCGAGTGGGAGCGTCGGGAGCGACGCGACAGGACGGCGCCTCCGAGGTGACCCGCGCCGCCCGGGCCCGGACGGCCGCATCGCTCTGGAAAACCTAATTTACGTGTAAATTTACTCCGGTCGTATTTTTTCTTCCATAAAGAGGAGTTGGGTCTAGTTTTATTGGTGTACGTCTCTAGAATCTTTACAGCCCAAGAGAAGTAGAAGTAATTTCATTTCCGTTCAATCTGAACCCGCAAACATTTGTTTTGTGCGCGCGTCTGTCGACTTTGTATTAACTTCCCCAGAATTTTATAGCAAGAGAAAAAGTGACCAAATAACTATTGCTTTGAACTAAATAACGACAATTATGTGGGTGTGCGTGTTTTTAGTTCGGCAGCATGATTTATCCCCTCAATTTTATAATCGTGCCTAGAACTTAGAAAGACCATGCTCCTAAGCACTTTACACAAATGATATTTGCTAAGGTCTAAAACCTCCTGAATGTGCGAAATCTCAGCAATATCCCAGAGCACTGGACTAGCATTTTCTCAGGATGCCCTCGTGAGAAAAAGCATTTTTTATGAACACCCGGAATTATACACCTGCATAGGGGTGGGACTGGGCCTCGTGTGCGCAGTTTTGTAGCGTTTTGTCGGGATGGCGTGCAGCTGGTGTGAATTTTCCCAGCGTGCGGTGGTGTGCGGGAACACAGCGCTGGTGGCAGGAAGCGACTTTTCCATGCCTGCATCGTCGGCGCGCAGAAGTTTTGCCGATTTAACACGGTGTTACGTGAGAAGGCAGAAGTCCATGTCCAGGGGCATGCGTTTTTTCGTTTTGATTCAGAGACTCACTTGACCACCCGCCATCTATAACAGCTTATTTTTCTGAAAATTGTACATGGGACCACAAAAGAAACAGGATGATTAAGGGTGCTTGGTTTTTCCCAGACTCTCCTATTTTCTTTCAAGGGCGGACGCAGGCGAGTTTTGGGGGCAAACCCATGGCTACCTCTCTTCCTGGGGGGCGAATATTTTTTGCTCTACAGACCTAGTGTAAACATCTTTTTCAGTGCTCGACAGACCTAGTATAAGCTACCTCTCCAAGTACATAATCGCTCTGGGGGGGTGAGAGCGAAGATTTTCTGCTCTACAGACCTAGTGTAAACACCTTTTTCGAAAAATTTTCTGGCGTTTGGGGGGCAAAGATAGTTTGGCCCCCGTTCCAGCGCTTTGGGGGCCATGGCCGGAACGGGCCCCTGCGTCCGCCAATGTTTTCTTTCAAGCATAATAAACCTAGTTGGGGGTTTAAGCCTCCCTTCAGCAAACGATACAGTTTGTCTAACCATATTACCATAGGCGGATCCAGAATTGCCAATCGGAAGGGGGAGGGCACCTTCCGGGGAGGGGGCATCTGGACCAGGAGGGGTGCCACTTTTGGCCTGCAAAACCTATCAGGTGGGCGGCAAGTCCTATCGGTGGGCACAAATTTTCGCATCCTGGGGGTGGGGTGGGAAGTGAAATTTCAGGGGGCGCCCTCGATCTTTCAGGGGGCGCCGAGGGTCTGTCTGTCTCCCTGGATCCCCTGGATCCCTGGATTCCTGGATCCCTGAGTCTTACCAAACAATAAATAATCCTGTACGCATGGCGGCCTAAAAGGGCACCACCCCCCCGGAAAATAAAAAGAGCCAGAGATCAGGGACAGATTCTTGGGAATACAAAAATTGTATACAAAACACGATTAAAATTGCAGTAAAATTAGCCCCTACAATAGACTGGGAAATCTGGTATGCATATGAATAGAATAATCGGATCTGTAGAGCTGGTAAACTTTTGAAAATTGCATAAATGAAGATAAAGGCTGCTGAGAGGGACCACGTATAATTCCAAATCTGCCAACCTTCGAATGAACACGGCAAAAATCCACTTTAGAACCTTAATTGCAATTTATTCCTTCTCATCGTCTTGGCAATTCGTTTTTATACAGTTCCAGAACCTTTGATGAGGCTGAGGGTTCGAACTTATTTCGCTCACGCCGTCGGAACTGCATCTCAGGAACGTGGGAATCGGCGACATTTTGACCCTGAACCTCCCATCTCTATGGCAACCACAATACCTTTCTAGTTAGCACGTCCTTCAATTCCAAGAGCATTGATCTATTTGCATTTTTCGCATTGAATATCATGATGGCGTGAGACATTGCTGATTGCGTTCCCTAATTATGTTATAATCGTGGTGGCACTTATACACGCATCTGCTCATCCCAAAACGAATGCTGTCTGAAAATACCTGACGGAGATAGCTGCGGTGTAAGAGGTCTGTCTGACTTTGTTGGGACGATCAGAGAGCCCAGGTGTGACTGGGTGACGGGCAAGGGACAGCTGACGCAGGCCATCGACCTGAGCAGGTGCAGGGTCAGGGGTCATCGAGTCCGACAGGCGTAAGGTTAGGCGCGTGAGCACCAGTGGCGGTGAACACACCTGCGGTAACCTATCGCGTGACAGGACGCTCCAATGCTCATATCACCGGCTCGCGGTGACCTAACAGCATGCACGGAATGTCTTATTAATCATTGTCTGTATTTCAGTCGAAATATTCTTTTCAAACCAAAAACCTTCAGATTATCTTCCGCTTTCGATCACTCCTTGAGAACCTAGGAGGTGTTCAAGGACCTAACCTTACGTAAATTTCGTCGAGTAAAACATACTTTTTAATGTCGGACTATATCACCGACCCCGGTAATACATCAATATGGAGCGAGCACCCTCGTCGCCTAATTTTCCCGTATCACGTATAACTCACAGCACGCACTTTCGTATATGGAGGGCGTGCCTGTTTCGCCCTCTGAAGCTGTTTTTGTAGCGGCGCCGCGAATGGTCGCAGTCAGCCGTAGCAATCGGAGACGCCGCGCCGTCCGGGGGTGGCGGCCGCCGCGCGGCGGCGTCGGCTGCGACACGCAGTTCAAATGCGAATGACGTGGGGGTAAACAAGTCGTCCAGCTGTACCGTCTGAGCTGATATGGATCTGCTGATTAGTAAATATTAACGTCCGCTCCGAAGGTGGCCTCCGGGCCACTTTCGCCCTGGTGGAGGGAAGGGGGGTGCAAGCAACCCTCCCCAATTTCGGTTCCTATGCGGGATAGCGGAAAAACGTGACCACCGATGGGTACCTCACGAAAATTAATGAAGAAACTTTATCAGCCACTTTTTGGCTCAGACCAGTATTGAGGTCATGACAGGTCAAAGAAGGTGACAGGTTAGGGAAGAGCTTCCGGACTTAAGCGTCTGACAGAGCTGAGTTTGAATCAAATTTTAGACACTATTAGCTTCCTCTCGTTCGGCGAATTGAATGATGTATTATATGACTTAACTAGGCCAAAACATAAAAATGGCCTGACCTGAAGTCAGGTCAAGGTCATTATCTGACCTAGCATGGTCAATATGCATATGAATCGCCTCTCAATAATAATCCAAACGTAATGGTATCCAAAATCAAAGACTTATTATAATTTCCTGCCAAGCCATTGAACCAAGTCTGAAAATCTACTTAAGTAGTCCTAGATCGACCTCTCAGAAGTCACGGGTCCAAACTTGCACCATGAACCTGGAGAGGGGCCTGGGATACTACGATTGGACGAATAGGAAGGTATTGTAAGCTGTATGTACAGAAATAGAGCCATTTTGTGTCAAATTACGTTTTCCCCATGCAATAGAGAAGTCATGATCCGTACCTGAACCTAGGTCATCAATATGAAAAAATCCCAGACTAAATTTTTTAGTACTCGGTAGGTTCATTATGGGCGTGAAGTTTCAATTTGACAGATTTTCTTACTTTCTTCTCTTTTACTTATTTTCTTCTCCTACTTATGCCACCTTAAACAGTTTTGGAGGTTAAATCACTTTATTTGCACTGGTGCCCTGACCTGAGATGACTAAACCCTAAAATGTTGGGAAAAATTGCACAATTAATGAAAATAATGCGTGATAAGCCAAGTCGACAAGACAAGCTTCGTGCCATCGCTTCTTTGGTGATGTCAAAAGAACCCGAAGGGGGAAGGTATTCAAACATCCCCTCCCCACCACGGCGAGGGTTAAGGAACAAGCTCATCAGAAAATGCATGTGACGCAACTAGCATTATATCAGATGGTTTGATTCCATGCCACGGAAATATTTAGAGGGATTTGTTGAATTATGTTCAACGTTTTCAGCAACTTTTTTCTTTTTAGCTTTGGCTGGGGCTTTTTCCGCCTTGCTGCCAGATCTTCTGTCGAACGAGACCACGCATCAAGCGAGCAGGCAGCGCAGGAGCGCGTTTCTTATTTCTCGTGACCGAGATTGGATCGTAATCGCCGTAGAGTAAAAATTACTCGGATACCTCTATAATCGTAAACATTTTGGAAAACAACTAAAAGTTCTAATTTTTTAAGGTGACAGTGTCGTGTGACTATTGTGTACGCACGTATTGACGAGGGGGCGGGTACCCACCCCTTCCCTCGAGTTTTTTTACAGACCGTCTAAAAATGGCGACGTGCAGAGACGCCGTACTTCTAAGGTCAGGTCCGAGCCATGACCTTTTCATTGGAAATACATTGGCAAAATGTTTCAAGCTCAATAACGTTGTCGAGCATGGAGATGCAACATTTATTTTGACGTTATTTGGTTTTCTCATCCCTACCGTTTTAAGGATATGTGTTTTGACCCAATTTGATTTTGGCCTGACCCTAGATCAAATCAAATATTCGACTAGACTTAGCAAGGTCATATTATATATAATTCGCTGTGGCTTGTTGACAGGATCCAACGGTGTATGTAGTCTGGGTATAGCTCTTCTAAATCAGATGCTATGATTTAAAAACCTCAGGTTCCATTGCACCCCGGCATATTTCTATGGTGATATGTTTGACCTCGGTTAACAGGAGAATCATGAAACACCTTCTGTAGGACTTATATCAGGCTACCTAACACCATTTACCGCTTTTTGCTAACTATGGTTTTTAGATCTTATAGATCTTATTATTTTAAATCTTAGATCGGTTACCCGCCCCACCCCATCGTCAAGGTGATGAGGGCTCAGACTCCCGTCAATGCTAGTGTTAACCTCTATATAATGTGTACACTCCATGGTGACCACGGTGCTGGGTTTATTGAAGCACCGACAGGGTTGCCGCAAGTCTTTTTAGTGCTGGTACACATGTTTTAAAGTAACGGCCAGGCAGTCTAAGACACAATCGATCATTATCTGACCTGTTCTCATTATGTAACATTAGCCACATTCAAAGTAGAGATCGGGTTGTCACGCCTTTATCACATTGCAGCAACCTGAGGAGACCATGTCATCCACACGCCGTATATGACTATGCGATCCTGTGTTGCCACCTCGTAGTTCAGCCCTTGCCATTACGCCGTGACGCGAATGCAGTAGAGGTCACGGCCAAATTACCCGATGTCGAGCGCATCAACTTGCAGAAATGTGGCAAAGAAACACCCAAAAAGAGACGTTGCTTAAGAAAACTGTCAGCTGACCTTACTAGGTCAGTGATATGACCACGAAAACGTATTAAAAAATATCTCACAACATATTGAGATCAGAACTTGTTATAGAGCATAAGCCATACAAAAATCATGAAATGAGGTAGAGAGAAAATATAACAATGCACCGTGATGCAGGAGACGTGAAAAACGGGGCGAAATTCATAACTCAATAAATAATAATGATAGAACAATTATTTTTGGTCAAACTTGAAGCTCTCCATCAGACGGCTCAAACAAAGACACCAAATTTCGTTTTTCCTCTTAACCCTCATTTTGCCAGGGGGTCGATTCTAATCCCCTCTTAATTTTTTCGCGTTGGGAGAAAAACTGCTCGGTTTAGTGCAATGCCGCGTGGCAAATGCGAACGAACATAAATTTGATCCATCTTGACGAAATTGTAATACAAGGTCAGGTCACGTCACCGAGTTATGATGTCATTTCTAAACTGATGTAAAGCAATGCTGGTTCTCAAAACAAGGTTGGCAAAAGCCGGGAATAACTCAGCTTCTAGAGGAGTTAGATCGAGTTTTTATACACCATTCGAAAACTCTTGTAAAGGAAAATCTAGAGCGGACATCCATTTTGAGGTCAGGTCTATAACAAAGGCACCAGAGCACCCCTTGGCACCTATTGGAAGCGCTACTTTATACAGAGGCTATCCAGGGTTTTAACGGTTCTGACAGTGGCTGTAGCTTTATGAAATAATTACATAGACACAAATCTGAGCATGCGATAAACTAAAGGTAATAGTAAGGGAAACAATTCATATGACTGATAATTTGATTTAATTTTTTAAATAAATTTTGTTCAAGTTGTTCCTGGTAAGGCTGCTGGAGTCGGAGTCTCACTAAAGTCATCAAGGGACTGTCACGGAGACCCCGACCCCACCACCCGAACGAGCAACTCCTCAATGGAGAGTTAATTTAGAAGCCAAAGTTTAACGTCCCACAAAGCACAGGGACGGCCGCCCCGCTCAGGCCACCCTCTCACCAGTCATTTGCCTGCCGACCTGTACGTCGGGTAAACTATTGAGCGCCGGAGCGTCTCAGGGACCCGATCCCAAGCCTGGACATGCACTGCCACTGCATGCTTCTGAGCAGCGGGCCGGAGCCCAACGCTCTACCAACTGAGCTACCGGGGCGGTAACAACATTGGACATTGGACATTGGATTGGACATAACATTGGATTTCCCCAGTTGTTAGCCGGCAAATATTGGAAGTGAAAAATGTATTATCACCTCGTGTTTATTAGCATTGGGAACACATTTAGGGGAGCGTCGGGTATTAAAACATCATCACAAGATAACCACTGTTAAGCTTAACCACTGTTAACCACTGTTAAACAGCCGGCCAACGCAACAAAATATGCGACAAGCGACTTTCTTCAAAATCCAAGAGTGGTAGTATGTATGTATGTACACACATGACAGTCAGTTTAAATAGGGGGTGGAGGCCAAAATTGTTTATTGACAAATTGGTAACGGAGGCCAAAAATCGGTAACGAAAAATTGGTTTAAAATGAATTGAAGTAATAAAAAAGAATTGTAATAAAAAATAAAAAAACATTTCATAAAAGGGAAGAATGCAAGCCAAAGTTAAAATCTGAATTTTGTTATTCAAGGCCTGATCTCGCTAAGCCCTAATAAGTATTGAACTGGCCCTAGTACCTACTGAATTGGCACTAATACCTGCTTTCGTTGTCTCAATTTACCCTCCTGCTTCTCAACTTTATTGCCTCCTTCAATTCAGAGTTGTGCGTTGCAGAATTTTCTTGAGTCGACTCAACTCAACTCATGTGCTGAGAGTGGTCGACTCAACTCTGACTCAACTCATTGTCAAGAGTTCAGTGAGCCAACTCAACTCTGATCCAATGCTAAATCATCCCGACTCAACTCCGACTCAACTCACGACTCAACTCAATTCAAACTTTGACTCAGTTTCAAAATATATAGATAAAGGATAAATAATATAAATAAATAATAACAAATTAATAAACCACTAAAAGACAAACTGTACAGAAAGTCATACAGGAAAAGGAAGATTAATAGATGGTAGATAAATAAATTGAAACATTAGAAATTAAATATAGCCAGGAGCCATGGATATCTTTTTTATTCTTCCAGACTGTCACCGCCAGATAAAGCTGCCACACCATGTTGCAATGATTTCTGAAAGAAGCCTTGCATGTTTAACCAGGTGCATGGAATGGAAAGGAACTTAAATGGGTTAAGGCTACAACAAAATAGGGAAATAATTGCACCTCCACACTATCAGAAAAAGGTCCTTCGATTAGAGTTTCACAAGCAAGCGAGCTTAAGCCGGCATATTTTTCGGCTCTGAAACAAACGTGACGTATTTGAAGAAGCCCTCCATCTGAGATATCTTCCGGCTCTAAAATATCTAACGGCGTCCTGAATAATATTGCTAAAAAATTTGACACGTAATAAATGCACAGCCATTCAGTAAGAATTCATTCACACCGTAGGTGCTGGACTTCTAAGCAAGGATGAAATACTTCCCACATATTAGAAGAACATATTAATCCTATTCATCTTAAACGCAAACCGAACGATGAACACTTTAAGAAGTAAGACCTGAGAAACGAAAACGAAGAATCACGACGACAAAAGCGAAGAACGAAAAGAGAGACCAGCCGAAAAAGAACGAGAATGATTCATCATCACCGTCATCGTCACGCCTTGTTTGTTGTTTTCCATGTTTTTTCACCGGATCCCTTCATCAAGTCCCACTACCTCACTCCATGAGTTGAGCGCGGCGCCTGTGGCGACCCTCCCCGTGGGTAATCCTTGTCCTTTCCCATTAACCATCCTATCCTTATCCTACAGTGCGTTTTTGCTTAAGTTGTCATTTATGTCCCTCATCTTCATTACGACCGGTGTGAGAATAGCCACAGGAATAGTGGAGATGCAGTGCACGTAAATAAATAAATAAAACGTCCAGAAAAAACATGATCTAAACTGTATTTTCAGGAATGATAAGGGTAAAGTTTTTTGTTTCTGTTGAAGAACGATGGTAGGTAATTTTGCTAAATGAAACATTCCTATGCCATGAGTTGAACCAAAATCTAAGCTATTATTACTAGAGTACCTAGCTGCAATTGCAAATTCTAAGAACTACAGCAAAACCTAGGAAATAGTATACCATAGCAATACCATAGGTCAATAGAAATAGAAATTTTATCATCGTGTTGCATTAAATACTTGCATATTTGTAAACCCAATACAATTTTCAGCTTGAAAACCTTCAATACAACCTTCGACCTTCGTACCTACCTATCACACTTCAAAATGGTAGCAGTTTGATAATTGCCAATGTATACGGCTTTCCAAATTAAATATGGATGACGATCAGACACAACCAGTAACAAGAAATAATTTGTCTGATTCGCGCAATAATGGTATTTCAATATTTTGTCAAATCATAGTTCAAAGTTTTCTGTGCTAAGAGTAAGAACTGCTTTTAATAGGTAAAATTAAAACATTAGCTGCAGATGGCGCATTTAAGACAATAGAAACAATTTCATATGTAGTTAAGAAATATTCACATCACTTTGTTCATTATCACGTGACTTCTACAATGTTTTTCCCTGAAGCTACTTTAGCTTGAGCCCATCCTTGGCTAAATTTGTTCTGGAAAGAAAACAATGGCGCACTCTCTTGCCTGTGGTTAATCTTTTATATTGGAGTGGTGGTGGAACGTTTGAGTGTATAACTGTGGGTGGTGGTTGAAAAGAAGTAATGCTAGATATTAATGATGAGTAGTTTTTGAGATATTTGAAATGCATTTCGCAGTGCACCCACCTGTTAAAATGTTTAAAACAAGGCCAGAGATAGGGGGCTGTTTAGTTTTTTGAGTGCATGTATTATTTGTGCATGGGGATTTCCTAAGACCAAATGAGCCTTAAAAATAAGCAATTGAACCGTATAATTATTTGATATATTGAAACAAATCAAAACTTTGATTGCAACAGCTGAAACACTGGAGGAAAAGGTATTCAAAGGAGGTTTCCAAAAGGTAGGCAAATTCAAACTTATTCAACATATTTGCATAATGAGTCAACTTTTGTCTTCAACTCATTTGACTCGCTGTCTTCACAACTCAACTCAACTCAACTCTTTGACGTGGTGAAAACCGACTCAACTAAACTCAACTCACCTGTCTAATTTTTTCGATTCATCTCAACTCAACTCTGAGTCGAACGAGTCAGAATTTGAGTTAAACTCCGACTCCGACTCGTGAGTCGCACAACTCTGCTTCAATTAGAGGCCATCCATCAATAACGTTACGCATATTTTGTGATTTTTACCCCTTCCCCATTTAAATTTGTCATTTGATTGGAGAAGGAAACAATACACGGCGATTCGTGGATGCCGCGCGCGTCATTGCCACAACCACCCGCCGGCAACGGGTAGAGCATGAGCTCACTAAAACTGTCATAACTTTTTTGGCCGTCCGTTTCCGACCTACAAATTCCACCAATGTAAAGAATACACTTTCCCAAAATACATGGTATGATTTTCTAGCTGATCCTCGTTGTGCCTTTTTTGCCAGTCTAAGGAAATATGATGTATGTTATAAATTTTAATTCCGAAACATATGTTTATTAAAATGAACTCACTGTATGCTCTGGAGCAGCTAGAACCGTATTTTTGTAACCAGAAGGTCGCAAACATCCCAAGCTTTGCGGTAGTATACGGTTTTTATGGATAGTGAGGTGTGAGCACCTGTTATTAGCGTTTTAGATCACAGTATTATTTCTGGCCAGATACCCGTATTTAGAGAGGCCGAAAAAGTTTCAAGTTTCAGCTCTTGTGAAACCAATGTGGTACGCTAGAGGAAGAAAATAATTATGGTTTTCCGGGTTCCAAACAATTCTCAAACGCATCGCATACATTTGATATCAACTCTAGAAAGTCATTTTTGGCATTTTCGTCCCGTTTTTTAGGCCCGCTGTATCACAGTGCAATGCAGGAAAGTCCGTTGAAAAGTACGCTGTGGGCCACACTTGGGCGAATATTCCTAACTCTGCATCAGGGAGCTTCTCCAGCCTGCACTGTTGGGTGGGCACTGACTATCACCATACCGTATTTTTAACCGCAGGATTGTTCGTACTCTATTTACCAGTGCTGCTGACCGTGCTGTTAATCACTGTGACCGTGCGCTGCATATAACGGGTGAGCCGTCCGGTACCTGGCTCGCTCTGTCCCACTACGACCCCCGTCGCTGTTCGTCGCCCGCCGCACTCGGTATCGGTCGGTCCCGTCTGCGCTCGAATTCGCCCGTCACGCGCGCGTATGACCCCTAATAGTAGCGGTACCGGCCGTATTTAATACTTTCCGTCACTACAACGACGCCGATCCACTTCGTAGACACGAACTCGTACTCGTATCGAACTCGAACTCGTAGTCCCGCGTGCGTGCGCGTCCGTGCTAGTCCGTTCGCGTCCCCCTCCGCACTCATCGCTCCTTAACCCCGGTGCCATCCTCTACATATCAGTTCTCTCCTTTTGTAGTAGCGTGCCTATCTTTGTGTATGAATGTATGTATGAATACATGTTATGGATCTAAGTGATAGACAGAGGCAAGGGTAAGATGGTCGATTACCCCTAGTTGATTTCTTATATATTTGTCCACAATATTTTCGATTTACTATTCTCAAGTTCCCTAAAATCTTTGTATCCAGAACCAGCACTGGTCATATTTCAAATTAAGTGTATCTTTTACTTATGATATGCTTTTTAAGTGATGTGTTTTGGTCTTCCGTATGTTTTGCATAATAATAAGAAATTGGCTAAACCTTGTTTTCATCACATTCCGATGCAATCGGTGGCCGTGGGTACGAAGCAAAACACCAATCAGACAACACTTGAGCTTCTTGTCTCAAACCAAGCCGAAAAAGCCAAGCCGAAGCCAAGCCAAGCCAAAACACTGGAGCCAACAAACGAACGCAGTGCCCTTGATACCTACCTCCGGATCACATTATCCTCTCACGCAGCGCAACACGGACGGAAACTCGTGCGTAGCCAAGCCTTGAAGTAGGTGGATCGAGGAGGGCACAGAAGCAGGTGTTCTACAATCACTCCATGTGACACCCCCTAGAATGATCCCGGCACCATCTGAGACATTGCTTCCTCTCCCCCTCTCCCGATTAAATATGGGCAGCCCCAGGACACATTCTAGTTCTAGCGCCCCTCTGATAGGTCGAATCTCAAGAATTTAGCACCTCTGGTTCAAATAGCACGAGCTCAGGACCTAAGCGCTGCTCCCTGGCCAAGGTGACCCCTATCATTGGATGTACTGGATGCACATATGAGCCTTAAGCAATGATGTAGCGGAATTTGAACGTTTCAGGTCGCTTCAGTCTGCCACTAGCCCAGCCTGCAGTTCTGTATCGGACCGCAAATCAGGACTTTGTGTTTTCCACCTCTTGCTTGAGTGGGAAAAAACTAGCAAGAGAGAACTAGCTGCCCTTGTTAATTGCTGTTAATGTGTGAGCCCCGGTGAATGTTCTTCTAGTAGGTAACGTCATCATACCTTGGAACGGAATATAAAATGGTTTCGCCCAGTGCTGTATATTATCAGCCTTTGACTCCTCTCGAGCTCAAATGAGAAGGTGCATTTCCCCTAGGATATTCCCGATAGAGATGTGGCGATTTGGGAGGTTGCAGTCTCCATGGTGAGCGCTGCCGCTCTGAGGGTGATGGGCATCTTCTAGAATGCTACTGACTTGGTCAGTGGCGTGTTCTATGACTCGAGCAAATTGATTCGAGCACATTCGGCACCGTTGCGACTGTGCTGAGATTTGAGGGGCGCCAGTGACTCATTGCAGGGAGCTGTGGGGCGCCAGTGACTTATTGCAGGGTGCTGTGGGGCGCCAGTGACTCATTGCAGGGTGCTGTGGGGCACCAGTGACTCATTGAAGGGTGCTTTGGGGCGCCAGTGACTCATTGCAGGGAACTGTGGGGCGCCAGTGACTCATTGCAGGGTGCTGCGGAGCGCCGGTGACTCATTGCAGGGTGCTGTGGGGCGCCAGTGACTTATTGCAGGGTGCTGTGGGGCGCCAGTGACTTATTGCAGGGTGCTGTGGGGCGCCAGTGACTCATTGCAGGGTGCTGTGGGGCGCCAGTGACTTATTGCAGGGTGCTGTGGGGCGCCAGTGACTCATTGCAGGGTGCTGTGGGGCACCAGTGACTCATTGAAGGGTGCTTTGGGGCGCCAGTGACTCATTGCGGGAACTGTGGGGCGCCAGTGACTCATTGCAGGGAGCTGTGGGGCGCCAGTGACTTATTGCAGGGTGTTGTGGGGCGCCAGTGACTCATTGCAGGGTGCTGTGGGGCACCAGTGACTCATTGAAGGGTGCTTTGGGGCGCCAGTGACTCATTGCAAGGAACTGTGGGGCGCCAGTGACTCATTGCAGGGTGCTGCGGAGCGCCAGTGACTCATTGCAGGGTGCTGCGGAGCGCCGGTGACTCATTGCAGGGAGCTGCGGAGCGCCGGTGATCAGTTGAATCGCGGCGCGGCGCGGCGCGGCGGCGCCTGTCCGCTGTTCACGCCGCCGCTCCAGACTCTGATCGACTGCAGATAAGTGAGATGCCGTGCCAAAGTCGTGACCGGTGCCGCCATTTAGAAAACACACGTGGTCAGGTCGGCGCGCGGGGCCCATTAGCGCCGCGCGACGAGGCGTGGCGCGCCGGCGGCGCCGCGGCGAGGCGGCGCGTCAGGCCGCGTGCTGTTCCCGCGCCGGCACGCCGGGGCACCCGCGGCGGTCCGGTGAGACGACGCCACCATCAGGGGTGGAAAGCGAGTGTCGGAACCGCACGGACGGGCGGACCGGTCAGTGCTTGTGCATGGATCAGCGGACACTGTAATCTATAGTGATGCTACTTAAATACTGATGTAGCGTTCGAACATCAGGGGAGTTAATCGGTAACGGGGTCATTCCTAGCCTTTTAAGGAGAATATCCTGAATATACCAGCTTTCTTACTTTGATTTGGAAACGATCCATGCTTCCACAACATTTCAGCTCGTAGAAACTGCCAGGATTCTCGACACTATGCGGTTTGATTATCAAATTTAAGTAATGCGAGGCAGCACGGGATCTCCTGGTGAGATCCAGCCGTCAGATAAAAAACAAAATGCAAATCCATGATCTGCACATATCTCCTATGTAGATCTCGCATATCCAAACTAAAATGTCACAATAGAAATGTTCTGTTTCAGAATGCTCCTGCTACGCGGGTCTGGAGCCTGTTTTCTGTCATCCAAGAAATACAAAAAGCAATATGTCTAAGCAGATCCCCAAAAAATGTCTTCGCGACATTTTCTCTCGAATTAATTTGTAAAGCTGTATACGGTCTAGCCTCCGTTCAGGCGTGAGCGACGAACTGAGGTTTGAAACTAGAAGGAGTTTGATACGTGTCTGCCGCGGAACACCAGTCTACCGTGGTTTTCATGTATGCGTCCAGCTTAATCATAGATGATTTAGCCCTACCATATGAAAATTTCAATATAATATATAGGTATGCATGATGCAGCATATTACATAATACACTTACCTCCGAGGGGAGGGGCCAAGGGGCTCGAGCCTATCTCACCATTGGCTCGGAATGGCCTCCTGCTATGCAGTTACTATAGGCACTCTGACATTTGGGGGATTGTGCCCCTTAACTCCCCTTGTATCCATAACAGCACTGGGGGCCTTGTGCGAGGGCTTCGAACTGGACTAATTTATTAGTCTTTACTCAAATTTCGGAAAATTGCAGAAGAAAGGTAGTCAGACTCAGTGGTACAGCCAGAGCTTCAGCATTCAGCACCACCCCCCGAGGGGCACCCTTGGAGAAAAAGGGCACTTTTAAGGTGACCAAAAAACTTACTAGATCCTGACTTGTGTATATCGACTTTTGGGCACATCTGGTCCAAAGAAAGTCCAAGACATGTAGTGAGGGAGAGGAATTTAGCTAAAATCATGAACAAACATGAATGACTGACCGATGGAAACTGAGAAGACTGACCAATGGAAAAGTTACATTATAATAAAAAAATCAGCCAAATCAGCGGAGCATGGTGTGCTTGCCAGTTCCTGCGAGCTAAGGCAAACCAGAGTCAAAACTGTATTCGTATGCACCTACGAATTATTCTGCAGCGGGCTTCGAAAGGGCGTAAAGGGCCGGCCAGCAACTTTCCTAGGGGGAGTACCAGCTGTCGTCAGACGGTTTGATATGTCGTCATTATTCAAGGAATCCAGGCTGGTGCAAACAGCACATGATTGATTCTAAAGAAACAAGGATAGTCTAAGTATTCGCTTCCCATTCAAGAAAACTAGTAGGGATAACGTACACAGTTAACTGCCAGTGACTTAATGTTAAGAGAGAAAAATGCAGTTGACTCCAGACCAAGCGTCCCCCAATCCTTCAGGAGCTTTAGTTTGCGAAGAAGTATCCCGGCCCGGCTGACGAGGGGAACACAGAACTGCCGCAGCAAGAACTGCAGCTACCTCCAGACCAGGTGTCCCTTCCTAGTGCACAACACTAGGTGTCTTCAAACCCATTAAGGGTTAATGAGACCTTAAAACCTGATAAGAAAGTGCACCGAGTACCCGGAAAGCGCATACTATTGCCCAGGTGAGGACCGCAGTTGCCAGCGAATTCCGACTCCACTCATGGACTACGGCTAGCGTCATAATGTCCGGCGCACGGATAAAAAAACACGATTGTCAGAGAGGGAGCCGCTACTCCCTCCAGACTAGATGTTCTGATTTCCTTGAAGTCCCTTACTGGCGAGAAAAGGTTCCCTGGCTACCTGCAAGGAGTATATGATTGCCGTGCAAGAGACAAGTTCCCTCCAGCTCAGGTGCTCCTCTCTTCACCAGTCCTGTGTGGCGGTGCTGTGCCCCTGCCTGGCTGCAACGGGCATAGGGTGAAACCAGGAGGCCCGAACAAACACACACGAATCAATTCAATACAAATTCAGCGGCCAAGGAGTACTTTCATCCTAAGGGCACGTGTTTACAATGAATAAACAAAGTTCACTGGCTGAAAGGGCTGAAAGGGCTTGAGGTTTTAGTTCAGATGAACAATGGACAACACAATTTAGTGGCGGCAAAGAAGGTATCTTGGCGGCAAAGGACACGTCGGGCCCAGTGCACACTTGAAGCACAGGTTTCGGAAGTCAAGTGCATTTTCGGCCTGAAGGCACATGTAAAATGGATATAATTAATTTACGAGCTGAGATACAAATTTTTATTTGTATGAGAACGTTCTTTTTATTTTTGCGTTCCCAGCCCGGAAACATTTTACACACTTGCACCACACACTCGCAGACACACACTATGTATGTACACGGCAGCGGGGCTTGCACTTTATCGGCACCCTTTCGGGACAGTCATGTCAGCACGCTCCATGTCACGCGCCCCACTGTGCCAGGCAGTGGAGCTATCCCGATTTCCCGGGCCCGGCGGAACAGAGGACTGCTCTGGTGACACGCGGCGAGGCCGTGCCCTCGGGTGGTGCCACCGGACCGGTGAATCTGTTTAAAAGGCCGGTCAAGCCCGTGCTCCAAATAACGAGGGTGCTGTTTGGTTAGCGGAAGTCCCTAGTTAAAGCGGGCACTACCCAGTGTACTGCCATCTCCTGGGTAGGAGGCAGTTGAGGAAAAGGCTGTCAGAGGTCAGCTTTGATCCAAGGACCTCCTACACTGGACCGAGACGTCTTAACCCTCGCCCCACCGGGGGCCATCGATGGCCCCCTAAGGTTTTTCCGGGATAGCAGAAAAAACGAATAGGCGCAGCACCGCGTTTGAGGGCTCTACCTCTCACTGCATCATTTTCACACCATCCCTGAAATTTTTTATCCCGGGTCACCCAAGGTCAGGTCACCAGGTGGGGTCAACCAAGGTCACCTCACTTCAAATTTAGAGCTCTGTAAGAGCTACATTTTGAAGTCGATCGATTTGAACTTCGTACAGTTCGTGACCCCTCCAGGGTCTACAATGTATATGTCCGGGATTTTTCGATTTCGTGACCTGAGGTCAGGTCACGAGGTGACATCTCCGATTGAAAAAGCATGGGGGAAAAGCTGTCTTATGATCTAAAAGTCACAAAAACGATTAAAAATGCTCGACTTGGTCCGAGAAGCGTTCTTGGACACCCTTTCACGGATTCCAGGAGCAATATTTACCCTTTGACCTCTCCGAGGTCATCCAAGGTCACCAGGGATCAAAAACAGTATTTTGCTAATAACTTTTGACCTATATAAGCTAGAGAGCTAAATTAAGCACCATCATGTATGCCTTGTCATCAGCTTTCGTTTGATATACAGCAAGGTCACTTTCTGACCTTTCGTGACCCCAGGTAATATTACGTCACGAGATGACCTCTGGAGGTCAAGCCACTGGCGGGAGGTCATTACGTTCCTAAAAATGGAAAAAGTTCTGACATTTTTCTATCCAATGTACTTTACCACATTCCAATAGCTCTAATGGTATAAGAGTTATACCCAGTCTGCTTAAGCATTGCATATTTGAGTGAATATAGCCAATATTGACCTAATTTGACCTATTGGAGGTCAAACCATTGACCTGAGCGCTAAAACATTTAAAGTAATTTCTTACTGAATTCACACGAGCTTTCTAATGCACTTTGCAGATTTGCGCTAACGCCCATATTTTTTTATAAATTTTGTCCAAGTTGTTCCCAGTCCGACTGTTGGAGTCGGAGTCTCACTAAAGTCATCAAGGGACTTGTCACGGAGACCCCGACCCCACCACCCGAACGAGCAACTCCCACAATAGCCTGGTCCGGATTTAGGTTTTTTTCTTCAGAAAGTAACGGATCGTTGTTCATTAGATGCATTTTTGGTGCTGATTGCGATGCGCTCATCAGAAATGCAATTTTCGAAAAACTTTTGGTGGCCCACTCGAGTTGAAGGTTTTGCATTTTGCCCAATTTTCCACTTTTTGGCTCACCATCAACCCATATTACCAACGAGGTGGAAAAAATTGCGCTGGGTTGGTAGTTTGGTTCATTGGTGTTCCATTCGCTTTGTTTTTGTTGTTATAACTTGCTTACATAACGGCTATTTTTTGCTTATCATATCCTCTTTTAGTTGAGCTTGCACTGGCTCTCCATAGATGGCGCTAGCGGCGTGACATGGTAAGTGAATACTGATTCCCTCGGGGACCGGGAATGTGAACAGCAACATGAAAGGTGAGAAACAATTGCGAATTGGATTGTATAAACGCACTTAAAGAGCTGTTTTCAAGCAGCACTGAAGTTGTTAACACTGTTTCTCAGGTATTTTAAGCATGCCATGTCCAAATATGCTGCTGCTGCTGAAGTCCCGACCATAACCCTTTACCAATAGACGCAGGAACCGTGGGGGCTGTAGTGGTGGCTGTTGCACCTAACTTTCAGAGTGTGGCAGCAGCTCTAACCCCGCCCCCAGTTTGAGCCGAGTCTGGAACTTCTCTATTAACATTTAAGTGATATGCCTAATCACCCCCGGCCATACCAACGCGGAAGCCCCTTCCTCCGACTAAAATAGTCTCTCCACCTATGCCGTCACCGACTGAATGCTTTCGTATTTGCGCCAAAAAGACTCTGCAGCAACCCTACTTTGACTGAAGTGCGAGGGTATCAGTTTTGAGGCTAGCGACCTCTAGCCCAGTCTCCTCTGACATATTTAGAGGTCGTTGTGGCCCAGAGAAGAATTATATGTTTTACGTATACGGATAGAATTGACAATTTTTAACGTTGCAGTCCAGCAGAAAAAAATCGACTGGTTTGGCATTGTGCGATCATTTTTTTTACAAACATGGCATTGGTCACCAGGTTTTAAGGACTGAAGGAAATATGTTGTATGAAATCACAAAATAAGCTTTCCAACGTTTCCGCACCTTGCACTAGCTGCATTGGATAATAATCTATAATCATATGATAATCGATAATCATCGACATAATCTAAGTGTTTACGTTATCTTTTCCTTTCAGTTCTCTGATCGAAATTGAAAATGGAGGGACGGTTATATCTGCAAGAAATAAAGGAGTCTTACCGTGAGTTTTGTATATCATAGGGCGGCTTCTTATGACAAGAATTGAACTCATGGAGGAGCGGAGCAAAGATGAGTGTCATATTCCTATGGAAGAATGGAAGAACAGGGTAACAGCAGGGGTTATGGATGTGTGTGCCAGCGTATCACTCCATACACGTGTAAATCAGGCCATACTGAAGGAACTAAGAGGGCTTTGGAAAGAAAGAGTACAAAAAAGAAGTATGCAAACAAGTTTGGCAAGCGAGCTACTATACCAACTGCTGCGATGGATTCGCTGTTTGATACCAGCAGCCGAGAACTTGAGCCTGGACTAGCAGAAGACAGTGTTTCTTGCCGACCATCCAAGTGCCAGACGCCTTTAGACAGACAGCCTCGGTCAGGAAACCACAGCGCGATGGCAGAGGAGAGCCCAGCGAGCGGGTCGAGCATTCATGAGAGGAGCAGCCGTCACTTCCCCGAGTCAACAGTATTTTCAAAACCAGTCTGCTCAACAATTCTAACAAAACACCCACAAGCTATATGTGTATATATATTTTTCAAAACCCTGTCCAAGTCGTTCACAGTCAATAGCTCATAAACCATAAGACATGGCACGCATTGCTTGTCGTTCTCCTATCCTTCCTTACGGTTCCATAACTCATAAAACATAAAAATGGTTGGCATTACTTGCCGTTCTTCTACGGTCTATCCTTCCTTATGGTTTGTGAGTTATGGACTGTGAATGACTTGGACAATGTTTAAAAAATATATATAAATATATAGCTTGTGGGTGTTCTGATCGGACTTATGAGCAGACTGGTTTCTGAAAATAACATTGTTCATACACAGATAATATCCCTTTGATCAGGATTACCAAGTCATGTTCATACACAGATAATATCCCTTTGATCAGGATTACCAAGTCATTATAGCTTAGCAGATGATAGCGCTACCTGAAACACCAGTTTCCACAGGCGTGTTTGCTGTCTCGGCCGTCGCCTGTTGACTCGGGGAGGTGACGGCTGCTCCTCTTATGACTGCTCGACCCGCTCGCTGAGCTCTCCTCTGCCATCGCTCTGTGGTTTCCTGATCGAGGCTGCCTGTATGAATACGTCTGGCACTTGGCTGGTCGGCCAGATACACTGTCTTCTACTAGTTCAGGCTCACGTTCTCGGCTGCTGATATCAATCAGCGAATCCATCGCAGCAGTTGGTGTAGCAGCTCGCTTGCCAAACCTGTTTACATGCTTCTTTTTTGTCTCTCATCCTTTCTAAAGCCCTCTTAGTTCCTTCAGCACGGCCTGTTTTGCACGTGTAGGCAGTGATACGCTTGCACATACATCCATAATCTCAGCCGTTACCCTGTTATTGATACTTTTATAAGAATATGGCACTCATCTTTGCTCCGCTCCTCCACGAGTCCAATTCTTGTCATAACAAGGTGCCCTATGACATGCCAAACTCACGGTCAGGCTCTTTTGTTTTTTGCAAATATTACCGTCCGTCCATGTTGAATTTTGTTCAGAGGAAACATAAAACTGCAAAGAGAACATAACGTAAAACTTGGATTATGCCGGTATGTGAATTATTCAATGCAACTAGTGCAGGATGTCTAGTCGTTGGAAGTCGTTGGAAATTTTAGGATTTCATACAGCATATTTTCTTCGGTCCTTAAAACCTGGTGACCAATGTCACGTTTGTATTAAAATGTTTGCATAATGCCAAACCGGTCGGTTTTTTCTGCTGTACCACAACGTTGAAAATTATCAATCCTATCCGTCTACGTAAAACAAATAATTCTTCTCTGGGCCACAACGACCTCTAAATATGTCAGAGGAGACTGGGCTAGAGGTCACTAGCCTCAAAACTGATACCCTCGCACTTCAGTCAAAGTACGGTTGCTGCAGTCTTTTTGGCGCAATTACGGAAGCATTCAGTCGGTGAAGGCATAGGTGGAGAGACTATTTTAGTCGGAGGAAAGGTGTAGGCTGGAGGAAGGGGCTTCCGCGTTGGTATGGCCGGGGGTGATTAGGCATATCACTTAAATGTTAATAGAGAAGTTCCAGACTCGGCTCAAACTGGGGGGCGGGGTTAGAGCTGCTGCCACGCTCTGACAGTTGGGTGCAACAGCCACCACCACAGCCCCCACGGTTCCTGCGTCTATTGGTCCAGCATCCAGCATAAGTTCTTACTCTGGCTGAACGCGCACTCCGACCATAGGTCCCAGTCTTTTAGATATACTGATTTACTCGATCATTTTAGAATGACTTCTATTTCGTCTCGTAGAGTGCAGCATGACATTTTATTCGCACGTAATGTACTGCGATGTAGGATTGATTCCCCATGCCTGCTCGAAGTATTCGCGCTATCAGTACCCGCCAGAGTAACGCGTCAGCGAATGCTCATGCATGTGCAGCACTCTCGTGTTGACACTGTTAAGAATGGATTGTTCAGTCGACTACCAGTGGCCATGAACAAGTTTTTAGTAGCGTTTCCTGATAGTGATGTTTTTAATGACTCTTTTAGTCAGTTCAAATCATCAGTAAGCACATATGTAGCCAGTTTAGATCCCATCATGTGAATGCCAATATACCTATGTCTGGTGTGTACGGGTCGGTAGTCAGCTCAATGATGCATTGTTTTTACTATTTTTACTATGATTAGGCGTATTCGCCGTTTTATCGTACTCACTTATTGAGCTATTTTTTTAAGTTCCATTTTTATGTTTTATCGTCTATATTTACATGTTTTACTGTACGACTTTGTCCATAATTGGGATCACCCGTCGACAATATGTATAATAAACTGAAACTGAAACTGAAACTGGTAAAGGGTTATGGTCGGGACTTCAGCAGCAGCAGCATATTTGGACATGGCATGCTTAAAATACCTGAGAAACAGTGTTAACAGCTTCAGTACTGCTTGAAAACAGCTCTTTAAGTGCGTTTATACAATCAAATTCGCAATTGTTTCTCACCTTTCACGTTGCTGTTCACATTCCCGGTCCCCGAGGAAATCAGCATTCACTTACCAAGACACGCCGCTAGCGCCATCTATGGAGAGCCAGTGCAAGCTCAACTAAAAGCGGATATGATAAGCAAAAAATAACGGTTATGTGTGCAAGTTATAACAACAAAAACAAAGCGAATGGAACACCAATGAACCAAACTACCAGCCCAGTGCAATTTTTCCCACCTCGTTGGTAATATGGGTTGATGGTGAGCCAAAAAGTGGAAAATTGGGCAAAATGCAAAACCTTCAGCTCGAGTGGGCCACCAAAAGTTTTTCGAAAATTGCATTTCTGATGAGCGCATCGTAATCAGCACCAAAAAATGCATCTAATGAACAACGATCCGTTTCTTTCTGAAGAAAAAAACCTAAATCCGGACCAGGCTACTCCCACAATGAAGGGTTAATTTAGAAGCCAAAGTTTAACGTCCCACAAAGCACAGGGACAGCCGCCCCGCTCAGGTCACCCTCTCACCAGTCAGTTGCCAGCCGAGCTGTACGTCGGGTAAACTATTGAGCGCCGAAGCGTCTCAGGGGAACCGATCCCAAGCCTGGACATGCACTGCCACTGAATGCTTCTGAGCAGCGGGCCGGAGCCCAACGCTCTACCAACTGAGCTACCGGGGCGGCATTTTCAGAGTTAGAGGGGGCAATCGATGGCCCCCGGTGGGGCGAAGGTGGCACCGGACCCCCGGTGGGGCGCGGGTTAAATAACTGCGCCACGGTGGCGGTCACCTGTATGGGAGCGTTAGCTGACTTTGCAAGTGCCTATTCTTTAATTTAATATGTAAAAGTGCCCACATTTGTAAGCAGCTCTCTGCTCGATGTTATTATCACGAATGATTCGAGTGCTGATGAGCTTTATTGTATAGATTTTTCTGTAGTTTCAGTCCTCACAAATCTGTAGTCGCTGCCCTAAACGTCTCCAGAAATTGACCAAAGCCAATCCTGTTGCGTGCCGAAACCTTGAGCGTATCCAGAAGCCTGTACTGCGCGCTGCACTTAACCCTGTCCCCGTTGGGGGTGTTTGAACACCCCCTTGGGTTTTTCCGGTGGCACGAATAAACGGTGGCGCTTCGCACCGCTGTACTTGGCACACCTTATCTTCTATCAATTCTGAAACTTTTCTCAAAATTGTTAGTTGGGTCATCGCAGGTTAGGTCACCAGTGCAGGTAAAGTGACCTCAGAGGTGCAGAAAGTATGCTGGCTGTCACAAACTCAATGCGACGTATGCTTCCTCTGTCACACAAAGTTGGAAATCATAATTGTATACTTGAATACTATTTCCAATATGCTGAATGTCATCTACCTGTCTCTTACTTTTTGCAACAGACAAGGTTCAAGCACCAAGCCATTACCGCATGGAAGTAGTAAACTGTGTTTTCATTTTTTAGATCATGTTTATGTTTTTGGAAGGAAATTTTCCAACTATGGATCATTGTATCCAGTAATGGGATCATAACTATTATTGTTAGCTTTGACTGCAGTTTCCCTCAATGACATGCATTTTCCTTTTTGAAGAAGTTTCCATTTTTGGAAGGAGTGTTTCCAATTATGGCACATTTCCCAATGATTTAATGTGGCAATTATCATGAAAATAATTATTATTGGGAACTAATCTATGAATGGGAGCATACGCCTTCACACAATTGAGAACCCTGATCACAGCTTCCCCCCCCACTGAACTTCTATCTCACATATCAACAAAATGGACAAAAATGTCAATGTCAACATAAGATTTGGATCTACCTAAAATGTGTTGGTAAAGTGGACCTTAGGTAGCATTTAAATGCTTAAAATTTGCCCCCAACACCCGATTATGACCTGCGCTGCCTGGTCGTTCCTTCTTGCAGTAAAAACTCTGAGGCAACTACCATGCATAGATGTAAAATTATGTCTATTGGCCTAATAGGTACAGATGTATTGGAAGTCTCATACCAAAGAAAGATCCAGTGGAGTCAAAATCCTGCTTTAACTCCATGCAGTTTAGGTCCAGTGTGCTGATTACTACCACAGGTAGTAAGCAACTCACCCCCAACCAGCTTTTTTCGAAATCTCTTTCTTTCTGAGATTTTCTGTGATTTTCTGAAATGAGAAGGAGGTCTACTACGCCCCCTCCAGTGCACGTTAGTGCCAGGCCCCTCTCCAGTGTTTGATTTAACACTTTGTGGAGGACTGCATTGGCACACATTTGCTATCTGTACAATATTGACATGATAATTTTATCATGAAATCTCACCTGAATTAATGTTGTTGCCAGTCTGTTGCTGGCGCCAGCTCTCCCAACTTCATCCAGCTCCAAATCTACCTAACCAATCTTGATCTAGGGCACAAATAAGGTAAGGCACAAGCAAGCTAAGGAATGAAAAACCAAGTTTGATATTTGAAAGCGCATCAGTCTCAAAGTAGCCTACATTCATTTTAGATTAGCCATGGGCAGCACTATTTATTCCAACTAGTTTTAGCCTGGACTTATCTCAGATATACCTGATAAATACGCCCTCAGAAGAAGAGTAGCTTCCCACCTGTTTAAAATTTTTTGGCCGGCTCTACATCACATAATAAACATTTCGAATTTCTCTTGTCGCTGTTGCGTAGTTTAGGTAGAATTGCTGCCCAGCTATGTTTATTTCTTTCTCTCATTTAGTACTTTTCTTAGTAGCTTTTAGGCGTACTTAATACTAAATTCAAAGAAATAGGGACCGCTAAATCGAAGAGACTCAAACTTTAAACATTATCTAACCTGACAAAATGGATAGAGAAGTACTTGGTAACGAATCTGCATTATCTTTAATGCCTTAAATATGCCCACAATCGTATATTTCTCGAAAAAATTGACTGTCACATTTCGGGCATCTAGGCGGCAACTTTCTGGCAACTACTGACAATCGGCACCATTGGGCCGCATGTTAAAATCTGGCAACTGTGACAGCGTTTTCCGGGTTTTCTGCAGCCGGGGTCCCTCGTTTTAGTAGAAACTGAACACAGTACCAATATTGTATCACTGATGGTACGCTGTGCAATTGAAGAATAGAGTTGCTAAATTAAAATAATCGCTACACGCCCATTCTGCATTTCGAAAATATGTGGTTTGATTTTAAACCATACAGTCACGATCGCTATTTTGTCACAGTTATTCACCTCGATTTTCGTAAATGTGTCACAAAGTCCAGTAGCCGAGTTGGCAAGTTTCTGCACCTCTGAGTGACCTCACCTCCGAAAATGTTTAAGGTGGCATAAGTAAGAAATGTACGAATCTATCGGATTGAAACTCAGACCAAATCATGAGCCCACCGAGTAGGTACTAACAAGTTCATACCGGGATTTTTCGTTTCGACGACCTTGGGTCAGGTACGGATCATGACCTTTACATTAGAAATGCATGCGGAAAACTGGAATTGGGTTATATTTGTGTAGATGCACCTTCGAATACCTTCATATTCTGCAAATTGTAGAATCCTGGGCCCCTTTCCATGTTCATGCTGCAATTTTTTATATGTGACCTTTGAGAGGTCATCTCGGGCTACTTAGCGGGTTTCAGACTCGGGTCAATAATTTTGCAGGAAATGATGAAAAACATTATTTTGATACCATTACGTTTGAATTGCTATTGCGAGTCGATTGATATGCATATTGGCTATGCTAGGTTGGATACTGACATTGAACTGACCTTAGGTCAGGTCATTTTACGTTTTGACCTAGTATAGTCATCTTATACATCATTTGATTTGCCCTAACGAGGAGAGCGAATGGTACCTAACAATTATTCTAACTCATATCTGTCAGACGCTAGTGCCCAGTAACTCTTCTCTAACATGTCATGACTTTGACCTGTCATGAGCTCAATATTGACCTGAGCCAAAAGGTTTCTTGATGAGTTTGTATGAGCTATCCAACAGTTTTTGCGTTTTTATATCCTTCATAGGAGCCGAGTTCAAGGGGGTGTTTGAACATCCCCACCATGGCGAAGGGGACTAGGAGGATGTTAACTCGGTAGACTAGCAACCTGTTTACCGCTGAGTCTGAGCACAACTGACAAATGGGAGATCTTTTTACCTCTTTTCATGCCTATATTGAACTATTTTGCACCCATGCAGAACATGCAAACTTGTAGCCCCACTGCACCTCTTGTATCTAATACCACAAGTGACCTGATGAGTCAGTCAACCCTTGCCCTCGTGGGGGTTTTGGGACACCTCCCTCCCCTCGCAGTTTTGGAATTGGAATTGATATCCCTCTCCTTAAAATAATCAACTACTTCCTGGGAAGAAAATATTTTTCAGATGCGTGAAAAGCATCACTCGTTCACCCTATTCATAAATCTGGGCTGGCATGGGCACCGCTAACTTTATACCTATATCTTTGGTACCATTTATGCAAAAATTGTGGAGCGAATCGTGCAACGAGAGTTCTACTCCTATTACTCCTATTTCTCTAGAAACCATGTTTTATCACCAGCACAGGATGGTGTTAGACCTCACCACTCTGCAGAAACTACCCAGTTTAGGGACCCTCACCAAATTCTCAACGGCATGGATCAAGGGTAAATTTCTTTGATCTGCCTTCTTGACCTGAGTAAGGCTTTCGATTTTATATATTCTTCTTAGCTGATCACTAAGCTAGAACTGTACCGAGTCGATACGGATTTGTTCTACTCGTATCTAAGTGACCATAGCCAGAGCGTATCAAGTGTAGATGACTGCAGCGGTCAAAAGTCCTCCCCAAAAATATTCCCAACACAGTCGGCGTTTTTCAAGGATGTTCCTTTGGCCCACTACTCTTCAATGTGTTCGTCAACGACCTAAGCTATTTTGCGATCGATTCTAGCATCACGCAGTATGCAGAGGATACTCAGGCTATTGTTACCGGGCGAAGGGATCAAGCGAATAATCTTAAACCCCGCATGGAGCGTACCCTTACATCCTTGGATGATTGGTTCCGTGCTAATGGCATCAAGGTCAATGCCACCAAAACACAGCTAATGGTAATCGGCAGTCGCCAAACCCTCAAGAACCTCCCGCCCCTGCAGATCCAATTTCGTGATCAAGCTACCTGCCCAGTTCAGTCTGTCTGTAACCTCGGTACATATTCGACACAGCTGACTTCCGGATACAGATATCCGAGTCTCTCCTACCTCCATCTAAAACCATCAAACTGCTGGGTTTTGTGATCGACCGAACGCTTTCTTGGGAACATCACATTTCAAAGGTCGTTCAAAAATACTTTGGCTCCTTGGTGGCTCTTAGCAGATTTCGTCATCACTTCACGCCCGAAGCCCTGCATCTAATCATCCAGGCCCATGTCCTTCCACATGTCGGATACTGTCTCCCGGCTTGGGGAGGAGCAACCAAAACCCAGCTGGGCAGGGTGCAAAAGGCCATCAACTTTGGAGCTCGAATTATCACCGGCACTCGAAAAAGGCAACTTATCACACCACCTCTCAGGAGTCTTGGCTGGCATAACATCAAATTCAGTATTGCTGAACGCGATTGCCTTAAATATATATAAGGTAGCTCACCTCGACCAATCTCCAGCAGCCCTAAAGGCAATGCTACCACCAAGGGAAAGCGTCTCCGCAAGGGTGACTAGAAACTCGAACACCCAGCTCCAACTGCCTCGATGTCGACTGGAGAGTACAAATCGTGCCTTTCCGTACAGGGCTACAGCTGAATACAATAAAGAAGTATTTCCATAGAAAACTAGAAGATGAATAATAACTTGATGGTATGCTTAGTTAAAGCGTGTATTTTATGTGTGCTGCTTATCACCTGTGTGTCAAAGGCATTACGACACCGGATGTACGAATGTGTGGTATCTGTGAATACCTATATATAACGATGGAATTTGTAACGATAACTGAAAAACCAAATAATTGGATGGGACTCGAGCTATGAATACAGAATACAGAATACAGAATCGACAATTATCTCTCGTGGGACCCACATGTCAACCATCTCATGCAAAAGTGTTTCGGTCTTGCGGCTCTACATTTAAGTCGTTCAATTCGTTCTGTGTCGTCAACTGTCAGTAGTCCGTCATAGATGATATCGCAGTAGACGAAGTGGGGTCGAACATACATGTTAACGATGTGATTTAAGATAGATCTAGGGAAGTGTCGTGCTATGGGGTAAAGTGGGCTGAGGTTCATATTGACTTTTTTGATAATTTCATTTGCACGCTTATTGAATCGTAGGTCCTGGGAAAGGGTCATTCCGAAATGTTTGTGACTTTTAACAACTGGTGCTGGTTGAGAATCAAAAATAAATTTGGGGACTGCTGGTAATTTTCTGTATGAAAAAGTTTGCTGTATTGACTTGGTTGAGTTAAATGTGAAGAGCCAATCCTTACCATACGCTAGAACTCTATTCAAATCGTTCTGGAGTGATAGCTCCACATTTTGAAGGTTACTGGAATTATGAGTAGCAAATAAGTATCATCAGCGAAAAATAGGATTTGGTTTTTTGTTTTCTTTGAAAGATCGTTGAGATAGAGAAGCGCAGGTAGGGGTCCTAGAACTGACCCCTGGGGACATCCTGCGTCTAGAGTTAGCAGTGAGGAATGAGAGTCTTCGATGTGTACGCATTGTTTTCTGTCAGTCAAGTATGAGTGAAGCCAAGGGAGGATGTTATCAAGTCCAATTTCGTGTTTACATTTGTGGAGGAGCCCTTTGTGCCAGATTTTATTGAAGTAGCGACTTATGTCCAAGTAGATTAATGTCTGGTCATGTCCTTTGTCAAGAGATTCGTAAAGGGTGTGAGTGAGGTAGAATAGCTGAAGTCGTGTTTCATGTCCCGGTCGGTAGCCACTCTGCTTTTCTGTCAGTAATTCATAATTTGTTATGTGAGAGTATATCTTTCGGAACAATTTTCTCAAAAATTTTTGATAAGCAGCTCAAAATGCTGATAGGTCTATAATTTGCGATATCAGCTGGGCTACCCTTTTTCTTGAATATGAGCTTGACATTCGCCACTTTCCACGATTTCGGAAACTGGCCACTTTCGATTGATTTATTGAAAAGCCTTGATAATGGTCCAGAAATAATTACTCCCGTGAGTTTTAATAATGCAACAGGGATCTTGTCTGGCCCCGTCGATTTATTTTTATTTAAACTGTTGATAGTTGTGAGCACTTCTTGTTCTGATATTATTGGTAGACCTAATTTTGGGACACCTGGTGGAATACATGCCCGAATTGCATTATTGTTTTAGCGCCGAGGGAGTATTGAGCAGCAAAATATAAATTTAAAAGCTGGCATTTCTCATTACCTTCTAGGACCAAATCGCCACCAAAATTGATCAGAGGAGGGATAGTCGATGGTTTTTGTCGTCCAGTCATGTCTCGAATTATTGAGTGATACTTATGTGGGTTTTGTTTTTGTTCCAGAAGTAGCTCGGCCCCCCTTTGAAGGTTTTGGCTTTTTAGTCTTCTAATCATTGATGTAACCCGATTTCTACATAATTTCCATGTTTTCCAGTCATTTTCATTACCAGGGAGGTTGGAAGCCTGCCGTTGCCCCGCTATTTTGAAAAGTCGGTCTCGTTTCCGCATTAGTCGCCTAAGGTCATGGGTTATCCAACTGTTTTGGTTATTCCGAATACGAACATTTTTGGTGGGTATGGCCGCTTGGGCTGCCTCGAAAAGGGCAGAAGTGAAAAGTTCTGTAGCTTTGTCTAGGTCATTTTCAAGTATATCGTCCCAGTTTCTCGTCATTAAGTGTTCAGTGAGTCTGTGCGTCTAGTCGTGAATAGTCCCAAATAGTTTTGGGCGGCATCTTCCTGGGAGTATGGTATACCTTAGTTTTTATTGATACATATATTGGAAAATTATCTAGTTGGGAGAAAGAGGACAGTAAACCGCTGTGCGAAACAGCCACGTGGTCTGAAACAAAGCAAAGATCGCGAACATTTTTGGTAGATCTTTGTAAACGTGTCGGTTCGCGTATCAGCTGGAAGAGAGACAGGGATTCGGCAGTAGCATGTAGGTTCTTCTCGAAATTTGAAATAGGATAATGGTTGAACTGGTTGTTTGCATAAGTATTTCCGGCATTAAAGTCTCCTAGGATGATGATCGACGAAGGCTGGTATCCCCGACCATGCTTACGCTTTCTGAAAAATTATCGATAAAGTCATTTAGTCTGCTAGTTTCCAAATTTGGTGGCAAATAGACACAACATATGAGGATCATTTCCGGGGTAAACTTTACTCTTACCCAAATCCACTCTTCATCGAAAAATAGGATTTGGTTTTCTGTTTTGTTTGAAAGATCATTGAGATAGAGAAGCGCAAGTAGGGGTCCTGGAACTTACCCCTGGGGACATCCTGCGTCTAGAGTTAGCAGTGAGAAATGAAAGTCTTCAATGAGTACGCGTTGTTTTCTATCAGTCAAGTATGAGTAAAGCCAAGGGAGGATGTTATCAAGTCCAAATTCGTGTTGATGTTATTCAAGTCCAAACTGTTGATAGTTGTGAGCACTTCTTGTTCTGATATTGCTGGTAGACCTAATTTTGGGACACCTGGTGGAATGCATGCCCGCCTCACAAGGATAGGAGCAAGGTTCATAAACCAAGAACTCGTAAAGAAGATCCCCGACCGGACCCTCGAGTCCATCAAGGGACAGCGCAAGACCCAAACCTACCACGAGTTCGTCCGATCCCTGCTAGAGGCCCCTGAACCTGCGGCGAGCCAACCATGGGCTCCAGACCCACCTCCAGACCCCGATGATCCAGCACCCTCCCAGCCACCACCACCCGCTGACCCGCCTGACTGGAGAGCTGACATTGTCCGCGACCTGGTCGTGTTAAGGAGCGAGCTGGAAGATGAAGAACATGACCAGGCCTGGCGCACGGATATCATCATCAACACAATCAATCTCCTAAGCCACGACGATGCCAACGTCACCTCGGCATACCCACAAGTGAAGGAGTCAATCGAGAGACACGCGGAAAGTATACGACTGACCACCCGCGTACGCAGACCACCACCCACCACGAGAAAGGAGAGACGAAAAAGAGAGTATGCCCTCATCCAGAGGATGTACAACAAAGACCGAAAGCGGTGTGCCGACACCATCCAGAATGGCCACTGGCACCTTCAGACACTGACCGCGCCACCACGGGTAAACATCGACGCACATGAAGCCTAATAATTGTTGGGGTTTAACGACGCACCAAATGCCAGGGTCATACGGCGTTGCCAACTCTCACCCTGTTGGAAGGAATTTTGGGGAGCCCATGAAGCCTACTGGGGGTGCCTGTTCACGAGGCGGAGCCCCGACGACCAGAGGCCCATCAACCTCACACGACCACCTCAGTGGGACATGATGAAACCAATTACAAAAGAGTAACTTAAGATCATCCTCGCATCTATGGAGCCTGAGTCGGCAGCCGGACCAGAGGGGATCAGCGTGCGCATGCTAAAGTCCTGGCCGATGACATCGCTGGCTGCCACGCTAACCTCTGGCTCCTGACCTCATCAGTGCCACCCATCATGAAACATGCGCGCACCACGCTAATCCTGAAGACCCCAGAGGCCGTGACACCAGACAAGTTCCGGCCCATCACGGTATCGTCAACGGTGGTGCGCGCCTTCACCAAGACAATAGCACGAAGAGCAGCACGACCCTGCCCCCTCCACCCAGCCCAGCGTGCATTCATCGCCGCTGATGGCGCCGCAGAGAATGTTACACCGCTCCAATGAATCATTCGGGATGCACACATAGCGCTGAAGCCCTTGGCCATCGCATGGCTAGACATGGCCAAGGCCTTCGGTTCTGTGTCGCATAGGACGATCATCCGAGCCGCAGCGAGAGCCGGGTTACCACCACCGGCCGTCGACCTAGTCGCCGATCTATACCGAAACGCCACCACCGAGGTTCGACGTGGTGCGCAAATCCGGACTACACGCGGCGTCCGCCAGGGTGACCTATGGTCGCCCTGGCTCTTCAACGCAGTAATTGGCGAGGCGATCAGTCCAACGATCACGGAGGCCTCCAGTGATGTTGACGTCCCGCCGGTGCTGGCGTTCGCAGACGACCTGGTCGTCCTGGTCAGGACTCCACAGATGCTCCAGCACCGCATCACAACCATAACCGAACACCTAGCGGCCGACGGTCTCGAGGTGAACGCAGCCAAGTGCTGTACCTCCATCACCCGAGTCGACGGACGTAACAAGCGAAGATAAATCAACGCCAATACCACCATGTCGGTGAAGCACGACCCCCTGCCAAACCTCGGACCTACCGGCAAAACCAGGTACCTGGGCCTGAAGTTCACCGCCTCAGGCATGATTACAGATGCCGGCCTCAAGATCGCTGAGCATCTGGACCAGCTGAAACGGGCCCCGCTGAAGCCACACCAGCGGATGGCCCTGCTACGATCCAACGTCCTCCCCGGAGCACCCACACCCTGGTGCCGGGACTCCATCGGCGGCCGCGGTTCGTGCGTGGCTACACTTGACGAAGGATACTCTCTCGGCGTTGATACACGCCCACCCGACCGACGGAGGCCTGGTTGTCCCCCAGGGCATTTCTTAAGGAAAAGTCAGTGGGGAGCATTTCTTGTGCTGGCCATTATGGTGTCTTCAGGGGAGCAGGACCCCATTTTGAGGGGATTTAATAAATCTTAGACGCTTTGGTGTTAAAAAAATGTTATTTTTTCTTCAATTTTGTTATTCCATGTCTAGAGATTATAGATGCTGCCCAGGGCTGCCAGGTTTTTTCAGCGGAAAAGGTCAAACCGAGTTAGAAAAAGAGCCAAAGAGGGGAAATATTATTTTCACTAAAATAGCCAAATAAACACCACAAAAGCCACATTTGAGTCTAAAACGACCCCTAGCGATAGTCCTAAAACCACAGAAAAGCGACTTATATCACTGTTTAAAACTAATTGTTGACAGTTGGATATTGACTTGACGCAATATTTTTGGCACACTACCCAGCTAATAGGAAGCCAGGGGTGCCCTTCCAACCCAGCATGGCCATCGAATAATTTTATCCACATAACCAGAACCTTTTTGGGATTATCAATCAGCCCCCCCCCCACCTTTTGACCAACAATTTCCTGATCTCAGTCAAAATGGGTGTAAACCGGAGATTTGTATAACCAGCCGCTGCGGATGGCGACGAGGAGCCCAAAATCAAACAGTTTTTGGTACTAAAGTGGAATGTTTGCTGTCAGCATCAGCTTGAAGTTTGGCTGGCCCCCTCACTTTTTTGCCGGTGGCAACGCTTATGTGTGCTACCACCACAATAATAAATAAAAGGCTAAGCACTTCATACCGCCACACCAGCAACCAGTCTTACGCACTACGTCTAATCCACGAACGAGCCCTTAGCGCTAACAGGTGACTGCGTGTGAAATGAGAGCATCATGCGATGTCACGGTATTGGCTGGGATGTGGGTTTCCAGTCGGATAGAACAGGATGTTTGATTGGTTGTAGGCCAGCGTTCTTCTTCAGCGTTGTGATTAGTTGATGCTAAGGCTGTTTTGCCCGGATTTCACATAATTACGCGCTTTGTTTCGTCTTCGCACGATGGGGTACACAGCCACGGGTGGAAATTTTTTAACATAATTTTTGTAGATTTCCAATTTTGGACCAGAAATAGAACAAATTTATTATTATCGGGTGGTGTTCTGTCTTATTTTCGTTAGGTGAGTCTGCATTTTGGTCAATTTTACACCTCCAGTCTATTTCATTATTGGGCTTATTGTGTGTACTATTTGTGGTGGCGTGCGAGTGTGTATGGTTTTGTGTACTGAGCATGCAGTGTGATACTGAACGAGGTGTTTGGCGTCCAACCACTTAAGCCATTCAACAACGTCGGAAATGTGGTCTCGCTTTCGGCGCCCGCTGATTACCCTTGCACAGAAGTTAATTATTTTTGGATTTTGTGTACCTGAGTATTGTTGCATATTCCATTAACACAAATACAGTAACAAACAACGGAGAGCAGAGATTGAATAATTTGGGGCATTAGCTGAGCAGGGACGACATGACGGATGTTGGTGAGACCGATAAGTAGGCCAGTGGTTTCGTTTTTGACCGAATTTACGTGTCGTTCGAAGACGAGGTGTCGATCAAGCGGAAAATCGAGACTTGACGAATTTTCAATCGATGATGGTTGAATTTCCGAACTTGGGGCTAATGGGAGGAAAATTTCGAAGCATCGCTTTAGTGCCTAAGACCATCATCCGCGTTTTGGCGGTGTTTACCTTCATACCGTTAGCACAAAACCATTGAAAAGGGGAATTTAGTATGGCTTTCATGCGTCGAATGAGATAATGTAAGCATTGTTTTTGCCTGTAATGAGAACAGAAGTGTCATCGGCGAACTGAGTGATCGTCACGTCGTCTTCGACGTGAAGACAGAGGTCGTTAGTGAAGAGTATACAGAGTATACCAGAAAGACTTGCACCTTGAAAAATGCCAATGTTGTTGTTTTTTAGCCAGATCTGATGATTGTGCCGACTTGAGAGGTTTTTATCTGGACTTGTTGAGTATGAACATGCAAATAATTTCGAAACCAGACTGTGTCTATGCCATAGAGTGCCATTTTCTGCAGTAGGATGTGATGGTGAACCACATGAAACATTTTCGACAAATCCAATAGAACAAGGATGCTAATTTCACCTTGGTCCATGGCGCGATAGACGCGGTCAGTGATCACGTTCAAGGCGGACTCTGTAGAAAAATTTCGTCGGTAACCATGCTGAGAATCGGACAGTAAATGAGAAGTTTCGAAATAATTTACAAGTTGGTTTTGGACTACCTTTTCAACTAGTTTCATGGGTGGGGGCAAATTGTAATGGGTCGCGTGTCGGCCGGGCTCGCTGGTGATTTTTTTTGGAATTGGGGTTATCAAAGCGTGTTTCCATGCCGCTGGGACTTGGCCAGTGAGAAGACTAGAATTAATGATATCTAGAAGGAGAAATCCAATTGAAGAAAAGAATTTGGTGAACATAGACATGGTGAGCCCATCACTTCCGGCGTTGTTGGACGGCTTCATGCTGATTGTAGTGGCGTTTAAGGTTTGTATGTCGATGGGCTGGACGGTGAAACTGGATGTGGTGACGCGAGGCAGTCGCACTGGGACGGGGATCGTTGGGGCGGGTACGGAGGCAGCAGTGTTTGGTCCCACCGAAACGTAGTAATCGTTGAATGCATCTGGTGCCGCGTCGAGGAACATAGAGGTCGTTTGCTTTTTGCCTAGAACGGGTTTCAAGATTTGCCAGAAGCGACTACGACCCTTCCTTATAATTTCGCGTTGGAAAAATTCGCACGAGTCACGACGAATCCCAGATTTACTTAAACGGTTTAATTGTTTATACTCTGGTCCAGATCCCCGGACCAGTGCGAGTTGCCTCTGGCGAATGATCTGCCGTGTATGGTGTGTGAGTGGCAACACGATCGGTTTACGAGCCGGGACAGAGCGGAGAGGGGCAACACGATCCAACTCGAGCAAAAAGGCCCTTTTAAATATGTGCCACTTGGTATCGGGCGATTCACACGTCAGCATAGGTGACCAGTCCATCGACGATATCTGCAGTTGGAAGTCATTAACATCGACGCGCGCCAAACATCGTTTTCTTAGCCTACAAGCTACTTGTCGCGTCTGTGTGCCAGGACCGCGCAGTACAATGCGCGTAAAATCATGCGGCCCACCGAAGTGACACCTGGTCACGCCGCTCCGACGGACACGTTCATGAGAGTTTGTGGCTATAATTTCAAGAATGATACCAGCTGGTCGGTAAGTATTACGAGCTGTACTAACAATGCTGAATCCATAGTTGTCAAATAACTGTCGAAACTGAGGCCAACATTCACGGTGTTCTTCACGCAGTGGTTAAAATCCCCCATGAGGACAAACTTGAAATCTACATATTTCGCAAGCATGTTCTGAAGTTGAAACTCAAAATCGTCTAAATCCTTTTTCAGCTGGTTGAGAGTATTATTTTGCACTCGGTAAACAGAACAAATAATGTACTTCACGCTATTGCTTACTTTGACTGATGTCCATATAGATTCGAGATTGCTGCCGTGGACCGTAATGCTGCCGTAATTGTCCGATAAGAAGATCCTGGTCCACCGTCCCACCATGACGTCGCCACTTGACGCCTCCCCGCCGGCCGCGATGACTGCATCCGCCTCTGCGAGTGCGCCGTGGCGGGGGCGTGGTTGACCGCTGAGCCGGCGGAACCGGCTCTGCCGGAGTGCCGGACCTGGCGCCAGTTGGGTAGAGCGGTGGAGTGTTCACGGCTGAGGCCCTCTGCCTCGAGGTTTGATGAGGCCACAGTCTTGTTGCGGGTGTGGAGGCCCGAATCAGTGCATTCAACAAGTGTAGCAGAATAACTGATCACACAAGCACCACCACTGGACGCAGAGATCGCATTGGTAAGGCCATAGCCAACCGATGACCTCTCACCTCACCCCAAATTCCCTTAGTTCACCTGGGTTAATGCTTCAATTCAGAATGCTTAAGGCCACTATCAGCACTTTTTTCACATTCACGCATACCCTCAATAGCAAACTCCATAAACACACGGAGCACAGACGCACGGAGCGGGTAGGCAATGGGCAGGGAAGGAGAGCCCAGTGCGTGCGCGCCGTGGCGCTGCGCGCAGTGAACTATATCTCCATTCTATGATAAGCGGGGATCTTTTGGCCATCAGGAAACTCTGAAAGGGACCCTCTGAACCACTGTGGCCCCCAGGCTCCCCCTGTCCACAGTAGGACCCGCTCTGGTCAGCTGAGTCCTCTTCAGCCGATAAAGCCTCCAATGTCAGCAGGGCGCTTTGGGCACCAGGGCCCTCTGCGACTTGCAGGGCCAGCAATAGGCAGCAGCGCAATAGCTAACCCCGAGCAGCTGTCCAGGGCTGTCTGAACAGCTGGGCCCTCTTTAAATAAGAATACCATTGTGGCATGCACGAACGTTTTTAGCCTGCAGGGCCCACTCTGACTACCAAGACCCTCCTTAAGAAAGGAGCCTCTGAACCAGTAGGACTTACTGTTCTCAATAGGGCTCTATATAGTTAGATGGGCCTCTCTAGTCAACTGGGCCTTCTATAGACGATACCGAGGGCCCGGTTGGCCCTCTAATTCCACTGAAGAGCTGTGTATCTTGTAGGCTACTAAACAGTAGACGATGTGGGACTCGCAAGATGTTGTGTGGTTATAATGCCTCTATAACCCATCTAACCTATAGCCAGCACGGTCCATTGTAACCCACCGGGCTGTCCACAACCAGCAGAACCAGCTGGTCCCTCTTTTTAACCCTCATCCCTGTGGGAGTGTTTAGACACCCCCTCGGGTTTTTTTCCGGCGGCACGAATGAACAGCGGTGCAAAGCGCTGCTATACTCGACACAGCATATTCTTGATCAATTCCGCAAATTTTCCCAAAATGTTAAGGGTGGGTCATCTCAGGTCAGTTCACCAGTACAGGTCAATTGAACTCACCTCCAAAAATGCTTAAGGTGGCATAAATAAGAAAATGGTGAATCTATCCAATTCAACCATATCTACATAGTGAACCCATCGTGGTTTACCAAATATATTCCGGGATTTTTCATATAGATGACGTAGGGCCAGGCACGGATCATGACCTCTTCATTCAAAATGCATGGGAAAAACAGAAATTGACCGAAAAATTGCTCTATTTCTGTAGATACCACTTGGAATACCTTCGTATTCTCCAAATCATGTTACCCTAGGCCCTTTTATTGGTTCATGTTGTAAATTTTGACCTGTCACCTATGAGAAGTCATCTGGGGCTACTTAAGCAGGCTTTCAGACTTGGATCAATAACTTTGCAGGACATTATGATAAAGCTAATATTTTGATACCACCACGTCTGGATTGTTATTTTGAATCAACTGATATGCATATTGACTATTGCATAACAGTGATTGACAGGTATTCACACTTCAACATCTGCTGTTGGTTGAAATGGGAATATTGACTATGCTACGTTAGATGGTGACCTTGACCTGACCTTAGGTCGGGCCATTTTTGTTTTAACCCAGTATAGTCATATTATAGATCATTCGACTGGCTCTAACGAGGTGCATAAACGAAATGGTGCTTAAGAATTATTATAACTGAACGCTGTCAGACGCCAGAGTTCAAAAACTCTTCTCTAATAGGCCACCTTCTTCACCTGCCAGGATCTCAATATTGACCTGACCCAAAAAAGTGACCAATGCAGTTTCGTCATGGATTTTTATAAGCCATCCACCTGCGATCACTTTTTTCGCTATCCCGCATAGGAGCCATGTTCGTGGGGGTGTTTGAACCCTCCCACCAGGACGAAGGTGCCTCGGAGGCCCACCGGCCAGTGTAGTTATAACTCGACTCCTTTTCTAGCCAGCAGGGCCTACTGGGACTATCAGAAGAATCATATGTAACTAAAGGACTCTTTGAAACCAGTTGGAACCACAATTGATCGTATCCCCGATATCAGTGGGAGGGTCCTTTTCAGTCAGTTGGACACTTCGTAAACAGATTCGAAGCGACCTGGTGGCCCTCATGATCCTCAGAAGCTACTTCATCCAGCATGATCCGCTGTAGCTAGTTACAGAGGGCGCGCAGATACCACCAGAACACTTTGTGACCACTAAGCTCTCTAGAACCAGCTGAACCCTCTCTGACCAGCTGGGCCCATAATGGTTAGCTGAGCTCAACTTTGTCTGCCACTAAATACCATTTTAAACGTTTTTTTTTGTTCGAAAGAAACCGCTTTGAAGGTGAAAGAAGCTCCTAGAAAAGTTGTTTATTACCAACCTTTATCATGCCATACCTTAGTCTCATCATTATATTGCAAAATTTTAATGTATTTAACGCCACATTCTGTCATTAAAAATTGAAGGAAAACCACTCTGACAAGAACTAAACCACATCTCTGGTGGCGTAACAAAGCACGTACGCTGTTGCCCTCTTCCCTTCTTCGGTCGGTACTTCATTGACACAGGCATCGTTAATGCGGCACCAACCAGTCTCCGACTGGTTCAAGCAGAATTCAGTGCAGTAGCTGGTCTGGGGGCTGCCATGGTGTACTACCGTGCATGAAGGTCAAAAACAAGGCTGTCAGATATCTGCGGATGCCCGAGGGCGTTTCAACGGAGGTACAAGTCGCTAAGAGGAAATGTGCCGTGAGCTTGGGTTTTGAGCGATGTGCTGCCGCTGTAGGTAAAACGCTTAAACTGCATGGTCACCATACACGGCAGGCACCAGGCATCAAGCTTAAGTTGTTAATTGGCCTGTCTCCTCGAATCCTGGATGCATAAAATAGCAAAAACAGTGAAAATATGTTCGAACACAGCCCTTCCTCAGAATTTTCATGAAATGTATTGATTGAGGTCTTGACTATAATGTGAGCTGAGACCTGGAATTTCAGATTTTACAAAATTCTAGAATAATCTTTGGGCTTTTACTTCATTATGAACCCCGGATTTGAGGAGATAGGTTAATGACCAACTTTTCTACGCAATATTATGCTCCTCAGTGCAACATCCCGAAATCTATCTATTAGAGAAGTTTCTCCAAAAGGGGAAGAAATATTTCCGGCCTTTTTCGCTTTTCGAGCACGATTGGCTCTGAAGCAGTTTGGTAGGCACACAAATGACTTGTCATGAATATATCTTAGGAGCGCTCTGGTTTAAAGCGACCTTCGCTAGATTAATTGACAAAGAAACCGTGCTGAACGTTTTTTTTTTGCTTGCAGAATTTTTTTGGGTGTTTTTGACGGAATTTCAGGGGCCCTTTTTGGCCACCCCCTCCCTCTGAGCGAAACCCTGGCTACGCCCCTGGCACCGGGCTAGGTCAAAACAAGGCGTGGATTCAATATGTGTGCATTGCAAAATCTGGTGTCATTAGGAGAGCTCCGGAGCGAGCTAGGCTGTGTACACTTGCAAGTAACTGCAGGAGTTGGAAAGGGAGATTTGGAACACTTTTGTTTTCTGTGTTAACGGCAGAAGATGCAGAGTATTATTTTCAGGAGTTTTGGACTAAGCATTTGCTGTTGTTCTGGCGGTCTCTGTGTTGAGATGAGGCAAAGTTTACAGCAAAAGTGTAAAAGAATCGAGCATGAAGGCAACGTGGTCTTGCCACACGTTTTTTCAGGAACGATACTTGATACGGGGCAAAACGCCCTGGCGATTTTCCCCAGAGCGATGGATGTTTAACCTCTGCTATGGGGCAAAACGTCCTTTTTACAGACACTCACATTTTCAATTTTTACGTATTTGCACCTGAAGTAAACGAAAACAATGTGTTAGAAACTTGAAGATAAATTATGGGTCTAACTACGCCTGCATTCATTAAACTCAAAATTGCCCTCCAAAAACAGTTACACTTGGTTTTGCCTCGGACTGGGCGTTCTGTAACAGTTTACCTTACTTTATCCTTTACCGATTTCAAGCATCTGACCATTTTTTAGGTCAGGTCATGTTCAGGTCAAGGTAAGTCGGTCCAACCTAAAAACTAAAATCCCGAGTTTGAGGCGACGCCAAACGAACATCTTCCAACCGATAATTTTCAAACTTTCCTCATATGATACGGTCATTAGGGAAACATCTTATGTCAGAATTTTCATATTGATGGTCTAAGACGGGGAAAATTTTTTGGTCATCCAATTATAAGTCCATGATGAAACAAAGGAAGGTATACTTTTCAGTAAGTATAAGATAGATAAACTTCGAGGGTCATCATCCCATGTATGCTTAGCACGATCCTGACCATTAAATTGAGCCCCTGGGCATCTGACCCATCAAAGGTCATGTGAGGTCACATGAGCATATAGTGATTATTTCTCCAAAAAATTCACACGGAATTAAGGTAAAACTTTCATTTTGGTTTCATTATAAGTACCATGCTACGGGGAGCCATTTAATACGCAACGTGACTTTACCAGGCTACCATGTGACCCTTACCTAGATTAAGGTCAAGTCAGTTTTACCGTATAACCTGGCATGGCCATATCATACATCATTCAACTCGCCACGATGAGGGAACAGCGACGAAACCCAAATATTTCTCTAGGTCTACTTAGTAAAATATATAGGGGAAATCTACAGTGCCCTACTGTAACCCTATGGAACTTTCCTTAACCTCTGGTGACCTCAATATTGACTTGACATAATAATAATTACACTTCTCTCCGTGTCGTCAAGAGCTTTCGAATTCGGCCGTAATTTTTATGTAGCTTTTCCATGAGACGAGATACGAAGAGGATGAAATACGCCTTCCCTACAGGGACGTGTTTTGCCAGGGACCCCAGCGGGGCGCGTGTTAAACATACCTTTTCTTGAAGTATTCTGAGCGCCATTACTGAAGGATCCAGACTCGAATTTGAGGGTCGACAACTGGGTTGAGACCCTGGTGAGCGTATGAGGACGGCTGTAAAGATAAAATTTATTCACAGGGAGGAAAAAACAATGGACGAGGAAAGGACCATGACCTTTAAATTCTAGTAGTGGGTAATATACTTTTTCGTCCCATCCTACAAAAGTTGAATTTTACGGGATTTCGGAGAAATATGTTGTGTATGGTCTCTTGAAAATTTTCACAGTAGTCTATATTCGATTTAGAAATTGCATGACTTGGTTTGGGAAAATCTTCCCTTTTCCATTCAAGTGCTTTGTTTTTTTCTTTCTGGATCATCCAGTAAGCTAAATATCTAGTGGATACCTCTCTGTTGTATGCTAGCTGAACACTCCTGCCTGCAGACCAAACATACTTGATTACGATGTATTATGAATTACCATCTGTTTCTCATTCTGGGTTAAACATATCACAGACAAATATGATCACAGCGCCTGGAACGATTGTATCTACGCATCAACAATCAATATAAACATACGGTTTTGTACAAATAACTATTACACATTAGTGCGAGTGCCGTACTTGCGATGCGGCACAATCGCGTTTGTCCGAGCGTAGCTTCTGGACGCGTGATGATGTTTGCAATCAGCACAGCGACAGTGACACAGCTTGATTGGCTGGTGCGTCAACTTCTTCATCAGCGCTAATAGTCAAGACACTTGTTCTTTCGGGTGTTAACTGATCTTTGTGATCCCGGGCTAAAACACTCGAGCGGTGTCAGCGATGTCATGTTACTTTTCACTGAATAATTGTTACGCCCCTGAATTATTCCCATGTCCTCCGAAGGTCTTCGAAGAGGAATCGGCATATACAACATCGCTTTACCTCGCAGCTGGAGAACTCAGCTGGTGCTGGAGCGTAGTCCATGATGGCCCGATGTCTGACGCACTTGCCACCCGAGGCACTGGGTGTCTGCCGCTCCAAAGACTGAGATCGGTCGCCCCCTGGTGATCTCATTCTTGTTGCCTGGCAGGCTAGCTCAGTCTCACATACTAGCGAAGGCCATTGAGCTGACATCGGCGGCCTTAGCTGACGCGGTGTTTAAGCGCGGGCGCATGGCTGGAAACAGACCGTCTGGGTCGGTTGCATTTGTACTGAAGGTGAACAGCTCTCAGGCGGAGGTTTCCACTTCTACGGCGCTGTGTCGCAGTCCTCTGTACCAGACTCGACTACTGGCTCCTGCAAATTGAGAAATCGATGTGAAATTCAATATTGGCGTACACCCATAAGGTAACATGCATACCGATCCCGATAGTTCCGCTGTGCTTCACTGAAATCTATTTCTGAAGGAAATGGTATCTTCGGTTGAATTTGATGAAATTACTATTACTTTGATAAATTCAACTGAACAAAAGAAATAGAAATAGAAAACTCTAGATTTATTTATTCATTTATTTATTTATCCGGGCCACTCCCAACAGGCACACTTGCCCAATTACAGGGAGTATTGACGTGGGTGTTTAAGGATCCTCTCCACCGGGTCAGATCGGACACGGAAGGCAGTTTCCCGCCGTGGGGATTGAACCCACGTCAATCCATGCTATCCGATCCGAAGACTGGCAACGAAGCCACTAGGCCACCCGGCCCCTTATATTAATAAACTTACTCAATTTCCACTTACATCAACTGCGTATCATAATATCTAAAAAAAACACACACAAGATATCCAATAACCAAACATTGAGAAAAGTCTCGGACCTCGGAAAAGGCTACCGCCCACGTACCTCGTGAGCCGGCTCTGCCGGGCTGGAATCATGGTCACAGCTGCTGACGTCCCCCTCTGTCGTTTGCGTCGGCGTCGACACCGTCAGCGCTGGCGCCGGCGGGGGAGGCTTGGCCAGTCGCGGGTGTCGCACCACCTGGTCTTGGAGCTGACAGATGTAGTCGATCACGTGACGGATCACCTGCAGCTGGGGAAGCTGCCGGTCCTTGGGCGCGGCCGGCACGATCAGCTGCAGCCGCTGCAGCAGGCCTCGAATCCGTTCCGTCTCGGCGGAGCGCGGTCGTCGCAACCGACGCGGTGTCCGCAGCACCGCCGGAGGCAGCCGACCCGACCGCGACTCTGACTTCATCGCCACTTAACTGGAATGCACTGAGCAATTCAACTCACTTAAACACACGCGACAGAGCTTTGTATCTTCAAAGGGCGTCGGCCTCCTCCCTCCAACATTTGCTTGCCACTGCCGTCTGGTGCCGACCGTGGTGCTTATTATAACCTCAGCGGCTAACTCCGCCCACATTCCCCATTTTGACCAATCAGCGTGCAGTAAACTGGCGCCGGCTCCCGAACCAAAGTCACAGCACTTCGGATTGCCACGCCGGCGGTGGCAACGGAAGAGATTCACCCTGGAAGAGGGAAGCGTTGTCATAGCTTACCATGAGCAGTAGCAGGCATTTTTATATGTAGCATATTGATTATTTGTGTTGGAGCATAAAGGTCGCTGTCGGTACAACAGTGAGAGGGTCAGTGAATTTTCGCCCCGTTTAAAAAGAACGTTTCCTCTACAAAACAAGAACTTGTCATCTTTGTGTCATGTTTGCCTTCCCCACATATCGGTCAACAACTTCCAAATTTGTTGCTCAAATTTGTCTTAAATCGGGAATTGTTTCGATGAAAAGTTGGGGGCCAGACTGCCTGCTGTTACCTTTTCCAACGCGCATGAGTTGGAGGCCAAGCTGCCGCATCCTTTGTTTTTGGAATTATTGTCTTAGCTAAGGTATTCAAGGCTGTGGCAATTCATATTCGGGCGTGCCTGACGGTTCTGATTTCGTGCCTAAAAAGCCAATAAGAATAAGCACATCAAATAAGACTGGGAAACCGAGTAAGACCCAAAGAGGGTCTGACTTAAAGGTAAATCAAGATAAATGAAGTTCAAATGTGATCAAATAATTACACGCAAGTGAAGGTGAGCGCAAAATTTGCGTTGAGATGCTCATGCGCTAAAAATATATCATTACTTATCTTACTTTACTTTACTTTACTGTACTTGTCGGTCGGATGAATGGTAAGTAAATATTTTAAGCCCATACGCTTAAAGTAGTGACTCACTTTATTTGGCCCACGATAAGCTTTTTTCAATTAGGGGGGCACTTCTAAGATAGACTTAGTTTGCTAGCAACTTTTGAAATGACGTTCGCTAAATGTATGCGATATATCCCGTCGCAAACCAGTTCTCTGGCTCAGACATACTTAGCGACGCAGCCCTATCCCAGCTGTGTCGGATCCTAAGGACCGGTCGCCCTCCTGCCCTCATAGACGCAGAATCCTGCAGATGCCGGGCGCCCATGTCGGGTGCCAAGGGCGCTTTGAATGCCCCAAAAATTCCAGAACTGTGCGACACATGCACCTTAAAATGGCTTTAGATGATGAGCCTGACACAATTGGCCTGGTGTTTAGTGTCTTTCATTAGTTGTCAACCATCCATACCCATCCGCCACCTTCCTTCTGATTATTTGGTTACCCGTCTCCCGACAGCAGCGTTCGCTCCGCCACGGGTGTCGAATAGCAAACATCGAATATATCAGTTGTCTCTGAGAATGCCGCCGACGCGTTTCGACAATGCTAAAATTGGGATCATTTACATCCATCACTTCTTCCACGGATTTGGGAGAAAACACCTACTACAAGTCCCAGAATTGAGGAGTGAGATCCCCTGATTCACCAATTTGAGAAAACGCCCCTTTTCCCCTCCCCTGCTTTTGACGCCCATACTCTGGCAACGGTGTTACGAATCAGCTAAGCTATGCTCGGCGGAACAGTATACCTTGAAGGTGGCACGGAAATTAGCCCATTCTATAGCTGCACGGTGTGCGGCGCAGTATAATCCCAGGCGAGACCCTGCGGCGCAGTATGAGAGTGCAGCTTTTGTCCCATTATCACAGCATTCCTCGTCTGGGGTTATATCATTTGCGGATTTGTCCTCAAAATAACATATATGTTAACACGCGCATTGACGGGGGGGCGGTACCCGCCCCTCCCCTCGTGTTTTTCGGAGAAAGCAGAAAAAACTGCGGCGCGTAAAGCCGCCGTACTTGGCATACCTTTTCCCTCATCATTTTTACAACTTTTGTCAAAATTTTAAGGTTAGGTCATCTCAGGTCAGGTGATCAGTACAGGTTAAGTGTCCTAACCTAAAAAAGTTAAGATAGCATAAGTCGGAACAGGGTAAACTTATCCGATTGAAACTCATCATATAATGACCCCACCGAGTTCTTTAAAATATGTTCCAGTATTTCTTATATCGATGACCTAAGGTCAGGTACGAGCCATGTCCCTCTAGTGGAAATACATGGGAAAATGGTTTTAACTGAATAACTTAATAATGAATAAAGATAGAACGTTTATTTTAACTGCATTAGATTTGCCTCGTCATTGCAGTTCTAATGATATAAATTTTGCCAAATTTGACCTTGACCTGACCTCAGGTCAGGTCAAATCCTTGATTTCGTCTAGCAAGGTCATATTATATATCATTTTGATTCGGCTTGCTGCGAGTATTCATACAGTTCAAATCGTTTTGCTTTAAATTTATTTGTTCAGATGTAATTGCGGTAAACCTTAATGTACATGTTATCCCTACTACGGCATGTTTTGACCTCTAGTGGCCTTAAATGTGACCTGACAAAAAATGGTTTAAATATTATCGATGGAGAAGTGGATGGGCTATCCAACGCCGTCTACCGTTTTTCGCTACCTAGCGCGGTTCTCGAGATCTTAGGGGGACGGTTAACCGCCCCCCGTCAAGGTGAAGGTGGCTCAGACCCCCGCCAATGCGCGTTTTAATATCCCGGTGAGCAGAGACGACAGATTAACGGGGCACCTGGACACCATGCCCCTCACCTTAAATGATAAAGATTAACACCAGCCCTTTGGCTTTCCCTGGAAAAATGAGTTGAAAAGTCTGTGGTGACCCCTCCCCTGAAATCCCGACCCTTCACCGCTGCTGCCCCTGAGTCATCGAAACGAAGGAATCGCGCGTTTGACCGAAATGGAGTCTCCAAAAAGAACATGACCCTCTCAATATTCAGCTTGGCACGGTAGTAACAAACAAAAGTGAATATTTGACAAGAGGTTGTGTATCTTTGTGTGTTGACGATGTTGCTGTGGTGCTGAAATTCAATTCCAGAAAATGTTGATAAACAAAAGCCTAACTTTCTAATTTTTACATGTTTTGTATAACCTTTTTTCGACAAAAAATCAATTTTCTGCATTGGTATAGCCCTTATTTATCTGGCAACAGGTTTGACAAGAGTTAAGCATTTCGAAACAATTTGAGGAGTAAACTAGATTGAACCGAATAGCATGGTTTGCGGCAAAAAAACGTTCTAATTAAGTCCACGTATTAAACTATCCCCAGAGAGAGAGAGAGAGAGAGAGAGAGAGAGAGAGAGAGAGAGAGAGAGAGAGAGACGTTATCGTACCAGAGGTTACAAATAGGTAAGAAGAAAGCATACCTAAGCCGAAACAAGAAGCAAACCTATACATTGTACGCAAACCACAGCACGTTCCAATTCCAGCCTCCACCCCTCGGCCCTAACGAGTAAGTCATGAGCCACCCCTAAACGCCTGTCTGGTCACCATCTGTATGTTTGAAGAACGAGTCAAGAGTCAATTTATCACCCACAACTCATTCGTTTTGCTCCCACCAACCCCCGAAGACTTGGTTAACCAAGGACGTTGTGCTGAAGAAGCCCGCGCTAGAATCTGGCGACCTCTGCCGAAACACCAGTGCAGTCCAACACATCAGCTATGAGCCATTATTTTGACGACACACTGATATCTAACCATCTGTGTTTGTCATATTGCTGCGTCGACAACAGCAACGAGAGTTTCCTTGACGTCAACTCACGCTAGCCACCCAGATCGTTGCCTTCGCTCCGGGAGGACTTACTTTTTGCTGTCGTTCCCGGCAGTTAGCAAGGGGTAAACCACAACCACAAAAATGCACATCGACACCAAAACAAACACTTGGGGTGAAGCGTCAGCTAGAACAAGAGTAAGACAAAAACAGAGTTTGTGTCAGCACAGGCCTCCTGAGATACGAAGAAACTGCCAGCTTCAGACATCTGCCGTCTTCACGATGTTGACAGAGGTGCGTGAGAAAGAAAATACATATCATGGCGATAGACGATCACTGGAATAGGTTTTACAACAGAAGCAAATAAAAATGTCAAAGAAGGCCTGCTGACCAAGATAACAAAAGCACTGGCTTTCTTTTTGAGAGGGTGTGGCTAGAATCAAGTTTTGACCGATAGGTGGGGGTAAGGTCACCAGACACGAGCCAAACTTGTCCATTTAACTCACTATGGTTTTCTTCTTCTTTAACATCCACACTGGGTCTGACACTAACGCGTACTGGAGGGGACCTGGTACTCAGGGGGCCTGGTATACCCCCTGAGATCTGAGAAATTAAGAGGCTTAGAAAAACGCCGGTTCGAGGGTGGGTGGGGGCTACGATGATCTATGTCATAGCCAAATCTCATTGACCTTGGTCCATATCTTCAAGGTCAAATGAGGTCATAAAGGTCAAATATTGACCGTGCAGGAGATTGGAGTGTGTAGGCGATTCCGTAATTAGGCAGACAAATTTGGTAATATGCTAAAGGTGGATAAGTGCCTTAAAGGGAAGGTTGCAAAAATGCCACCCAAAATGTTCGGGCCAAGGTCATGCAAGGTCAGTAACCTATGATGTCACAATATGGTATACTCCCTATAATATACACTATAACTAGCACTATGGCAGCCGTTGGGTAGGAAATGAGGATTAACTTTTACCCATGATCTTTGAGCTTGAACTTTGACCTTGCCCTTTACATTGAGTTAACTTAACTATGAAAGCATAGCACAACATACGTCAAACTGGGTAATGTCATTTGACCGGAAGCACTATGGCCAATGACCTCAAAGTTGCTGGTATGACTTTGAACTGTGACCTTTGATCTTGACTTTGATCTTCATGTGAGGTAGCCTTGACATATCATCCTGTTTATATGACGTTAAGAGGTCACCACTCGGTTTCCAATGCAAGCGAACTGGTCAGACCATGTCATTGAGACTATCTCAAAATGTAGGTCTGACTTGGAAAGCTAGTAATTAAAAAATTATTGATAGATTTTCAAATCATTTTCAGAAATCAACGTGTAACTAAATGGTTTCAAATGTGGCCGAGAACCGTTTTTCGCTACGAGCAGTTCTCCGTCCACCTCGGAAAAATAGGTGGGAGGGGGGCTCCGAGGTCCCCCTTCAGTGTGAATGTTAACTTGTACCCTGTCAAGCCTCTCCCCCGCTCCTTCTGCAGCAGCGGTGACAGGGCATGCACACTAGTGGCATGACACGTTGCGCAATTGTCTAGGCTGCAGCACATGACGAGCTTTCAGCGACACTAACAAAAGTGCGACTTGAGTGAGTGGCATACAGCTAATCTTGGCGCAAGAGAGGGATGAGCCTGTTTAATGAAGGAAGAGCTGACGTAGGGTATCGTTTTTATCCTAAGGCAGGCTGAAACATTTTGACGAAACAATGGGTTTGGTAACAAATATAAAACCATGTTTGTGACAAGAGATTTTAAATGATAGTAGAAGGTGTTTTGTGCTTGTGTATGCGTGTGTGTGCTGCAATTGGTTGACACAACTCTTCCCACTTGTCGTGAACGAATTCCCAATGTCCGCCAAAATGGTCATAAGCTTCAAGTTTTTCTTCGGAAGCATGAACGGAGCGTAAAAAACAATCCGAGAGTTTTCGGTTGTAAACAGGGTGGTCCGTAGTCCGTGAGGAGCAAAGTTTTGTTGATACCTCGCTCCATCGATAGTAATGATAATTGTTGGCATTGGACGACGCACCAACTGTCAAGGTTATACGGCGTCGCCAGCTCACACCCTGTTGGGAAGGATCCGGGGGATCAGATCAACATATTCAGAGGCTCCGCCGGGACCTGAACCCGGAATCTGTGCCTCAGGAGAAAGGGGTTCTACCACTGAGCCACATATCCCCAGTACCTCGCTCTCTCTCTCTCTCTCTCTCTCTCTCAAGTTCTTTTGTCCCGATGGCAACACTCTTTGTCGGCAAGCGCGCAGGTGCGTTCAAATATTTTCTTTACTATTGTCTTGGAAAAAAACGAAACGCTTATTTTACTGGAACATTTTTTCTTTCGATTGTTGATCTTCCTTTTTTGGTGTATTTTTCAGCCCTAAAAACTCATGGTATGATACATATGTAAACGGTTCAAAGTATACGCGAGGAATACTTCCAGAAAGTGTGCACAACATTACACAGTGCCGCGTATGGTATTGCCCTCCGCGCGATGTGTCGGACGCCGCCTCTGCCCGCGACCCTCGGCGGGGCAGGTCGGCCGGAGCAGGCTGGCCGGCGTTAGTCGGTGACGGCGAGCTGGGACGAGCCTGTGTCTGCCACGGGCAATACAACGAGTTGATGATACCAACTCTTTCCGCGCAATGCCAAGTGCTTAAAGTTCAAGAGCTCGAACAGCTCGCAAGTTTACAACCTGACAAATAAGAAGTGCTAAGAGAGGTTTCTCACGGCGCCAAGCTCCAGAACACTGGTTACAAATTTGGTGCATTATTAATTTAAAATTTATTTAGCGTCCATTTATTAGAATATAGAAAGGTTTACAATTTCTCCGCACAAAAAAATATTATGTTTCAATGTTAATGTTGATTTCTGAAGATTTCCTACACACGTAGGATGACTACCTTTTCTTCCGAGCTCATTAACACGCGCCCCGCTGAGGTCCCTTTGCATGACGCGCCCCACTGGGGGCGTTTCTCGCCCTCCTCCGTATCTCGTTCCCCACGAAAGCTAAAACAAAATTACGGGCGGTGTTCGAAAGCCCTTGACAAGACTAAGAGAATTTATAAGAAAAATGTTTTTATGTCAGGGCAATATTTAAGTCAGCATAGGTCAAAGAGTGCTCCATAGGCTTACAACAGAGCAGTGTACGTTTCCCTCTCTAGATCTGCCCTCAGGGAAGCTAGAGCAAATATTTATGCCTCATTGTATTTCTCTCATGGCGGCAAATTGAATGATGTATAATATGACCTTGCTAAGTCAAATAGTCAAAATGACCTGACCTCGACCTAGGTCAGGGCACAGAGTGACCTGGTATGGTCATGTTGCATATCAATTGACTCCCCGTGACAATATAAACACAATGCAAGCAAAATGGGAGCTTTATCTAAATTCAATGAGAAGTTATTGGCAAAACAATCACTACCTGCTCCCGTGACCTAATATGGCCTTTGAGAGGTCAGATGCTCAAAAACTCAACTTTATGGTCAAGATCGTGGTAAGACTAGACAGTTTGAGGATTTTCAGCCTTATCTATCCAGTATTTCCTGAAAACGAGTCCATTATATTTTTCACCATAGACTTATAATGGGGTGGCCAAAAATTTGAACCTCACCTTAGGTCACGAATATCAAAATTTCGAGATAGCAGATTTGTAGACCCTAATAACCTTATCATGTTGTGGAAGTTTCAAACGGATCGGTTTGCTAATGTTTCCTGGGTGCTGCTTCAAACGGGTAATTTTAGGTTTTGAGGTCGGGTCACTTGACCCTGAATAACTCCTTGACCTGACATGACCTTAACTAAAAAATTTGGTCATATGTGTCAAATTGATCAGGAATAAGGTACTGTAAGTTTCGTTGTTTTGCGTATCTTCGTTTTTTAGCTATCTGGGAAAAACCAGGAGGGGGCGAATTCCCCCTCCCCAGCGGGGCGCGTGTTAACGGTCAAGTCGACCGCAGGTTCGCACTGATTTGAGAACAGAAAATTAGATCAGCGCTGAAATCCCGCTATTCTGTACTTTCCAGCGCATCTAACTAAATCAAGTTGGTTTTAAATAAACTCGTCCTTGTTTGAACGACTTCGCATCGGTAGCAAAGGGAGCCGATATGAGTTTAGATAAGACAACTTGACCTTTCACTCGTCAAATACGGCGCATCTGTGCGGGGAAATGCCGTGGGAACAGGGGCTAAATATGTGAGAAAAATGTCCGGCGGACAGGTTTATCATACATTATGTCTGCTTGTAAGGTCTACAGTTCTTCCTCGAGAAAGACACCAGTTTTTATTTCCGGAAAGGTTGAAATTCAAGACAGATATTTATAGCACGTCGTCTACCGGAAAAAGCAGCGTTATTTAAAACGGCAATAGCTTACCGTTAACACCCTTCCAATCTCATTTATCTACTGCTCGGAGCACGTGTGATACTTGGTTAGCTCTGAGTAATCACAATCCGCCACTGAAGCCCATGCTCAGTCCGACAACTCGCCGCCGTCTGGCGAGGCCCGTGCGGAGCGGCAGTCGCTGCCCGTGCGCCGTGCTGCTGTGGGCCAGGTGTCTCCCCGGCGCTGGAGTTGCGGCTGCCGGCTGCTGCAGCCTGTCGCCCAGGTGCCGCTGCGACACGCTGTTGTCCGGCGCAGCGACATCTGCCGTCGACACGCAGCCCACATGTCGACAGCGACGGCTTGCGTGAACGTCCTGTCACCGACGCCGCCCAGCCTGGGGACGCTGGTGCCGCGGTCGCGCCGAGGCCCGGCTGGAGGGCAGGCAGAGGGGGGGCAGGTGGCGGCGCCGGCGTCAGCGTCATGTCAGCCAGATGGCTCCCGAGGCTGCCTTCCTCCTCCCCCTGGTGGAGGACAGTCACGCCGAGCCAGCTATTAAATTACCACAAATCGATTACATAGAGACAAAGGGCGCCCCACTGCTCCGTGGACTTTTCCGAGCGGCAAAAATGTCAGGAATGTCACAGGGATGGCGCTCTGCTGCCCCTGGTGGGGATCAGGGAGATAAATGGGAGACATAAAGTCACCCTGAGTCACTAGAGAGGCCACGAACATTACCTACTATCGGAAATGTCCAAACGTGCGCCCGAGACATAAGTCAAAGATATAAAGGGGTGAAAAGACACCAGTATAACTACACCCGATTTCACAAGGTATAAGAGTTGTTAACAATTTCCTGAATCTGCTTCGCAGACTGTAACCATCTTTTACATCTTTTTCATTAAGCCGTAACTGCCTGGAGGAAGGGGTCCGATTGTACCCCCCTAAGTTTTTCGCGACGGATTCTGAGTCAGTTCAAATGAGAAGAGCGTCACTTTACAGGCCTCTAGGGTGATCAATTTGACGACTTATAATCACAAGTTAAAATCAGGTCAGGTCAGGTCAAAGAGCTGTGACGCCATTTCTAAACTCCACAAGGCGATTCTGTAAGGCGATTATGTTGTTTTAAAATGAGGCTGACAGGACGAGGATGTATCTCGGCTTCTACAAAAGGTAGATCAAGTTTCTAAACGTCATTCGAAACCGCTTTAAACGAACAAAATCTGCATGCTGTTACTTATTTTGAGGTCAGGTAAATACCATAGTCACCAGAGGTCAGTAAAGGTCACAGTTTTTTATTGTTCGTGTCTACAACTTTTGAACCAAAAAGATGCAGCCTTAGGCTTTGAATCATGGTAGTGAGCATGACCCAAAGTCTTTAAATGTATGCAACATGACCTTGAACGGTCCTTATTTGAATTTTACCTAAGGTCATAGTCATAATTTAACCTGAAAGGTCACACCGCACTTCATCTGAATCCATGGATTTACCCATTAACGCCCGCACCTACTTCCAGCTTTCAAATTGGCAAAACAAATGTTTTTCTACGCTTAGAATATGCCCAATAAGATGTTCCAAAAGTTTTAAATCGATACCACTTTTAGATTCTGAGATATGACACCGGACAAAAATGACCCGCTGGGCGTTTGGGACATCGGCTGGCACTGCACGGCTGGCTCCCAGGCGGCGCTGTCGCCGCACTCAGCGGCCCAATGCGCATCGCTTTTACTGCAGTTCTGTGAAGTGTTCTTATTTCCTCTTGTATATTGGCCATAGTAAAATGTTTAGACAGTTCTATGCTCTTAAGGTTTAATTAAAGACAACACTAACAGCATATTTGCAAATAGTATACAAACGTGGTTAACCTAGACTGATGATTTGCGGGGGATAGACTAAAATTGTGAACATCATAGTATTTTAAGAATATTTGTGAATATCAAAGGTTTTGGGAAACCGTTTCTTTTGTCTCTACCCCCTTCTTTCCCCGCCTCCCAGACTTTGTGACTGATGCTCACTGAGCTTTCAACGAGAAATCGTTATATTCAGCATACAGATGAAAAGTTTTGAAAACTCAATTCGTTAGCTCCCCACGCGGTGCACATTAGCTTGATTAATCTCCAAATCTTCAAACGGGTCCATTTCGATATTTCCAACTTTTCTTTGGAACAAGTAGCGCGCTTCATAGTTGCATAAATGTGGAACCTCCACATTTCCAGGCACTCCACTGGTCATTGTAACGCTGGTCAGCTCATCACCTTTCTCATCCTCATGACTAATATATTTTGTAATGGTATGATTATGATATGCACCTGATCCGCTCCGCTATCTTGCGCATTTAAAACAACTTATTTTGCTTCTTTTCCTGCAAAACATTTGATCTGTGGCATTGCTAACAACTATGCTTTCGATATTTTTATGTCTCCATGGCTGGAGATTTCTTCTCGATCCAGGAGGGGTTCTGGATGGTTTAACGCTGGCACTGCAATCCAAGCCCTAGACAAAGTCTGTGGGAGACAAAAAATACAGGCAGGTCTTGACCCCTCCTCCTAACCCCCGGGATGTTCGCTCATGGTAGTTTCACTTGACTAGAACCAAGCAAAAATAGTGCTAGTTGCGTTTTGGACAGAAGTTCTAGAACTTCCCAAGCTTTCACCCATTTTATACTGCTCCAGACGTTTGACACTGCACCATCTCGTCAAAACAAACCAGCGCGGCGGCCGCGATAATTTCCAAGTCATTTTTGTCAGCTGGTCATTGGCTTTCAATCATTAGTGGACACAAGGGGGCTAGAAAGGCTCAAGCCCCCCCCTACCGAAATGTCAGTGTGCCTATAGTACCTAAATGCATCACTGCGGGCTGTTCCGAGGCCATGGCGGGGGGAGGCTCGAGACCCCTAAACCCCCCCCCGCCACCACCCAATGAAGTCCTCAATCCGCTACTGTTCCCTATCCTCTCTATCCACTACACACAATCCATCAAGGGGAAAAGACAAGGCTCTGCTAGCTTTTAGTCTGTGCTAAAATTTTGATAAGTTTTCAAAACCCCTGAAAATTGTATTTAATAACGCCTTTACAAAATACTGAAACCATATTGAATGTTTCCGATAAAATTATGTGATAATCATTCCCAAAATAAGACAGACCCCGAAAACGGTAGGAAGTATTTCAAGAACTTCAAAGTTTCCAAACGTATCGACATTGCACTAAAAGCCTTCAGATTTGATGAAAAATATATAAACTGGCAACCCTGCATTCGCAGGACCCACAATGCCTCCCTTCCCTCTAGGTAACATTGTGCACCTAACGCACCAGACAGGAGGACAGGGCACGTCCTTTTCCTCATTTTCAGCGGCCTGCAGATGTCCGCAACGCCCAACGGGTCATTTTTGTCCGCTTCATATTTGACGATGTCTCATGGCAAAGCCGTTCAAGAAAATCTTACTCCTTCACCATCTGACTCCTAGTGGCCTTGGCTTAATGTCAATCATTTTTCAGACCCTTTTCAGCTTTCCATATGTTATTGCGAGAAACAAAATTTGCAGAGCTATCTCACGCTGACCAAAACCTCGCCAAAATAAGTTCTAACAAAATCGTCCCATAAAACCTAGAATTTTCAAATGCATTTTTCCAGCTTGTCCACGCTCTGAAACACACATCCATATCATAAACATGAAGATCACTTCACTTGTACCGATTCTGCAGCCTGTCAAAGTCAGAGGACAAAAATGACCCGCTGGGCGTTAATGGGTTAAGGCAAACGCATTGCTATCTTGTGTTTTTTCTAGGTCTCAGGGTTACTGAATTATAAGGGACTTCCTAAATGAGTCTAAAATGGACCAATGTTGGCCCACTGTGACCTCACGGGTCACGGAAAATGGTCCAAACTCGGTTGCAGAGTAGAAAACGGCAAGGCGCTCCAGTGCGTTTTCAATTTTTCGTGGAGTCTGGGTGGCGCAGTCGCTTAGCGCGAGCACTCGGCTCGGTCCACGGCATTCTGTATGTGCAGGGTGTCCTGGGTTCCAGCCCACTCAAAGACAGGATTTGGTACCCTGCCTTGACTCCAGCCTAGTTCATTCCGCTTCCCCCTCCGACGCCATATGACCTCAGCAGTTGGAGCGTCGCTAACCGTAAAATATATTATTAAACTTTTTCGTATCACTTCTAGTTCCCGAGATCGGAAGCCCCCCCCCAGGCGGTGGTATGTACAAGAGAAGCCCAGGCGGTGCCGCTTAAATTCCAATTTGAATGGGCCACATAAAGTGTCTAAAACGACGGAAACGATCGCCTCAAACAGTTGAAGATTTCACGTTTAACGCATGGCATTTTTATACTGATGTCTTCCCTTCAAACATTACCCAAATATCAAAGCCTGTAATTGCAGCGTATGTATGTACTTATTTAGAGAGAAAACTACGTGCAGGCTCAAGCACATATGAACACTATGGCAAAAAGTGCTCTCAATCTGATAGGAATAGGTAAACAGTTTGGCATTTAGGACCCAGACATCCGAGTGGGCTCAGCATCAAGCTCGTGGAAGTCCGCTGTTCCACCTCAGAAGGCGAAGCTGACAATCTTCTACAGAGGAGTCTGAAGGTGGTTTTAATTTCGCCGTGGAGGATTGGCAGCTCCAGTGCCTATTTTAGACTCACGCTGTTTATCAAATTCTACGAACTTGGTGCAGAGGCTACAAGGGGTCGCTAACGTCAGTGTGAAATCAGCTTCGGTATTCGTGGAAACAGTGGAATTCTTACCGATTATTGAGAATCCTTATCAAAAGACAAGAATGCGATGAGACAAAAGTTGACCTAACGAGTGAAACCGGCCTGAAGAATGGCTCCATGCCAGGCCTAACCCATTCCGTTATTACTGGCAGCAGGGTGGTGATAAAGGGCTATCCATAGGGCCGGATTATGACTCTGTTATATCTCCCTCCCGCAGACCCGGCACATGTTTGCCCATTCACAACAATCGCATACTACATACACGGCAGAGGTTTTCACTCAAAGATGTCCTTGCCGGAGAATCGAACTCACACTCTCCTCGTCGCCTGCTCTAGCGTGGGATACGGCAAGGCTGTCCTAACTTCGTGGGTCCGGCGGAACAGCGGGCTGCTCTTCTTATGTGAATTGTTCGAATTATAATTTACCGTATTGTCAGGAAGAAGTACTCTACAGTCTGAAAAACAAAACAGGGTACCTTGAAACGACCCTGATGTGATGTGATATGCTTTTGGTCTTCCAATCAGGGGCGTAGCCAGAGGGGCGTCAGGGACAGCCGCCCCCTCTTAGGGCCCGATGGCCCCCCTGAGGACACGAGCCGCGCGAAGCGCGCCTCGCCCGCACTATGCTCTGTGGCCGAATTTGGCATTTTATACCAGACAGGGCCCTCTTAAGCCCTCTTCAGCACTCTACTCTGTAACAAGCAGGGCCCTTTTTACCTATCAGGGCCCTTTTGGCGTGCGCGTTGGGCACATATAGCCTCAGAAGCTGACGTGCCCTAAAACCACAATCATCATCGGCCCTTTTGGCGCTGTCGCACGGTCCCTTTTCAGGGTGCCGCCCCTCCCTGAGCGAAATCCTGGCTACGCCCCTGCTTCCAATCCTCATATATTTTCCTAAATAGCTCGGAGACCTCGCCGTTTGAATTATTGAATATTCATCTGGTGATGGTATCATATGATACTCCAAAGTACACACTGGAGGTACGTGAGGCCAGTCCACAAGTGCGGACCAATGCCTGAGGAGTGGCGCAACATCATCGCACATGTCTCACGCTCTCCAAAACGGTGCGCAGCGATTGGTACCCTGCGCGGCGAGTGGTAGCCAGTGCGGCTATTGGTAGCCAGCACGACTAGTGGTAGCCAGCGCAGCGATTGGTACCTCACCGCTGCAACTATGGGTGAGAAGATAGCCGCGTAAAACTTCACTGATTGCATCACTCGTGTATTCCTGCTTCAAGATAACTACACGATATAGATATGTGCATGAATTCATGAGGAAGCGTGATAATAAGTCAACAGGGCAACACCGATATAGTCCCTAATTGTCAGGTTTGCCTTTAAAATCTATGGATAAGCACGCTAAACTAATGTTGATCTCCGCCCTCTCTCTGGTCGGGGGCAAACATGCCCTACCAGCTACTGAGCTCCCATGACATGGTGTGGACGACTCGACTGTGACAGAGTGTGGATGACTCTACTATGACAGCGTGTGGACAACTCGACTATGACAGTGTGAGTTGTGGAGCACACTGCGGATTGGATATTGCTGGATGTGCAAACGGATATCCGAGACGTGTGCTGAATTTATCGGACAGGCCAGAGGAGAGGAAAAGCTTCGGATCTGAAAATGGATTTGGGCTCAGATTATTCGGATCCAGTCGCATGTTTCGGATATGGATTTGATTTTATTGATAGTCATGGTGCACAAACAGATTGGCCTGAGCTTGGCTTAGTAACTTTAGGTGTGGACCGGATTGGATTTTGATTTCTTGGCCACTATATGCTCTAGAGCAGTGAAGGTATCAGCGTGTGCTGATCCGTATCTTCAGTGTCAGATACTGCCAAATTCGCGGGCACAGCGGAACAAATGATCGCGCAAGAGGAGCAAAACGTCAAGTGAGCTCTCGCTGTGATCGTTGCAGTGTCGCTACCCCGTGAGGTTTTTAGACGTTCACGGACCTATTCAAATTTTGGGGTTAGCGCTGCTATGTAGGCTCAGACTACGCAGGTGAGCAAAATGTAAGCCAAAAACGTAAGCCTACCTCTTCTTCCCCTGCGACTATCTAACTTAACCCACCGGGGTCGCGCCACTTGCCCAGGGGCCATCGATGCCCCCAACCGAAAATATGGGCGTTAGCGAAATCTGCAAAGTGCAATAGAAAGCTCGCTGAATTCAGTAAGAAATTACTTCGCATGTTTTAGTGCTCAGGTCAATGGTTTGACCTCCAGAGGTCAAATTAGGTCAAGATCGGCTATTTTCACTCAAATATGCAATGATTAAGCAAACTGGGCATAACTCTATGTCATTAGAGCTATTGAGGCCTGGTAAAGTACATTTGATAGCAAATTGCCAGTACTTTTCCGCTATGTGGAACGTAAAGACCTCCCGCCAGTGGTTTGACCGCCAGAGGTCACCTCGTGACCTAATATGACCTGAGGTCACGAAAGGTCAAAAGTGACCTTGTCGTATATCAAATGAAAGCCAGTGACAAGACAAACACGATGGTGTTTGTTTCACCGCTCTAGCTCAATTAGGTCAAAAGTTATTGTCAAAATACTGTTTTTGACCTCTGGTGACTGGATGACCTTGGAAAAGTCAAAGGCAAATATGACCCTGGGATCCGTGAAAGGGTGTACAAAAACGCGTTCTGAGCAGTCTGAGTATTTGCAATCATTTTTGTGGCTTTTATATCATGAAATAGCTTTTCCCCATGCTTTTCCAATGGGAGAGGTCGCCTCGTGACGACCTCAGGGCACGAAATCAAAAATCCCGGATATACACTTGTAGACCCTGGAGGGGTCATGAAGTGTAGGAAGTTTCAAATCGATCGACTTTGAAATGTAGCTCTTACAGAGCTCTAAAGGTGAAGTGAGGTGACCTTGGTTGACCTCGTCTGGTGACCTGACCTTGGGTGACCCGGGTAAAAATTTCAGGGATGATGGGAAAATGATGCAGTGAGAGGTAGAGCCTTCAACCGCGGTGCTGCGCCTCGTCGTTTTCTGCTATTCCGGAAAAACCTTAGGAGGGGGCATCGATGGCCCCCGTGAGGCGAGGGTTAACAATACAGGAAGAAATCATGAAATAGGACTGTTTAAACTACATCATAACATTCGACTCAACTGGCCACATAAAGTATGCACAACACGAAAAGAATTAACATTCGTGTCAGCAGCAGAACTGTAGAACTCTATCAGCTACAAACCAAAACCAATCTCCCGCCGTTGCTCACCAGTTTTATGTTATGCCCAGAATCATATTCACAAGTTGATCGGGTACTAATCGGACAACTCGGTCACGTAGAACTGCCCCAGCACGATGATGTAAGTGAAGGTGGTGGAAACGATGGTGGTCAGTGTGCTGCGCTGCAGCCGGCAGAGGCCCAGATCTCCCAGTGTCTCCAAGTCACGTCCGACGGAGTCCTTGAAAAGCTGCAGCTCCGGCAGCAGCTCCTCCCGCTGCAGCCACAGCGGCTGCAGCAGTAGATCGCGTGTTCTGCCAGCTCGCTGCAGCAGCTGCTCAACTGCCTCGCACGGCAGCACCAGGACCAGAAAGCTGGTGATCAGATAGCAGACCGTTGCTACCGAATGGGAGACGTGAACTCCTGATGTGATGTTCTGAATGAGCCGTATGGACATGCAGGCGCACACAAGAATGCCATAAAACAAGGCGGATAGCAGTTCAGGAGTGACGATGTCCACGAGTTGTCTGACCAGCTGGGCGGCTTCCACATGCTGCGTCCTCAGCATCTGAAAATAACTCAATTCGGGTGGCTGACAACCCTGCAGTAGAGATGAAAACTCTGCGTTAACGATGATAAATACGCGACTCACTTCTTGCGTATAAAACCAAAATTTGATTTGAATCAAGTAGAATGCGGAAAATAAAAATGTAATTCCAACGTCCTGTCTGATAAATCGCATGCACAAGGCATATTGTCCATTACCACAGGGCCATAAATCATAGTTCAACTCAATGGCAAAAGTGCCCACTGCGAAGGAAAGACATATGAAAATGATTAAGTGCGTGCTTCGACGCGAGTACCTACCAGACGAAGGAAACTCCGCCATTTGTTGCATTTGAGAAATATTTGCTTCCAACTTTGTTATCCATTCCAATAATTCAGTATGTCTATAGAAGAGGGCAGCCGTTATGGATGTCCAAACCGGGACTAGGCAGAGACCGAAGGAAGCCGATGAGGAAAGCGCCTGAAAGAAGCCTTTAGAATCGGCCAGAATTTGCAGCCCCCATTGCACCTGCCTGTGTGTCACATCGGCAGTGATGAGACAGAACACCACGCATAAGGTCATGTTTTGAAGCACCGCGCACCATCCACGTCCCCCATGCACTCCTAACAGCCGCAGCAGCAGCTGAGGCATCCTGGTGGACAGCAACTGCGGTCGGTCTTCTTCTGCGATCCCTGCATCCGCCACTGCACGCTTAGACATCACCGATCGCGGCATCCTTCCAAGACCAGGGCTCTGAAGCTTCCTTGTGGCGTGGCAGAAGCCTGCGTCGACCGCAGATGCTATATGCACAAGAGCTGTGTCACTGTACAGAAGTGGATGTCCGATGTCTTATGGGACACCCAGGTAAGGACAGGTCATAAAAATCGTTCTCGCCATTTTATGAGCCAATAGGGAGTAATTAGGAAAAGTGTTCCATTCTCGAGGGAGGCTGGCTTTATACTCCTGTCCCTGTCAATGGCACCGAAGTGGTGTTGCCAACACAAATAGAAGGCAGGCAAATAACATTTCGATATAGAAGATGGCGTCAATACCCCATGTACTAGCGGACAGTTCTCCCTAGCAGATCAATGGAGTAAAGTTCCAGTTGTGAGTCGATGATGGTTTCTGCAGCCACTGGCGGACGCAGAGGGAGGGCGGGGGCAAGAGACCATGACCCCAAATAAAACACTATGTTTTTACTATTTTTCCCGCGTTAACCCCCAAAACGACGCTCCTGCATCCGCCCCTGTCTGTAGCCCAGTGCAATAAAACAGACGCCCACTCGCTATAGCGGGTGGAGCAAATACTGTAGAATTTGCTATTATGCTAGTGCCATTGTGAAATGCAGAATGTCGAGCCAGCTTGACTGTGACCCCTTGACCTTACTGTTTTGGCAGCAGTTTCACTGTTTACAGCCGGACAAGTTCAATGACATTGTGACACTTTGCCTGAGGCAAACAAAACCATAAAAGCACAACTTTCACTCGCTTGGCACGATCACTATGGTAAAATAACTAGAGCCACAAACAATTTTGTTATACACCTGAGGTGGCAAAAACCTACCAACGAATTTGGGCGAGTCCCTTAAAACACGCATTGACAGGGGTCTGAGCCACCTTCGCTTTGACGAGGGGGCGGGTACCCGCCCCCTAAGATCTCGAGAACCACGGTAGGTAGCGAAAAACGGCAGACGGCGTTGGGTAGCCCATCCACTTCTCCATCGAAAACATTTGCACCATTTTTTGTCAGGTTACATTTAAGGTCACGAGAGGTCAAAACATGCCGTAATAGGGATAACATGTAAATTAAGTTTTTCGGCCATTACATCTGAACAAACAAAGATAAAGCAAAACGACTTCAACTATATGAATCCTCGCAGCAAGCCAAATCGAATGATATATAATTTGACCTTGCTAGGTCAAATCAAGGATATGACCTGACCTGAGGTAAGGTCAGGGTCAAACTATATAAAATGCATATCATTAGAACCGCAAAGCCAAGGCGAGTCTAATGCAGCTAAAATAAAGGCTCTATCACTATCCGTTACTGAGTTATACAGTAAAAACCATTTTCCCATGTGTTTCCAATGGAGAGGTCATACCTTGTACCTGACCTTAGTTCATTGATATCAAAAATACCGGAACATATTTTAGAGAACTCAGTGGGCCCAATATGTGTTATGAGTTTCAATCGGATAAGTTCACCCTGCTCCGACTTATGCTATCTTAAACTTTTTTTTGAGGTCATGTCACTTGACCTGTACTGGTGACCTGACCTGAGATGACCTAACCTTAAAATTTTCACAGAAGTTGTAAAAATGATGAGGGAAAAGGTATGCCAAGTACGGCGGCGCTACGCGCCGCCGTTTTACTACTATTTCCGAACAACCCGAGGGGGGCGGGTATCCCCCGTCAATGCGCGTGTTAAAGTTCAATGGATCCTAACATGACCCTACTGACAGTTTAATAGCCAATTTCACATTTTATCGTCCAGCAGATAGTCCAGGTTCGACTTGCTAATAATGATAGTCATGTCCAGTGAACTCTAGTGCATTGATAAGCGGGTAATTTAGTTACGCCAATATTAGGAAAAGGTGGGACAGAAAACTATATCGTTGGTGATATTTAATACTTTCCGATACGGGGAACCCGAGGTGTACTGGTGACCAGTGGCAAACATACAATAATTGCTCCTCGACTTCAATACATATAGCTCGATAACTTTTACCGAGGACGACAACTTTGATAATAATAACTTGATTAGCATTTTTATTTCCATAACGAGATAACAATGTGGATATTTTGTTTTGCAACTTCTATGAGGAACATCATTAAGATAACGTTTTCTTTTGCTTTTAATTAATTTAATTCCATTAAGTATAAGATGACAAAACAATTATTCTTACCCGAAAAAGATCAAACAGGAAAATTCGTATCATGGTAAATTTCATAAAAAATACAACCAAAACAAACATACCGAATAAACTATTCAGCCATATCCCAATGACGCAAGGGGAAGTTTCATTTCCACGGCACTCTTAATGCCCTTAGAAGAGCACGGGTGGGGCTTCCTTATCCGCCTTCTGTGGACAGACACCTCGGTGAGGAGGTGCAATCAGGTCACTAAGCCAGCACGCCGAAACCGTTCTCTTAGCTGTCTTTACTAGGGATCTTCTGCGCAGGGATGTTTCCTTTGCACTCCTCTGAGACTTCTCAGGTGTCATGGCAATTTTGTGAACAAAAGCATGCTATGCCAACGTACGCTCTCATCGGAGTATTGTAATGTGATCTTGACAGGTGCGGCCAAATCTCACTGCGTGCGAGTTGATCGAGTACAACATGAGTTACTGCTATGGTTAAATCATCACACAATCAGACAGTGCCATCATTGTCTCAAGGGCATCATTTTAGCGTAATATCTCCTGCATCTCGAAGAACTGCATACGATATGCTCTTTCTAAAATGCATATATATATATATATATATATATATATATATATATATATATATATATATATATATATATATATTGTGGGAAAATAAACTCTGAAATTGTGTTAAGTAAATTCCCTCTACACTTGTCATCTCGATCAACTCGCGCGCGTCATCTTTTCGCGGAGCGGTGCGGGCGCGTGAACGCTGTGAGCCAGGGGCCTTTGTGTCGGATCCCGCGGCCAGTGAATGCCTTCTTATCATTTTGCGTTGCGGTTCCGCACTATTTGTAGAATCTTTTAGCAGTTTTAAAGTCCATACTATAACATACATCCGCTCACCTTATGTACTTGATGCAAGCCAGCGCTTTCGCCGCTGCAGGTAATTTTATACCATGTATTTTCTCTAACTTTTAATTCATGTTGTGCCAGAATCATTTATACACTGGGAGGAGCATCGCAACCTAGGGTGATGCATGCATTTATTGTTGTTATGTAAGATGCATGTCATTTACTTGAGGCATATAATATTTATTTCTAGGTTTAGATTTCGCCTGTAAATGGATATTCATCTGTTGGCGATAGGGATTAATAAATGAATAAATAAAATGTATATAGTTATGTTTCGTGGAGAAATGTTTAATGTCAACTTTTTCTCACAACGTGCTTATATAAAAATACATAGTAAATATCCACGAACGAATATCCATGGAATTATCCCTGGAGTTCTGATACGAAACTTGGTGACACTCATCACTTTGGTATGAAGTCCAACCTATTAACAGGCAGTCAGTTTCTCACGGCCAAAAATGGTCGGGCACTGGTACAGCTAGTGACCTTATCGAGCAAATTAGTAATCGTATCAGATTTTAGTACAGTTACCAAACTCGTGTCTCTAAAAACATTTAAGATCACTGTATCGGAAAAATGATGGTCGGTGGGAAAATACTATTGACTGAGCACGGCTTTGCTCTTATATCTGTCTGTACATATCGGTCGTAATAAAGTGAGGCTGTCTGAGGTGCCACTGAAAAACTCCCATGTGGTGTAAGATTCGCTGGCTTCTGGCGCAGTTAAAGCGGCAGTGCAGTACCTGACAAGGCATATCAGCAAGGCCCAAACCATGAAAAGACATTGAACGAAGGCAGGATGTTGAAAATATTCTAACTTGAAATCTAAATGTAGTCGAGACAAAATTGTGCTATTAGCAAAATTATTCAAAACATTTCTTCTAATTAACAATACTGCACTTTAAGCTTCCTTACATCGAGAGCAGCACTTTTTTACTATTTAATTGCGAATTTAGGAGATAGTGTCGTAATTCGTTAATAAATCATTTGCGTCTTTTCGTGTTGACTGAGCGGCTTTTTAATCCTTGATTCTATACGGCCAGTTTTTTGGGCTGTATTTTACAGTTGAGTTCTTTCTTTAAGCCTGGTGAATCTCCAGATTTTCCACGATGCTATCAGCCTGACCAGAACCATTGGCTTCGGATTCTTTTATTGAGACCGGCGCGGTCCTCTGTATCTGTCGTATACCTATCCACCTCGCTATCTGTGGCGCCATTGTAGGCATTTAGACCGCGCAGCCTAACAGCTATCTGAACCGCCACCGTCGGCTGCCGTCGAAATCTTCGGACCCAATCTCCGCCCCGGCCGAGCTGGCACGACCCGCCCCACGCACCTCGGCGATATCAGGCATCGCGTCGCGTCGCCGGCGTCGCGCGCGGGCGCCTTTGATCCGGTGTCGAATAATGGACAGGTAAACACGACGGAGGCCCGGCGACGCGACTGGAACCGTGGGAGACTGCGTGGTGCGCCGTGGTCGCATTCAGTTGCAGTGCGGCCGAGGCTGTGGCGCATTCATCACCAACAAACAGGCCGTGGCGGCGGCCGGAAACGTCACGCGCAGACGGCGCGATGGTGACCTGCGCTGTTATTGTTGGGAGCGCGACCGGGCGGCAGCTTGGAGGCGGGCTGACGGTGTCTGTAAGACTGGGATGGGGAGGGGGCAGCTTGGAGGCGGGCGGGCGGTGTCGGTGAGACTGTAGGGCAGCTTGGAGGCGGGCTGACGGTGTCGGTGAGACTGTAGGGCAGCTTGGAGGCGGGCTGACGGTGTCTGTAAGACTGGGATGGGAAGGGGGCAGCTTGGAGGCGGGCTGGCGGTGTCGGTGAGACTGTAGGGCAGCTTGGAGGCGGGCTGACGGTGTCGGTGAGACTGTAGGGCAGCTTGGAGGCGGGCTGACGGTGTCGGTGAGACTGTGGGACAGCTTGGAGGCGGGCGGGGCGGTGTCGGTGAGACTGTAGGGCAGCTTGGAGGCGGGCGGGCGGTGTCGGTGAGACTGTGGGACAGCTTGGAGGCGGGCTGACGGTGTCGGTGAGACTGTAGGGCAGCTTGGAGGCGGGCTGGCGGTGTCGGTGAGACTGTAGGGCTGCTTGGAGGCGGGGGCAGGTGTCGGTGAGACTGTGGGACAGCAGCTTGGAGGCGGGCGGGCGGTGTCGGTGAGACTGTAGGGACAGCTTGGAGGCGGGCTGGGCGGTGTCGGTGAGACTGTAGGGCAGCTTGGAGGCGGGCTGACGGTGTCGGTGAGACTGTAGGACAGCTTGGAGGCGGGCGGGCGGTGTCGGTGAGACTGTAGGGCAGTTGAGGGAGGCGGGTGACGGTGAGACTGTGGGACAGCTTGGAGGCGGGCGGTGTCGGTGAGACTGTAGGGGCAGCTTGGAGGCGGGCTGACGGTGTCGGTGAGACTGTAGGAGGCGGTGAGGCGGGCGGTGTCGGTGAGACTGTAGGGCAGCTTGGAGGCGGGCGGGCGGTGTCGGTGAGACTGTGAGGACAGCTTGGAGGCGGGCGGGCGGTGTCGGTGAGACTGTAGGGCAGCTTGGAGGCGGGCTGACGGTGTCGGTGAGACTGTAGGGCAGCTTGGAGGCGGGCTGACGGTGTCGGTGAGACTGTAGGGCAGCTTGGAGGCGGGCGGGCGGTGTCGGTGAGACTGTAGGGCAGCTTGGAGGCGGGCTGACGGTGTCGGTGAGACTGTAGGGCAGCTTGGAGGCGGGCTGACGGTGTCGGTGAGACTGTAGGGCAGCTTGGAGGCGGGCTGACGGTGTCGGTGAGACTGTAGGGCAGCTTGGAGGCGGGCTGACGGTGTCGGTGAGACTGTAGGGCAGCTTGGAGGCGGGCTGACGGTGTCGGTGAGACTGGGATGGGGAGGGAATGGGCAGCTTGGAGGCGGGCGGGCGGTGTCGGTGAGACTGTAGGGCAGCTTGGAGGCGGGCGGGCGGTGTCGGTGAGACTGTAGGGCAGCTTGGAGGCGGGCGGGCGGTGTCGGTGAGACTGTAGGGCAGCTTGGAGGCGGGCTGACGGTGTCGGTGAGACTGTAGGGACAGCTTGGAGGCGGGCTGACGGTGTCGGTGAGACTGTAGGGCAGCTTGGAGGCGGGCTGACGGTGTCGGTGAGACTGTGGGACAGCTTGGAGGCGGGCGGGCGGTGTCGGTGAGACTGTGGGACAGCTTGGAGGCGGGCTGACGGTGTCGGTGAGACTGTAGGGCAGCTTGGAGGCGGGCTGGCGGTGTCGGTGAGACTGTAGGGACAGCTTGGAGGCGGGCTGACGGTGTCGGTGAGACTGTAGGGCAGCTTGGAGGCGGGCGGGCGGTGTCGGTGAGACTGTGGGACAGCTTGGAGGCGGGGCTGACGGTGTCGGTGAGACTGTGGGACAGCTTGGAGGCGGGCTGACGGTGTCGGTGAGACTGTGGGACAGCTTGGAGGCGGGCTGACGGTGTCGGTGAGACTGTGGGACAGCTTGGAGGCGGGCGGGCGGTGTCGGTGAGACTGTAGGGCAGCTTGGAGGCGGGCGGGCGGTGTCGGTGAGACTGTGGGACAGCTTGGAGGCGGGCGGGCGGTGTCGGTGAGACTGTAGGACAGCTTGGAGGCGGGGCTGACGGTGTCGGTGAGACTGTGGGACAGCTTGGAGGCGGGCGGGCGGTGTCGGTGAGACTGTAGGGCTGCTTGGAGGCGGGCGGACGGTGTCGGTGAGACTGTAGGGCAGCTTGGAGGCGGGCGGGCGGTGTCGGTGAGACTGTGGGACAGCTTGGAGGCGGGGCTGACGGTGTCGGTGAGACTGTGGGACAGCTTGGAGGCGGGCGGGCGGTGTCGGTGAGACTGTAGGGCAGCTTGGAGGCGGGCGGGCGGTGTCGGTGAGACTGTAGGACAGCTTGGAGGCGGGCGGGCGGTGTCGGTGAGACTGTAGGGCAGCTTGGAGGCGGGCGGGCGGTGTCGGTGAGACTGTAGGGCAGCTTGGAGGCGGGCTGACGGTGTCGGTGAGACTGTAGGGCTGCTTGGAGGCGGGCGGGTGTCGGTGAGACTGTAGGGACAGCTTGGAGGCGGGCTGACGGTGTCGGTGAGACTGTGGGACAGCTTGGAGGCGGGCTGACGGTGTCAGTCCGGCGCAGACTTGTCAGAAAGCTGCATTGAAAGACGGGAATTACCGATTATGTGCGTGGTGAATGGCCAGTTTATCTCAAAATCGGAAGTAAAGCCAAATACGTATAGTTAATTTCTTTTTTTAACACGCGCATTGACGGGGGTCTGAGCCACCTTCGCTTTGACGGGGGGGCTGGTACCCACCCCCCTAAGACCTCGGGAACCACGGTAGGTAGCGAAAAACGGTAAACGGCGTTGGGTTGCCCACCCACTTCTCCATCAAAAACATTTTAACCATTTTGTCAGGTCACATTTAAGGTCACGAGAGGTCAAAACATGCCGCCATGGGGATAACATGTAAATTAAGTTTTTCGGCCATTACATCTGAACAAGCAAAGATAGAGCAAAACGACTTGAACTGTATGAATCTCATCAGCAAGCCAAATCGAGTGATATATATTTTAGCCTTGCTAGGTCAAATCAAGGATTTGACCTGACCTGAGGTCAGGTCAGGGTCAAATCATATAAAATACATATCATTGGAACCGCAAAGCCCAGGCGAGTCTAATGCAGCCAAAATAAATGCTCTATCACCATCCGTTACTGAGTTATTCCGTAAAACAATTTTCCGATGTATTTCCAATGGAGAGGTCATGCCTTGTAGGTACCTGACCTTAGGTCATGGTTATCAAAAATACCGGAAGATATATTAGAGAACTCGGTGGGGCCATTTTGTGATGTGAGTTTCAATTGGATAAGTTCTCCCTGCTCCGACTTATGCTATCTTAAACTTTTTTAGGTCGGGTCACTTGTCCTGTACTGGTGACCTGACCTGAGATGACCTAACCTCAAAATTTTCACAGAAGTTTTAAAAATGATGAGGGAAAGGTATGCCAAGTACGGCGGCGCTACGCGCCGCCGTTTTACTGCTATCTCCGAAAAACCCGAGGGGGGGCAGGTACCCCCGTCAATGCGCGTGTTAAGCACGTTTTGAATACACTGCACGGCAGTAGAGACCTACCGGAAGAAAAAGACCCCAATGCTGAAACTGTGTATGAGACCTGAAAATCAGATCCTTAATCCTTTCACATATTTGGGACAACGTTAAACAAGAAACGTCGGTGCTCCCGCTGACATATGCCTTGTAAATGGTAATGCTTTGAATGAGCAAAAATAAAAACCTAAGCTAGCATGTTCGAACAAAGAATCGATCCAAACACTCGAATTTTCTATCCTCTGAATCCATGCACCGCGTATCATAGAACGTTTGCGCCGTGGCTCCTTGCTCCGAACGGCCTTCCTTGGGCCGTTCACTAGTCGAACGGCAGGATCTGACCAGCCCCGGTCCCCGCCTATCTACTGAAGCTGACTGCAACTGTTTCTACTCGCCAACTCAGCAACAGTCTCAGTGATGCTGCATCACTGAGCAGTCCTGTCCAGTGATGCAGCATCAAGAGGAGCCACTGCTCATACCAGTGTGAAATATATATATATATATATATATATATATATATATATATATATATGTATATATATATATATATATATATATATTATAGTCTGTGTGTGTGTGTGTGTGTGTGTGTGTGTGTGTGTGTGTGTGTGTGTGTGTGTGTGTGTGTGTGTGTGTGTGTGTGTGTGTGTGTGTGTGTGTGTGTGTGTGTGTGTGTGTGTGTGTGTGTGTGTGTGTGTGTGTGTGTGTGTGTGTGTATGGGGCGGGTTTGTGAGTCTGAAATCTGACACCCACGGCCTATCATTTGCAACTAGACTCTTCTTTTATGGTGGGAGGTGAATATGGTGAGGTGCCCATTAATTGAAAGATGGCATTCGTCTGTGGCTCTAATGCTACAGGGTGGTGGTGACAAGAACAAAAATAAGACTGGTTCAGGGTGAAGTGAAAAGGAATCATCCTCTGATTAAGATTAATCTTCTCGAAATAAAATGAGTTTTCACAGGTTTTGACGACGGGGGTTCCTGAAGAAACTCCATCAAGGCCCGAAAATGTCTATGCTCACCTTTCTGTCGTGTACCTAAAGATTTTAAGACCGATATCCCAGAAGACCAGGTAAGGACCTAACCATCCCAACTGGCGCCAATGGTAAGAGGAACCTGAGACCTTCCCGCTCTAATGTGCGTTCCATCTGGGCAGTATTGAACATGGGACTAGTGTTGACACCCGCACACGCACATGTCTATATCCGACGCCAAAACAAAGCCATTACAGATTATCCACCCGCGGTGGGCGGCCGTTCGCGGCCGGCTACGTCCATTGTTTGCTGGCTGGGTGCTACCTCTCCACGCTGGGGCCCAGATTACATCCTCATATCAGAGACAGTGGCGCCGCGGCGGGTCATTAACATTCCGGTGTGCGCTGCGGGTGCTAGAGAGACGGGGGATGCACACGCTGTCGCCAGAGTTACCTCCTCCTCTAAGATGCGGTGGAGACTGAGCACGGTGCACACCTGGCTGGCGCCGACTGGGTGGCCCGAACCCCGCTGTGACCCCATGTTCCACCCGACCCAACGGCAGCCCGACGGGAGCCCTCCCACCGTCAACAGAAAGCACCGGCAACGCACCGCCCCCCAGGGAGACGCTGTCTCTCGGCGGGACGGCTGACAGGTCAGCGGGCTGGGGTATATAGGTATGTAATATAAAGGGACATAGGAAATTAATAGGAGGGATAAGATCAGATCTCATGTGAAATACAAAAGAAATATAAAAAATGTATTATATAAAATTACGAGTACTTCACGGGTGGAATAAGGCACAGTGACTTGAATGATCCACAATTACTAGATTTGACTGGTTATGACGATCATATGTCAAATTCAGAATTTTGGTATTCAAAGGAATGTTTTCATTTATTCAATCTTTGAGGCGATGCAAATTTATACAAATCGTATCACACAGAACACCTACAATGAAGATGGGCCTGGCACCAGTGGTAGATCTAGCCGGTAGGTTTGGGGGAAACCAAAATCGGAAAGCAAATAAAAAAGTCACGCCGTGAAAGATTTAGCTACAATTTAGCAAGACGGTAGGCTCGAGTCGGAACCAAAGAAGGAAGGCAAAAAAACGGCACGGGGTGAAAGATGAGGAGGCCACAAGAGGCTTGCTTTTACTCTCCAATGATCATTCAATCATTCACTCAACAGCGATTATAAATATAAAGACGACGAGGGTCCAATGTACACGCTGAAGTTGACTGGTTCTGTTTGAAGTTCACTGGTTCAGTAGAAGCACATAAACCTTGTTCATGAAGTAAAAAGGAGTCGGGGGCAAAAAGGAGGTCGGAAGCTTTTGAAGGGGGTGGGATAAAAAACATAGTTTTTTCCCGAGCTTTTCTGTTTCAGGGGACAAATGCCTTTCCCCCTCCCTGGACCCCCCACAACCTGGCACAACCGCTCACTGGAGGGGGCGTGTTAGCCTCCCTCCCACTAAGATCTAATAATTCAAGTGCATTATAAAAAAACGCCTTTTGGGAGTGTGTGGGTCTATGATGATCTACATCAATGTCAATTTTAATTGACCTAGGTCAATATCTTCAAGGTCAAGCAAATTCATAAAGGTCAAATATTGCCCGTGTTTGGAACATGTTGGAAAATGCTATGATTACGTAGAAAATGTTGGGAATTTTGCGAAAGAGGATCAAGTTTATAAAAGGCAGGCTCCCAAAAATTCTTACTGAAACTCTGAGATCAGGGTCATTCAAGGTCACTGACCTAAGACGTCACAATACGACATATTCCCTTGAATGTACACTTGAACTGGTACTATACCAACCCTTTGGCGGGAGATGAGGCTCGACCTTGACCTATGACTTTTGACCTTGACCTAACATTAAATTACCGTAACTATGAAGTAATAACATAATATACGCTATGCCTACTTGGTAAAGTTATTTGACCGAAAGCACTGGGGTCCATAACCTTGAAAATACTGGTATAACTTTAACCTGTGACCATTAATCTTGACCTTGACCTTCTGTGAGGTGAATTGGATCTATCGTCTCGTTTATATGGGGTTATAACGTCACTACTCGGTGTTCAATGCAGACGACGTGGTACAACCGCGCGATTCTGGCAATCTAAACATATAGACCTGACTTTGAAAGCCTACGAGTCAAACAATTATCGCCTGATTAAAAAATCACCAATCAACGAGCTCATAAGTTCTCTCAATGGTAGCAGAGTATTACTTTCCGGCAGCGAAAGGTTCTTCGGCCATTTCAGAAAAATTGGTGGGGAAGGGGGCTCCGAGGTCCCCCAGTGCGCGTGTCATCATCAAAGCTCAGCCAGTTTTATCATTCTTTGGTTAAGTGTTCGGCCTTGGGCTCAGGTGAAGAGGGCAGGAAGCGTTGTGGCTTTACGACGCACCAACCGTTGGGGTTATATGACGTCGCCAGCACTCACCCTGTTAGAAGGGTATATTGGGGATCAGGAATTTCCTTCTTCAGCATTCCAGACCGGGATTTGAACCCCGTTCAGTAACCTGGAAGCCCAACGCGGTACCATTCCGCCACTGCATCCTTGCCCAGGTGAAGAAAAACAGTCAGAAATCAGTCTGAAAAATTGCGAGGCTATGCACCATCATAGTCGAAAGGTAATTGTAGGCAAGCTAGTCTCAGTTATTAGCTATTATAATCACAAAGGCATTTTTTGTAAATAAAGAGTTTCTTGGTTTAGCTAAATAGAAAATAGCTTCCAGCATAAGGCTAGACAAATCTCTTTCCCCTTTTATCAAATAGGAGAATATACATAGAAGCAGTCAAAACAACCCTGAATACTTCCTAAGGGTTGTATGCTAAGCGGTCAAGCTTGGTAACTGAAAATTAAAACTCTTACTAAGTGCTAAGTGTGCACACATTTTCCGTAACATTTTAAGTGGCTTGGTCCCAAATACGCACGATTTAGGTATAGTGGAATAGAACAATGCTACAAAATTGGGCAGCAGAATGGGAAAGTAACCAAACCAGGGATGGCGGATTCCATTTTCGAGCGGGTGTGCAAGATTTCTGGGAGAGGGCGCCTTTTCTCTAATAGGGGGGTAGGCGCCTATCTGCTTTGCATGGGGCGGCTTTGATTTCGGGGGTGCCATTGATATGTTGTGAAAGTGTCTTAATTTCACTCAGAGGCTCCTACCTCTTCATGCCGGCGGCGCTTATGCCAGAATTTCTCTTGAGCGGCTGGGGTCGCCGCCCAAATCCGGGGGAGGGGGGTTGCCTCCTGGACCAAGCTAAAACTGGGTGTTAGAGGTGGGACTTTCCAGGCCCGGGGGCCCAGGGCAAAAGCCCGACCCAGGCCCGCGGGCTTGGACCGGGCCTGAAGGCCTGACTTAGGCCAATGCCGGGCTGATAACGGGCTTCACCCAGCTCATTCCGGGCTTCAACTGAACTGGGACTTCAAAGTCAATTTTCTGTAAGTTAAATAAGCCTTTTTCAGTACAGACCTAGTTTTTCCCACTGAAACATAATCTTATTCATGCACCTGCAGCTTTTGAAAATGCATTTACAATTAATTTTGAGACATGGACTTTAAGAAATACATCAGGAATGTAAAAGCATGAAGCTCTAACTGTCTATCTGTTACTCATGTCAGGGTCAAAAGCAAGTTACTTAAACCTGTATCAATATTTATAATCAAATATTGAATAATGCCTACACTTGCACACATCCATGCTGTACTGTCATCTTATGAATATCCTAATGACTTCAAAATCTTCAAGTCATATATGGGTGAATAAAATATAAATTGTGGTAGCCTATTTGTTACTTCCATATTGTCAGTATACCATTTCAAAGGAAGTCATTTAACCCATTTGTTGCTGACACATTGATACTAACACCTAGCTCTAGCTAGAACATTCTTTCCAGAAGCTTTCTGCTTCAGGTAAAAAGAAAACGCCATCTATGGAGCCATTCCCATGTCCTCTGCCAAAAATGGCGAAGTGAATGACAGGTACAAACTATCTATTGGGAGCCCACAATTGTCAAACTGGCCTGATAACTCTAGATGCAAGAACAAATGTTGATAAGTTTGACCCTTCCACAGCTTCATCTTGCTCCTTCATTGCCCAAAAGATGCAAAATCCACTCGAAAAGGCTAGTATAAGCAAGGAATAGGCACAAAGAAAACATGTTTTTGATCGAAGTACTTTAGAATATAAATTATTCTGTTGTGGGAGATACAGGGGAGAGCAGTCAGCCTTAGAAAGAACCTTTGAAATTGCACCAAAACATGAATATACTTGACATCATGTGTTGCATTTTCCTTGTGGAGATACTTCCCTGGCCTCTATGAAATACAACTTCTATTATAAGCTTTGAACATAACAGCACTTCCCTCCCAAGATACCTTTACTTTACACCTCCCTCCCAGCACACTAAAAAATGTACTGCGGAAACATAGAAACACAGAACACAAAAACAATATCTAAATTATGATGGTCTTCAGATACGCCAAACAAATTCAGCGGGCTTCAGAACAGCTTGAAAAGATTTTCAAAGTCAGAAAAACGTCATATATGAAACAAGTGCGCAAAAAGGGGCTGTCCCCAGGAACTAAACAAATGCACTACACAGTTTTTGCTGATTTTTTAAATTCCTGAAATTTTTAGAATATATTTTTAAGAGTACTGAAATATTTAAACTGAAATAAACTTACTATTCTGGTAAAGTTTAGTGAAAAATATTTTCATAAATGATTGCTATAACGTAGACAAGCACGGCGCTTCAGATACTTTCTAAGCGCAAGCCCCTAAAATACAACAAAACAAACGGAAATAGTGTTCAAGCCCGCATGGTGATGGTAATGTGGACGGACTCGAGTTGTTTTTGTGTCAGATTTTCTTTTGGTGGAGATTGGGTGCAACCTTTTTATACCATGTTTGGTGCGAACCTGTGGAAAACTGGTGGTTCTTTATCAAGATAAGCTGATCAAGATAAGCAGGACCTTGTTCAGTCTGCGCCTGACCTTGGCCGGGGTCGGACGGGCGCTCCGCAGATACATGGAGTGAGCCAGCCAGGCTTCGGTGAGGGGCTCCGGTCGGCTAGTGGCTGCCTTATGTGAACGTGTTATTGTGCACCCAGGCCCGCGAGTGTGTCAGACCCAAATGTGAGAAGTAAGGCAGCAACAACCCTTTATTTTAAGACCGCTCCTGGACTTAACGGAATTTGGTGAGTAAAACTATGTCGGAATCCGAGAGTGAGCATGATAGAGACTCAGTGTTTACTGACGCTGCGTCAGAAGGCGAAACCGGCCGCAAACGACAGCGGCAGTTGTCTGTGGCCGAAATGGCAAAAAATATTGAGCGAAAAAAGCAAAAAAATCAAAAATCAGGTCAAAGTCCTAAATTTCGAAATGGTGGACCAGACACAGCAGTGACCTTGGAAGCCATTCAAGGACTGATTGCCGCTGGCAATAACCGCGTCATTGCCGCATTCGAAGCGAAGTTCGCACAGATGGAGAGAAGAGTGGAAATTCTGGAGGCGGAAAACCTGGAGAAAGACACGGTGATTGATGGACTGAGGAAGGAGGTAGCGGAGCAGAGGCGTAGCAACGAGGAACTGACAAAGCGACTGAACGGGATAGATATGAATAGACGACTCTCTTCACTTATTCTCACATGTAGAGAGTTTGGGATGCAATCGTCGACAGAAAACATCGCTGACAGTGCGGTAAAAGTCATCAACAGCCGACTCCCCGGGCTTGACTTAACGTCTGCTGACATCCAAGTCGCTCACAAACTACAGAACCAAAACAAAGTCATCGTGAAATTCTTACGTCGTAACATTCGCGATGAGATCTACGACCGGCGTTTTGAGCTTTTTCAACGGCAGAGCAGGAGCGGAGAGGGCCCAAACAATGGAAGAGGTGGACAAGCCGCATCAGAAACCTCGCCACTCTACATAGCCGAATCACTGGTGCCGGAAATGCAGCACCTTTTCCAACTGGCACTCGCGGCTCGGCGTCCTGAGAACGGATCCAGGATCGCATCAGTGTTCACCCGACGAGGTTTCGTCTTTTGTCGAAAAATCAGAGGAGGTGAAAACATAAGGATTCAGCATACAGACCATCTGCGTCGTGTGATCGGTGGTGAGCTCCCTATTCTTCGTGAGCGTGACGGCGACGTGGGTAACCGCGGCCGCCGAGGACCCAGTCGGCGTTCGCCGCCAGCGGGCGGGAGCTTGGCTGCAGGATAGTCCCCAGCTGGGCTCGTGACGTCACTCCTGCGGACCAGCTAACAGGTGACTCTCGGCGTGGAGGCAGTTGCCCTGCGCTCCAGCCTTCACGTGAATAATGCTTTGCTAAATCAAGGAAAATCAGCGTCAGTTCAAGCTAACCAACAGTGTGTGTTTTGTGTGACTGTGTAAGCGTTCAAATGCACTGTTATATGCACTAACTTATAGAAACGGTGTGTCGATCGGGGCTCCGCACCGGGTGGAGCCGGGCCCGACCTATTGGCCTAGTGGTGGTGAGCTGTGGCGCAATTTTTGGTTGGGGTTTGGATGGGTGGGGGGTTGGAATTTCGCATGGTTAGCTTGCCGTAACACAGGTAAAATCGAGAGAACAAGGGACTGTAGTGACTGCTGCCGGAGTTCGAGTCTGGTTTACTATTTTGCGTGGAACTTCAACTCATCGACATTATTTTCACGACGAATCAACATTATTTTCTGTTTACACTTTTCCACTCCAGATTGATGATGCAGTCGCGGGGCTCTATCTTTCCTGGCAATCGAGCGCAGATCTTCTCATGGTCAATTGGGCTAGTCATCAATCCGAAGCTCCGGTTGGAGGTTGCAGTACTGCAAATTACTCACATGTGTATTCACTACAACTATGCCTGATGTAAATTTTCTCACCCTGAATGTACGGGGCTTGCGCTTGATGTCGAAAAGGCGGGCATTGTTTCGTTTCTTACACGTCAATTATCCTAATCACATTGCCGTTTTGCAAGAAACCCATTCTCAAGTCAGTGACACTCAATTTTGGCAGGCCGAGTGGGGTTCGGAAGTACTTTTCTCCCATGGATGCACAAGTGAACGTGGTGTAGCTGTATTTTTACCCAGATCTCTGAACGGACTTTGTACAACGAATGTTAATTTTGTCTCTGCCGACGGAAGGCTGATTATCATGGATTTGGTCTTCCATCAGTGCAAAATCAAATTAATTGCAGCATACGCGCCAACACAAAGTCACGGGAGCCAGCAGACTCAGTTTTTCACATTTTTAAAGGACAAAATTCAAGACATGGCAGAAGAAGAGAAGCAGTTTCTGCTTCTTTGTGGAGATTTAAACTTGCATTTGACACACCGTGACATTAAAAGTGCACGCTTTTATGTCACAAACGCCGCAAAAATTATGAACAATTTAATGAAGGATCACCAACTTATTGACCTATGGAGGTACCGAAATCCTGAATTACGGAGGTACACATGGAGGCGTTTTGCGCCTCAGATACAGCAATCTCGTATAGATTATGTAATCATCAGCGAAAACTTAGTGTCCAACAACGTAGTTAAAAACATTGAAATAAAACCTTCAGTACTTAGCGATCATTGTATAGTATCTGCGGAAATGACCATATTTGCATCAGATCGAGGTCCAGGTCTTTACCATTTTCGGAATGAACTTCTTGAAGACGAACCATTTGTTATAGAAGCTAAAGCCGAAATTAAAAAAGCGGCAAATAAAGAGCATATTTATAGCGGTGTGACAGACTGGGGCTTGCTATTAGAAATGTTGTCTAGTAGAATCAGAGTGATAAGTTTCGGTTTTTGGAAACAAAAGGCTAAACGTAAGAGGGAAGAAAATGAAAGATATGTACAGCTGCTAGAGAAGTGTGAGACGGAAATGAGCGAAGAACCTAACCATCGCTTGATTGAGAAATATACAGAACTTAAAGCTGTAGTTAACGACATTGAATTGGAAAAAGGTAGACTAGCTATGCTGCACTCCGGAGTAAAGTGGTTGGAGGAGGGCGAAAAACCCACGAAATATTTTTTGAATCTTTGCAAAAGAAAAAAGATCCAAAAGCAGATAAGCGTATTGCAAGCAACGGATCAAAGTTTGATAACGGGCAATCAAAACATTCTCTCATATTGTAAAAACCACTTCCAAGAGATGTACTCTGGAAATATAAACAACACTCAGGGGCTTAACCAATTCTTATGTCCCAGTGAATGTCCAAAATTAAGCCAAGAAGAGCGAGAGGTGTGCGAGTTGCCTATCACTGGTCTCGAATGCAAACAAGCTCTTAAGGGAATGATGAATAACAAATCACCCTCTGTGTCCGGATTTTCAAAAGAATTTTTCCTGTATTTCTGGGGCGACTTAGAGATTATAGTCATGAGCTACCTAGCACAAGCTAAAGAAAAAGGAAAGTTTTTCGTTACTCAAAGAAGGGGTGTCTTGACCTTAATTCCAAAACACGGGGATCAAAAGAGTTTAAGAAATAAGAGAGCCATTTGCCTTCTCGATATCGTTTACAAAATAGTTGCTAAGGTGCTGGCGAATAGGCTAATGAGTGTAATGCCCGCGTTAGTCTCCCTGATCAAACTGGTTCGATCCGAGGTAGGTTCATAGGTGTTAACATTAGAACGGTTGCTGACGTCATTGAATATTGCAACACGGATCAACTCGAAGGAATACTGCTAGCTTTAGATTTTCAAAATGCGTTTAATACAGTGGAACACCCATTTATATATGAAACACTGTCCATGTTTAACTTTGGTCCTCATTTCATCGAATGGATTCAAACTTTGCATAAAGACACTGAACTGGCAATAATCAATCATGGGTTCACCTCAGAGTGGTTCACCCCCACGCGAGGTATACAACAAGGATGTCCGATCTCTGGCTTGATTTTTTGCTTGGTAGTTGAGGTTTTGGCGATCAAGATACGTGCAACGGCTCAGATCGAAGGCATAACAATATCTGGCCAAGAAGTTAAAGTATCACAATACATTGATGACACCACCCTTTTTGTTAGTAACGAAAATTCGGCTAATGTGGCGCTAGATATAATAGAAAGGTTTGGTAACAGCTCTGGATTAAAGCTGAATCTAGATAAGTGTCAATTTATGTGGCTTGGGGCATACAAATTGTTCCGTGGCCCCATTTGCGGACGGCCTTGCTGCGAGCGAGTTAAAATACTAGGAGTACAGTTCAGCGCAACAAGAAAGTGTGAAAACTTGGAATCTGCTATTTCGAAAGCTGAAATCACATTCAATCAGTGGTCACAACGTAATTTAACCCTCAAAGGCAGGATCACGGTGGCCAAATCATTAGTAATATCCCAATTTATATATGCAATGGCGGCGGCACCAATTTGTGAAAAGACATTGAATATCATCCAAAGCAAAATAATGAAGTTTGTCTGGCGGGGGCGACCACCTAAAGTTGCTAGGGATACCTTGTATCAAACGATTGAAGAGGGTGGCTTAAATGCACCAAACATAAATTGCATATATAAGGCCATGCGAGTCGCATGGTATGGTAAGATTCTTCGTAATATCGACTCAGCTTTCTCAAAGATACTCCAAAGAAGATTAGGAATTCATCTAAGTGATATTTTGCATACTAATTATGGGATAAACTGGATTAAATCAAAACATATTTCCTCTTTTTATAAAGAGATGCTTAATTGGTTACGCGATTCAATTCCGTTACGAGAACCGAACAGTGGTAGGGACGTAAGAAAGCAACTAATGTGGAATAATACAGCTATACGAGTTGGTGGTCATCACCTCTTCTCCCGAATCTTATACCAGCGTGACATAAAGTTTTTGGACGATTTCTTTGACAATCGAGGTTATATCTTGTCTGTTAATGATTTTAGGGTAAAACACTCGCTACAAAATTTAAATCCTCTGAAATATTTGGGCTGGTGCAGGGCCATACCTCCAGTCTGGAAGCGACTAGTCGCAGGTACCGGGCCTCTAACTATTGGGGATAGATCTATGTTACCAAAGATTGAAATAAAGAATAAGACAATTCCAATCCAATTTATAAAATCTAAATATTTCCAAGTAAAATGGCTAAAACAAACCACACCAAAGGCACAAACCAAGTGGATAAGTGAAGGAATTAATTTTACAGTACATTGGCCAAAAATACATGCACTTCCCTTTACAATCACAAAATCTACCAGACTGCAAAGCCTTCAATATAGAATACTGCATCGGTTCTTCCCCACGCAACGGTACCTGTGTGTAAGAAAGGTCACAGACGACCCATTTTGTCCGCAGTGCGGAGAAATCGATACGCTTCAACATTTTTTTGTTCAATGCGAGGAGGTAAAGAGGTTTTGGGATGAATTAGCAGCAAGGTTCAATAGCAAATTAAGTTCACAGCAGCAATTTCATCCTGATAACGAAAACATTTTATTCGGCTCATTATCAGCATCGGCTGTTGTAAACTTCATGACGTTAAATGGAAAACAATTTATCGCGAATAAGCGATTCGGGGGTGAACCAATCAATGTTGACCAATTTATCCTATTTATAACGAAACAATTTAATATTGAGTTGTTGCAGGCAAAGAAGTTAAGGAAAATACCGCAGTTTGAGGAAAGATGGAGCCCATTTCTTAGCCAAAGCTTCCAACTTGATATGTAAACAACCAAATCGCCTTTTCGTCGTGTGGCGTTTAAATGGAGTGTGATGGTAAACTGCAATGATGACGACAAATGTAATACCTTGTGATCATGACAACAATAGCCGGACTGATCATTGTATAGTTGTTTTCACTCAGCTGGAATGTATATGTCTCTCTTGCGAGCAAGGGAGGATTATACGGGTCAGTCTGTTAATTTGAATTGCTTGAAAGTGCTAGTCCACGTGTTGCATATCCGTTTACATATGTGTTACCGCAGCAGTGTTTTCATCAAGTAGGTTCTTTCTTGTAGTAACATCCCAATGTGTTAGCATTGACAATTCACTCATGTTTTCGAACTTGCTGTTGATGTGTTAGAATGATATTCTTGTTCGAAGTTGTTCGCTACCGATAATGTCCCACTTAAATGCTGTATTTTGTTGACAATACAGATGTTTCAAATCGGAAAAAAAAGCAGGACCTTGTTGGCCTGTTGGCTTACCTACTTTGCAGATCGGGCTGACCCAAGCAGAACAATCTTTTGACTATATTCCAAGCTGTTTACTGACTAAATTAAAAGGAAATGCTCACATGTATCAATTCAGGGACAATGTGAAGGATTTTGGTTCATTCACCGCCATTCTGCCATGATATTCTGAAAAGTTTTAGCTGAAAACTTGTCACTGCTCTCTCCTCTATTCATAAACATTATTGGAACTCAATTGTGAGGCTCGTGCCAGCATAAAATGATTTTTAAAAGTGCAACCATGGAGGAAATGTCTGATATGAGTGGGCTTATTTCATCCCAATTCTTTTAGCTGTCATGTGCATACCTCTATCTCGAATGCCCATTGTTTTATAAGGTGATGCTGGTCATTATCTGAAGTAAGCTTGCATCATAAGCAAGGCATGTTTCATACTGTGTTTTTCAGTATCATTTTCTGCTGAATTTTTAAGATAGCTGAGGTAACTGATGTCGCATGCACCTTTTTAATATGGTTTTGGGTGCAACCAAAACTTTTCTAGGATAAATTGGCTTAAAATATGTATTTGAGACAGCTTTAAAGTAAATAAATGCTGTATACAGTCGTTTATGGTTTTTCCATGATACCGGGCCTTCCCGGGCTTGATAAGCCATTTCTACCACAAACCGGGCTTGTGACGGGCTTCTAAAATCAGCGGCAGACCGGGCCCGGGCCCGGGCCTGCAAAATTGCCCGAAACTCCCACCTCTACTGGGTGTGCAAAAAGACACTTTTGCATACCCTCAATTTTTCAGACAATCGGAGATCAGACGTCCCTGAACCACACTATCGCAAAGGAGAAGAGGGCTAGAATTGATAAGACTGGCACGACTTTGAATGATGAAGAGAGAAGAAAATAGGAGTTTTAAGGTCACATGACTTTCACGCAGAGCAGAGAAGAAATATTAATCTTAAAACTGAAGTAACACCAGTTTGCCAATAAGACTAGGATAGAAAATGTGAAATCTTAATTACCTAGAGCAATCTAACATATCTCCTTAAAATCATTAAGGAAATATCAGAAAACATGTTGTATTGTGTGGTAGAAGCGCGTACGAACAAGACCACGCCCAAAATGATTAAGTCTCGAGAATTATAAATTGCATGAGGAATTGTGGGAGTGAAAGAGAGAGTTGAATTTTTGTGTATGATTGAACGAGTGTGTATCGAACTGGCTTTATTATATATATATATATATATATATATATATATATATACGAGACGATTAAAGCACACATTGCAGAAAACTTTCACTAAAATTCCCGAAACTTGTTATAAGTAGAATAAACCACATCTCGTGGCTACCTCACCAGGTGAGGCATACAAAATCGACCATTCGTAGGAGCACCTCATTCTAAATGATGCGTTTGGGGCGGGTGGTCAGAGTCCCCAAATTACCTCCAGGACCACGTGGGGACCTGCAAATTTGTTCGGGTCTGGGTGGGCTCAGTCTCCAACGGCCCACACGACCAGTCTTGTGACGGTGATCACCTAAAAATGTCGGGGACGTCAACAATAGTGCCCAAGGTGTGCGATAACCGATTATTTTGCCAACAGCTTACCTGTAGCAGAGACTCATGAACGGGGATGTAGGGCGACATGCCTCCTTGCATCAACAAAGTTGTCACGTTTGAACCCAACCACCAGGGATCTGTCAGATTTGAACGAACACCCACCAAGCGTGACAAGAAGCGCGGGGCAATTACCTGGCCGTCGTTGGACAAATGACAGGGTGCGGTGTTCCAGTTTGGCGAGCGCCTTTACAGAACCTAGCCGGCAGGTCATCCATAGTTACGATCCACGTGGCAAACACTTCCAGCTATGCTAGCGACCAGTCTGGAAGCGGACATGGGGCCAGCAGTCTAATAAAGGACAGCAGTCGCACGGGTTGTAGAACCGCCACTGCCTCGTTCTATCATATTCACTCAAACTTCAAAAAATTATAGCATATTTTTCGGCATCATCCAATTCTTTCGATTCGACCAGAGGATATTTGAAAAAAACCCTTACTGTCTAGCGAGGCAGCTTCCGAGCGTTAAACAACCCACAAGCACACCCATAAGTGGTTGCAATTGCATTTTTTCGATAATAATTTCATGTTTATCTTCTTGCCAGCTCAACTTCCGTGAAAAAGGATCCTCCCCTTCTCCACAGGCCATCCTGTTGGTCAGGCTCCCCAGGAGCTTCCGTGCCAAAAAACAAAAACATTAAGTTTCGCCCCTACCGCCCAGATCCAAATCGGGGACAATGAGAGATAAATGCTCGGGAGCCTTCAGTCAGGGGAATTGACGTCCGAGACTTAGTCTTCCACTCCCATTCTTAACTTGTACTTGGGGTCCTCACAGAACTTTTTACAAACTGTGTCCATATTTGGCTCGCAATCCTTCTCCATGGCTCCCAAATCTTCAGGATTTCTTCCACTGGGGACCGGTGCTCTTCTATTTAAGATTACCTGAAGTTCTGTTCTCCTTTTGGAAATTGCTTTGTATTTTTTTTTGCTGAAGACCATTAAAAACCCCGTTCATTTTTTGTGCAAGTCAGGAACCAAACGTGCCCGATAAAGAGCAAAGGTTGTCATTTCCGACTAGAGCCCTGATGTGTACTTCTTTTCTTTGGTCTTCTCTATAAATTTTGGAAAAATTATGGATTGGTCCTTCATGTCACGGTTATGGAAGGCCATCAAAACGTTACTTGGGGGACCTTGTGCGAGACTCAGAGGCCCCAGATTAGAGGCTTTTTCTCCTTCAGCCCCGTTCAGACCAGTCTGAAGCCAGTATAAACACTATAAAGCACCTGCTACTCTGGCCGGCCAGAGTGGTCTACACTGAGAGAACCCCCCGACCACAACTCGGGAACCCGGAGAATATCACTCGAAGCTTACTGGTCTAACATTTAGGGTACCCCCATACATTTGTAAGAACTATCAGACTATCACCCAGGGTTCCTTCAGTTTGAAATCCGGGGACCTTCTCAGATAAGGCTGTGTTTTTCCTGTCAGAGACCTCGCTTGGACCGGTGGTCCGCGGGTTTGTCCGAATGACACAAACGACTCTCAAACCGGCTTGTGGCCAGCACAGTGTGGTCGCTTGACCAGTGATTCGGGGACCACCTGGAACAAAACTTATGAGCCCCGAAATTGACCAATTGACTTCCAGTCAACACTCTGGGGGTCCCTTAACAATGATACAGAAGGATCCCAGAAGTCAAGACTCGGGGGCATCCTTAACAACTATGCAGGAGACCACTGAAACCAACATTCGTGGGCCCCCTTAAGAATTATGCAAAAGGACTTTTGAAACTAGCATTCAGTGGCTCCCGAAAAATAATGCGGGAGGACCCCTGAAAGAAACATTCGGGGACTCCCGACTGCCCAGACCAATATGTGGTCTATATGCTCAGGCGACCTTTGAACACGATTCAGAGGGCGGCACCTAAATTTCCCACATTGACTTCTGGCCACCACACGTGGGCCCCCTTGGCTTCTCTTGAACATTTAATGTTGATAAAGTTTTAGTTTTTAATGGGTTTGGGTATCATTACTTCCCTGAAGGATTCCAAAACCGGGTACTTTCGTGCAGATGTGGTTTGACAGATGTCAGGGGAAAGCAAGGTGGACTGGGGTTTAACGACGCACCAACTGCCAGGGTCATACGGTGCTTGGTGGGCTGGCATGCTGAGATAACTAACCGAGACTCAGGAATCAGTGCCCCAGAAATGTGAGATATGAAAGTTGGTGGAGTGTGTGACAGCAGCTGACAGGTCACGTCTGTCATGTCGGCCGCTCTGACCCAAGAGCAGTGATGTCAGCGTCGTGCACGTGCCACCACGTGCACGTCTGCAAAGGCGGAACGACGCGCGCTCGCACCAGATTAGGATCTACCGATAGCCAGCGCTGCAAGACAGGCGCTTCACGGGTGCCGCCAGCCTGCATGGTCGTTACTACGGTGCTGCAATATAAAACTTGCCGCGATTAATCGCTTACACGGCGCCGAGCCAATCACGTGCCGCTTCAACATTAATGACAGCATAATAGCCCGTGCCATTAGGGCATCGACACTGCATAACGATGCCAGATCCGCGCTCGATACCAAATTTAGTGCGCGCCGTTGCGGCAGCCAGCTGTTGGCTGTGTCGCACGTGCTCTGCATTGCTGCCGCCGTCGCGTCAGCGGCGGCGCGCGTGGCGGCCTTGAAGGATTGTTCCGCGCGGCCCGGCAGGTGCGTTCTCACGCTGTAGCCTGCAATGCGGTGCGCGGCGACCTCGCCGCTGAATCGGGGCTGGCGGAGTCACGGTTCCAGCAAGGTAGTGTCAGCATCCATATCGGTATCCCACCAGACTCAAGTTTGTGTCAGGGACTTTGGCTGAATTTAAATAAGATGGTCTGGATATGTCAGCGGACACATATACTAGGGGTCCTTCAAATGTGGCGTAAGCCAGGTTTAAGGGTGCTGGGACCCCTCCCCTTTCTAGAATACTCAGAAAATTTCTGACTCCCTCTCAGCTTCGTCAGGAACCATCAGAAATTGTCCTACACCTCCGCCCCTCCCTCTCGACAGCAACGGTAGTCGGCATGAGAAATCGCGCAGGAACGCCGCACAACTAAAATGCTCGGACGATGCGGGTAGCTGACAGCAGTGAACACTGGACATAACTACGAAACGTTGAAGTAGCCTCTATTCAACTACTCTGGGCGTGCGCAGTTCTCGCTTAACCCTCACCCCCACCGGGGCCATCGATTGCCCCCTAAGGTTTTTTTCAAATAGCAGAAAAACGACGAAACGCAGCACCGCGGTTGAGGGCTCTATCTCTCACCTCATCATTTTCCCATCATCCCTGAAAATTTTTACCCCGGGTCACCCAAGGTCAGGTCACCAGGTGAGGTCAATCAAGGTCACCTCACTTCAACTTTGAAGCTCTATAAAAGCTACATTTCTTAGTCGATTGATTTGAAACTTGCTACACTTTATGACCCTTCCAGGGTCTACAACGTGTATATCAAGGATTTTTCGATTTCGTGACCTGAGGTCAGGTCACGAGGTGACCTCTCCCATTGGAAAAGCATGGGGAAAAGCTGTCTCATGATCTAAAAACCACAAAAATGATTGCAAATACTCAGACTGCTCAGAACAGGGTTTTTGGACACCCTTTTACGGATCCCAGGGGTCATATTTGCTATTTTACATTTTGAAGGTCATCCAAGGTCACCAGGGGTTAAAACAGTATTTTGACAATAACTTTTGACCTAATTAAGCTAGAGCGCTGAAACAAACACCATCGTGTTTGTCTTGTCACTGACTTTCATTTGATGTACGGCAAGGTCACTTTCTGACCTTTCGTGACCTCAGGTCATAATAGGTCACGAGGTGACCTCTGGAGGTCAAACCACTGGCGGGAGGTATTTACGTTCCGCATAGCGGAAAAAGGTCTGGCAATTTCCTATCAAATGTACTTAACCAGATCTAAATACCTTTAATGGCATAGGAGTTATGCCCAGTTTTCTTAAGCATGGCATGTATGAGTGAAAATAGCCTATCGTGACCTTTCTTGACCTCTGGAGGTCAAACCATTGACCTGAGCGCTTAAACATGCGAAGTAATTTCTTACTGAATTCATGCGAGCTTTCTAACGCACTTTGCAGATTTGCGTCAACCCCCATATTTTCGGAGTTAGAGGGGGGCCATCGATGCCCCCCGTGGGGCGAAGGTGGCACCGGACCCCCGGTGGGGTGCGGGTTAATAAAACAATTTCCTGACAGTTGATGATTTGAACCCTCCTCTTTCCGTCAGAAATCGTCGGAAAAAGTCAGACCTCCGTCTCCCCTTCCTTAGAAAAAATCGGAAAATGCCAGACCCCTCCCCTTGCTCACTGACGTCATATGTGAATAGCCCCTTACAGAAAAGTCTGTGGCAGCCGTTATATACCGTCCAGACATTTCTGACACAACTTCACTCAATGTTCGTGCCTCGAGACAGGTGGCACTGGAATCTCAAGAAAATGTATTAAGATAAGATGAATCAGGAAAGCTTTCCTTTGACGGCAATGCTCTTTGATCAACGCGTGAGTAATTTGATTAATAAATAATTAATTCACCAGTGTTCACTGAAACCCGGGATTTGCAATGATCGTTCATCAAGCTGGATTAAGTAAAATCTGAAGAATTCTCTGCAGGAACACTCAATCAATGTTATTCCTGATCAGGCATGTCGATGTCCAGTGTCCAGCGTTTATTAATAGCAGCGGTGGTCGACGTCATCATCAAATTAATCATCATTAGCGTAATTACACTTGTGATGTTGAGAACTTATTACGTATTTTACGCGGTAATGCTCAATTCTATGGTTGCCCGAGCGGCGGTCGTAGCAATCTGCCTGATAATTTACAGCATTGATTGTGATTTTTCACGTTTGCTGTTTTATTATTTCTCAAATTGTAATCGCCTATTCTGATCGCCTCAGACATGGAGAGATGTAGTATTATTTCCTTTAAGGATGTGATGGCACTAATCCAGCCAAACTGACGTCACTTCCAGAGACCATGATAAAGAAAATTGGACAAAGAACAGAGCTGATAAAGAGAAGCTCTTCTCTTTATCTGTTTAGTTCGAGTTTTACGCACAAAAACGTACCTGGTGCCTGAATAAAGCTGACTGTGACGAAATCATTGTAGAACTGTCTGAGGTAGAATGCAAGTACCCATCTGACTGTCAAACAGCTATAACAGGAAGACCGCCACGTCTGGGCCTATTGCGTGAAAAGTTGCAACGTTCAATGTCTCGTATGAATCCCGAGTTACCTGCCGGCGGCGAAATGAGCTTAAGCAAAGGTTAAAAATGGTACATTCAAGCTTGGAGCTCAAAACTAACGCCATAGGCAACCCTGAGCTTTTACCACTAGCGATAGCGATATTGATTGAGACAAGAGCCACTTTTGATCCTGGGTAAAGGAAATAAAGCATACTGGTCGTGCAAACCCAAACGATAAATGCCTACTTTGGCATGTCGGTGGGTACCGTGGTCATGTCAACCTGCGCGCGAAACGTTGAAATTTATCTGCCTAGCTATCAGAGCAGACTCTACAGGTTCGCGCTGAATGTAACTGGAACTGACAACAACTTGATGAAACAGACCGGTTTATAATAATTGTAGGGGTTTAACGACGCACCAACTGCCAGGGTCATACGGCGTCGCCAACTCTCACCCTGTTGGAAGGGATTTTGGGAATCAGATCGACTTATTCAGAGGCTCCGCCGGGACCTGAACCCGGGACCGGTGGCTTAGAAGACAAGGGTGCTATCCACTAAGCCACTTCATTCCCAAACAGACCGGTTTGCATAATTGGTAGTTCATAAATGATGTAACATATATTTTGCAATTTGTTACTCCCCCTTCCCCCAAGTAACACTTAGTAACGCGAGGGCAGACCCCACTCAGAAATTACATAACGCTGCATGTAGAACCCCTAACCTCCGAAAAGATGGAATAAGAGATTTCCGCAATAATTTCATCAATATTGACATAAGCCTGATCTTCGCGGGTAACACCTATCCAGGATGTGACTGAAATTTCATTTAAGCCACCTGTCGTAAGGAGGTTTCAATTCTTCGGTATACGTAGGAGGCGCGCGTACGCTTGGAAAGTGGGCATTGACAATATAAATCAGGTTTAAGACGATAAGTTCCAATGTACAGAGAAAGTGGTCTGGCACACCATTCGCTGAGCTCCCATCAGGATCTGACCTTCAACTGACGGATTCGAGTACTTGCGACTCGGCGCCATCATATTTTACCCTATAAAGTTGTTGATGTAACCCATAAAGTGGGGATTATTTTTTGGCATCCGTTAAGACCACATATATGAGACGACCAGTTTTGGCTAGTATACTGCCAGATGTGGTCTTTAAGTGACATAGTGCATCATTATTTGATCTAAGTTCTTCGTCAAGCCGGAGACGATGGCACATTGCGGTCTGAACTATTGCTACATTCCTAACACTGCGTCCATTAAGTGACGGTTATAGCATGCCTATCACGACAACAAAACTGGGATAGGCATGGCTCTGGGAATTTCGGATCTGATACCCATATATTTACAATATTTGATACCCACAGATTGATCCAATGTACCAACACAACCTAATCACTATGCAGAGAGTACTGAATTATGATGCAACGATCATAAACATCACAGATCACATGCAGAGCGCTAGTCTTTAGCTCTCATTCATTCTCGCTGGTTCTGCTATACATGTACTCTGTCTGTGCCAGGTAGCGATTGGAACCGGGTTTTATCACCGCGTCAGTCGTTCGATGTACCCTCCACCATTGGAGCAATCGGTTCCCGTGTGTGGTCCCAAACAACCACACATTAGGCCCACTAAATTGAAACTAATGATAACCTGCCGCCTTATGCATTAGCTCTTCTGACAGGCACCGCGTGTCCCGCCTGAGTGATTGTGCGTGTCGCTGAACGGGCCCGGCCCAACCCGTGTACCGACGCGCCCCAATGCCTCTTCAAGCCGGTAACGAGAACGAGCCATCACCCGGGCCTTATCGGGCCTATTCAAGCCCGGCGGGGATGGGTGGGCGCCTGGGCGGTGGGCTGAACGGGGAAGAGTCCACCATCAGACAGAATCTCCTGTCGTCTGCAATCACACCGAGTTGTAGTCTGGCGCCGAGCTGACCCGAAGGACTGGCAAGGCAAACAGCTGGCCCCTGACTAGAGCGAACTCTTACCAGATCGTTTATCTTTCCAGATATGGTCACTTCATGTCCAAGAGGCTGGTCCAGGGTTTCCGACCGGAGAGGCGGGCGCCATCTGTACCAGGGGCGCCAATTTTGGGCGGCAAACCCAATCATGAGGACGCCGATCTTATCGCGGGGCGCAGATAGTCGCATCCTGGGGAAAGGGACATCGTAGAAGCAGCATTTCAGGAGGAGGGCGCAATCGACCTTTCAAGGGAGCCGTAACCATTTCAGGGAGCACCGAGGGTCGACTGGGGGAAGTACCCCACTTGCACCCGCCCCTGGATCCGCCTATGACGCGTCCAGCTACGCACATGAAGGTTTCACCTTGAAACCACCCGATTCCGTGAGGCGATAAAGGGTTATCAGGTAAAGAGAGGCGAGCGGCTTGATTGTTGACTAAAGCAGTCAGCCTATTGCCGGCATCGGTATCATGAGGCAAACATCCGTAATCAACTCACCAACCCAGACCTCCAATCCGATACCGTACCAACTCACACATAGTCGACGGTTGTGAGGCCAACCCAATCTTCTTTAATTTCCGGCTGAGTACGATAGAAGTAGACGACGAAGAAATTGCACAAGTCAATAGGCTGGGAATGGATGGTTCACAGTGTACGATTACCAGGACACAGAGGAATGTGCCCCAATGCCTTTTGGACGTTGTATCTCCGAATCATTGCTCAATACTCAGGTGAACATTTGTAATAAAAGCCTCATCTGTCCATGTTCAAGATGACGTTATCTTTTTACTGAGGGGATCAGCTGAGCAGCGACTGAGTCGTCGGCTAATCTGTCGGGTGGTCGTGGCAGTCCGTCCTCCGGTACTTCAGCCGACAGGTGCATTCCCACGGCCCGTGCCGGCCCATCACAACATGCAGCCTTATTATGCAAGCAGAGAAACGGCGCGGCACGCGAATCTGATCTCCGATGATAGTGTTGTACTCGTATATTGCACATCAGCTAGTCCAGTAAAGCATGGTCCGACTATCATTTAGCCGCAAAACTTGATCCGGGTGGATAAAACGATGTTAGTTTTCAGAGAGTAACAACGGATAGGTTTACGTTTCATTAACTTTGTTCATGGTATAACTGTTTTGAAAGAGCCAGTTTCTTGGTCGTATGCATCGCACTTGAGATGGAGAGAGAAGAATAAATATGAAAGCTGTGTTCAAGTATGCGTGCATAGTGGGAGTTGCGCACCTATTGCTGGGTAACGTTGGTGCGACAAACACTTGCAAGGCTCCTCAAGAATATTGCATCATTGCATATTGGAGCATAGTCGTCACAGAGCTACGTTATCAATTCAGCATTGACAATGATTACAAAGTCATGTTTCCCCAAGAAATTTGTCATGTGTCACATCTCAGGATCACAACTTCCATAATTGTATGTCCGTGCAAATCAGCGCACCACTCTTCTGGTTTATCCACACCGAGTGACTTTTTAAGCACCGCACTTGCGCAACTGATAAGACTGAAGAGCAGTGGGACCGAGTCGGGCGGCTGTTATCCTCTCCGGCATCGCGGCAGGTGCATTCTCACGGTACTGAGGCCGGCCTGCTCGCCCCCGGCCCTACCGTAACAGCGCTGATAGTCATATACGGGCTGGTGTACCGGATTTTCAGTCCAGCTGCCCATCGGTAATCCATACTAACGGCCCGAGCAGGCAGCAAAATGTCAAACATAATCGGCTGGAAGCCAAAGCAAGATGGAAGCTGGTAGTGTGATTGAAGAGCTTTTTGTTCTTGCGCCGTAGTTTATTTCTTTGTGCGGTTACGCCCCAGCCGCGTTGCGTGCCTTCACTTTGATAACGAGCGAGCTTTAAATATTTCGTTCTCTTCGTAACCAACGTAAATAAAGATGCGTTTATTGATGTGGTTTGAGGTGGCAACTTTTTCAACGTCGGCAAAACAGCGAGCGGCGGCTGCGGTGACACCGGCCTTGACAAGGATGTGGGGGCATAGGTGGATCCAGGGGTGCAAGGGGGCGCTTGCCCCGATTAAACCTCGACGCCACGTTAAATGGTCATGGCACCCCTGAAAGGTCATTTCATTCCAGGATGCAAGCATTAGCGCCCCTGTGACAAAATTTGGCACCCCCCTGGTCCGAATGGATTCCCTTCCTACCCTGTACCTGCCCCACCCGATTGGACACCCTGGGCCCGCCTATGTACAGGAGCACGGCAGGTGCATTCCCACGGTAGCCCGCCGACTTATCTTGCAGAGCAGACACGGGCATGTGCCGGAGGACTGGCACTCCTCCCTTCCGCTCGGAAGACAGCGCCGATAACAAAATAAGCTGAGTAGACGTTCGGCCGTTATCGGAGTCTAAGCCTTTGACGGGAGTAAAAGAGTACGGGGTGAGAGTAGGGTACAGAGCACCGAACGAACTAAATAATATTTAAATGATTTTATTTTCAATTTAGAACTTTGTTCAGGATACACCAATAAAAGGCAGTGCATATAGCATACATATGCGATACACTGGCTATGTTCAGTTTCAAAAGAAAACCCAAAGCTAACTTAAAAACGCACAAAAAAACAGCAAGGTATTAGACCTTGTTCAGAGCTTGCTGCAGTAGAAAATTTCTGAGAACAACGAATATGAGCACCTTAGACCATGTTTAAATATCTCGAAACATTCCGGAACGATCATGAATAGCGACGTTTTAAAGGACGCCTGAGATTGAACGGGAGGCCTGTCCGTTGTTGACTCCCTTGATCTGCGTATGCGGCAGAAGCAGAAGACCGTTCCCGACCGTTGCCTTACCGTTGACCATCAAAGATAAAGAACATCCACGCCTTACCGTTGCCTTCTCCAACGCAGCCTCCTTTTCCAAACACCTGTCAAGATGAAAGCGCAGTGCCTCATGATGGTATTCTCCGCCCGCAGGTGTTTTCCTATGTGGGAAAAATCAGAAAATTATCGGATGAAGGGGGCAGCCTTCACTTACACCAATTCTGATGCTTATGGATGAAACCTCGCCATTTTAATTCAGCGATTTTTGTGATCCAAAACCCTTATATTTTTAGCGGAACATTTTCACTATCAGCCTATGATTCACTGAGAGAAAAAACGACACCTGATTGGGGTATCAGGTGATGCCATAAAAAAGTCCACCCTTTTGGGGTATCTGGAAGACCCCTCTTTGGGGAGTCTTTTTCCCACCAAATTTGGGATCAGGGGTGTCAGACTTCTATCTTCGGAGTCCCGACTCTTGATAAGGGAGTCAAAAAGGGTCATCTGACACCCCTTAGGGAGTCATCCAACTCCGCGTAATGTGTCATTTTACACCCAATAAAGGGGGCATCAGACTCCCCTGAAGGAGTCATGATACGTGAAAAGGAGTCAATTGACGCCTCTGAAGAGAGTCTAGGTGTCATTTGACGCCCCTATCTTGTCTTGATGACCCCCTGTAGAGGTGTCATGAGAAAAGTCGTGACCCCCAATATGGGTTCTTTTCTCTTCGAAAGGATGTGACTTGTTTGTATTTTTGGGGTCAATGCTTCAGCATACTCCGATCCTCCGACTTAAATCCATCCACAGGACTTGCCTGAGCGTTTCATGAAAACCACAGAAGAAAAGAAGAACCATTGTATTCGATCTTAAAAAAACGGCACACAAACTCGCAATCGAACCCAATGGACACCTGTTCATCAACCCACACCCTGACTTGGTCGGATCCAGACCGACGGCTGGAAGGGAGAGGAAGGGGGCAACGGGGCCCGAAATCGTAAAAAACGTTTTTTTAGGAAAACCGGTAAAATCGGGGTTTTCCGGAAGACAATTGCACAGTTTGCCCTCCTCCTGGATCTGCCAGTGTCTGACTCGCAGGGTCTCCCAATCCCAGAAAAGTTCAACGCCGTTGAGCCCCCGTCCCGATGTGCATTCTCACTAGTTGGCCAAAGGTAATCAATACATTTTCATATTTGTGGCGAATCCAGGGGCGGGGAGCAAAACGGCATTTTCCCCATAAACGGAAAATCTCAGGGCAAAACTATGTTTCCCAAAGCTGTCAACCTTCTTTTTGGCCCGACTAATATTTATTTTAAAAGCAAGGTTCTGGTGCTTCAACTCTTAACTTCAGACAGAACCATTAAACTCCAGTGTAAACATTAGGCTTAGAGAGCAATAAAACAACAACATATTTTGGTCACATGTTTCACTCCGTGACAATTTTTTAGCTTATTTTCTTTTGGGTTTACCCTGAAAACATACCGTCCAATTAAATTATGGCAAAATGTTTCACCATGTGACGTTTCTTCCCTTTTCGACTCTGGCTTACCCCCCCAAACCTACCGGCTAGATCCGCCACTTTCAACGGTCCCATACCACAGCACTTGCACACAAACCGACAGCAGGCCGAATTGGCACGACTTACCTCTCAAGTGGTTGCTTATTGTTTATGATTTTTATGGAAGCCAAATATTTATATGCTTCCTAAAATGCCTTTATCACTTGGGCATGTCACCCACAATGCACCTTCTTAGTGACACCACGAGTTCAGAGAATCCCACTGTATCCTTGCCCAGTGCTCATCCGGGCTGTTCCTGAACTTGTTCACCGTTTCGCACTCGATAACGCAGGATAGAACTGTTCCATTCTGCCACGGCCCTGTAACCCAGGTGGTTCCGCCGAGCAATGGTATTTGCACGAGGATGGGCGATCTTGAACTGATGGCCTCGTGTATTGGTGACTTGCGGCTCCTTGATCAGTAGCTCCTTTGACACTCTCGTGCAGTTTTGCATTTTCTCTCAGATAATAATAATGCTGCCGATTATTCACGGAGATCACACCGGAAAGGCCACCGAACCGTGTGGCCGATCAATTCAATATGGCTACCTCAACGGCGGCGTGGTTTGCCTTTCAGCAAAAAAAGACAACGCACGTGCACGCAAAGGAATCCGACTCCGCATTTCGGAGATATTTGATACCTTTTTAGACGTCGGACAGTATGCATTAGGGAGTCAAGATCACAGAAGGGAGTCAGCTGACTCTTAGAACAGGTAGCCGATGTTTTTAAGAGTGTCAATCACTCCAAGTGACTCTCATAAGGGTAGAGATGACTCCTTGGTAGAATCAGGCAGTGCTTCTGAGGGTGTCTACGCACGCTCAAAACAGGTGTCTGACACCCCAAAATAATCATTAATGGATTTGGGGTATCGGACACCTCGGAAGTGACACCATTTATTTGGGACTGACCCTTTTCTTTAAGACCAGCGACGCTCTAGGCTGGGGTCGACCACTAAAACTGGAGCCGCAGACTCCGCAGCAGAGAGTCACTGCGACATTGGGTGTCATGAAATTTCTCTCCGTGTTCGGCAGCAGAGCTACTGGCAGCTCTACCCCAACTGCTGTGCAGCACTTGGTATCACGGTGGCTCAAAAGCGTAGCCTAGAATAAAACAGCCCCATCTGCGTCGGCAAAGGGGGGCAGGGGCTCCTCCCCTTTCCAGCGAAAGATTTTCTGGTTTCAGTCAAATTTGGAAGAAGTTGGAAAGTATAAGCGTAACTGTTCAGTGCGGAAGGCAACAGTGGGCCCAAATCCAATTATTTTTTGGTTCCAGACAGTGGCGGATCCAGGGGGGGGAAAAAGGCAATTGCCCCCCAAACGGAAAAGCTCGGGGCAAAACTATGTTTTTGCCCCCCCCCCCAAAGCGATCGACCTCCTTTTTCCCCGACTCCTTTTTAGCTTGTAAGCAAGATTTTGGTGCTTCAACTCTCAACTTCAAACAGAATTAGTGAAGTTCAGTGTAAATATTGGGGCATGGATAGGAAAACAGTAGCTTGAGTTCATATTTTTCACCCCGTGGCGTTTTTTCTTGCTTTTCGTCTCCAGTTCCCAAAATCCTACCGAAAAAGCATATTGTAAAGCAATTTTGCACTGCGCGACGTTTTTTTTTGCTTTTCGACTTTGGTTTGCCCCTCCCAAACCATCCGGCTAGATCCGCCACTGGTTCCAGAGGGACATGTTTCTTGTCAGCAGTAGGTTGAAGATTGACTGGTCCCTCACATATTGCTGGTGGGGACGCTGATGGTAGCAACAGTGGGCCTCTGAGCACTACAAGGTAAGTTCACGAGCATCAAAAGGGGCCTGCTAACAAAATATCTAGATTTTCAAAACCTATGAAGATTTGAGATCGCATAATACACTTAAATTGAATAATACAAAAGTGGGAAAACTTGATTTTGTACTCCAAAGTATCTTGGACTAAGGCTAGCTCGGGGAGGGGGCGTGCCCCGATCGACCTCGGCGCCCCGAAAGGTGATGGCGCCCCGAAATGTCCCCCCCCCCAGGATGCGAAAGTCGGCGCCCACCGATAGGACTGGCGCCCACCTATAGGTTTTGCCGGTCATAAGTGGCGCCCCTGGTCCGGATGGCGCCCCCGGAAGGTGCCCCCTCCGATCGGCAATCCTGACGCGCCTAGGACTAAGGCTCACTTGCAGACTAGGTTTACGAATACCAAGTTAAGATCACGGGTCAAGGTCCGAGGTTAACGTTTGCGATTAAATATTTACCATTATCCAGCTCAATGACTCTTCTGGCCACGTGTCATTTGTCATGCATGCCGGGAAGTATGTGTCTAATTAACTGATCATCTCAACGTGACGTCAAGCCAGATCACCCTATACGATCTTCACCACCAAATTTGACAAAACACTGAACCGGACCACCTTTTGATTGCCTGGTCTTTTCCATTACATCGGAGGCAGATCCAGGCAGGCAGTGGGAACGCAACCCTTTTCTATCGACCTTCGAAGCCCCTTGAAAGGCCGATGGCTCCATTAAAATGTGGTTCCCAACCCCTCGCCCACCCCCTCCCCCAGGATGGAAGTACCAGCGCCCTGCGATAGGTTTTGCCGCTCAAGAGTGACACCCCTTGGTCTGGATAGTGCCCCCCGACTATGTGCCCCCTATCCCCCCCGGCCCCGATCGGAAATCCTGGACCCGCCTATGCATCAAACACGTGTGACCTCATAGTTGCAGAAAGTTTAGACAGATCTCCAGTATAGCCCGCATTTGATTTACTTTACTTCGTTTGAGATATAGCTCCTACAGGGAGTTGTTGCAGCCCCCTAAGGGTGTTAGGATATGGCCCTAGAATGGCTGCGATGGGGCTTCTGCTGTTTTTTTTAGCTTAGTGGGATTCAATATCATATCTTTTGAAAACAATATGGGCTAATCTAGGACACTGAAACATGACGCAATTTCTTGAAGCTTGTAGCTATTTTCTGATTTGTCACGCTTTGTGCTGCTTTTCCTTGGACGCAGCTTGATTATAAGGCATGCGCATTGCGCATGCCTCGTTGCCTGAGTTAACCTCCTAAGACCTTTGATGATCTGTGACCTTGAACAGCTTTGATGAACTTGGCTGACCTTCGTAACCACTGATGAGCTCTCTGAGTGCTTGCCCATTGCACTCTACATTTTAGCGTTTTATTAGAATAAAACTATTCTGACTGTGACAGTGTGACCAGGTCCACTGATGACTTTAGTGAGGCTCCCACTCCAATATCGGAACTTGCAACAAATTGGGCAAAATTTATATAAAAATAGCAAGGGGCTGACAAATTCCTGGGTAGTTTTAGTACTGATTTTGACTATTCAACGTACAAAGCAATTTCCTAGAAGTGAACATTAAACACTTGGGGAAACAAGACGTTCGACCCCGGACAGATTCCGTTGTCGGAGCACGTGCCGGGACTGGGAATCGGCTGGCGAGGTTTCTGCTCCACACAAGACCTTTACCAGAGCAGACAGGGCTCATCCACCCCAGCCTTCAGCCGTATTACGTGTCTCGTCGAGCATATCGAGCACCAAAATGTTGACGTCTAGCCAGCCGTGACCTTTTTTAAATTAAACTAAAAAAGTTGACAGTTACATTTAGTTGAAACTGTACATTGTTTGCAAACAGGTGACACACACGAGCCAAAAGTGCAAATTGGCAATTGAGGCTGGGGGTCGAATAATGGATTTACTGAAAAGGTTTAAGGCATGATAGTTCTGTTGATAAATGTTGTTTGATGAATACTTTTGATTAAGTCTAATACAACTTTGTTATGTTTAGTTTTGTTTAATAAGAAAGAAAGCTATACCATCTGTAGACTACCCTCAATTAACTCTGCAGTGTAAGTAAAGTATTAACCATCATGCTGCAATGTGTTTCCAGACCTAGCTGAATATGGATTGACCAGAAGCGGATTGCAACTAGGTTTCTATTTCCAAAAGCTCTGTCGCTGGCGCTGCTGATTCGTCTGGGGCGAGTCGGCGTGATCCTGGTGGTATCGTCCGCTACCGACCGAGGGACGATAGCGAGGCGCTGAGGAACCTCACCGCGAGCTTGTCTGGCGTTACTAACTAGTGATCATTACTGTCAGACTAGCCCGAAATTACTAACTCTGACATCACTAGTGATAGCCAACTAATCTTAACAGGCGACTTTAATCTTCCTGAGGTTACATGCTTGGCGACTGATGATGGCGTGGTGCGCAGATTGGTGAGACAAGCGGTGCGTGCTTCCACGTTTTCGATGGCTATCAGCTCATCGGTCTTAAACAGCATATTACGAGACCGACCCGCGGTTATAACACACTTGATCTTTTGTTCTCTCAGAGTTTGCGATGTACTCGTTCAGATGTATACGAAGAATACTTCGGCATCGATAATTGACAGGTTTTAGGTGTTGTACCGATGGAACATCATCTGCTTGTCACGCTTTGCTCCATCTTTAACTACAAAGACGCCGTTTTCCACGGCCTACGTTGAGTTTGTCGCTAGTCAACGGCGTCTGACTGTCGATGTCGATGTAGGTGAGGCGGTTGACATGTTTTATGCTGTATTTGAATACGCCATCGCCGACCATATCCTCAAAGTGGCAGTCTGGTGCAGATACCCCAGCTTGGGTTGACCGTGCTCCGAGGGCAGCCCTCCCGTTGAAAGAAGCTGCTTTCAGACGGATATGGCGCAACCGAGGCGAGGAAACGAATACCTATTTTGGCTGAACTGGATGCAGTTCGAATCTCTAGCAAATTTTAAATATTATGAATATCACCAAAAGCTCACTGATGATCCAAAACAAACACTATACTCTGTATAGTATAGTAGTAGTATACGGTAGTATAGTAAAGTATATTCTCCCATGCAGGGGCGTAGGAACGATTTGAAAAGTGGGGGGGCCAACCTTAGAGGGGGCTCACCTCAAGGGGGCCCCAGTCCACGGGGGCCCATAATTATGAAAAAATTAGTTAGCTCGTTTGGTGTTAATAAGGCACGCATGCACACTAGGATGTCAATATATGGAAAATTGAGAAATTAAATTTTGCCCTATGATTTCGAGCTGTACCTATCATGATCTAATAAATCATAGAAAAACGCCAAAAATTTTTTTGTTTTTTTACATGGACCTTTTTCAAATACGAAATACATTGTTAAGCTCTTTTGGAGGATTTCAATCATGTTTTACCACGAGTGCGTTTTTTATATTTACAGATGTTTAGGCCCTTTTCATCACATTTAAAAAATTAAAAACTGTTCAGAAAACTACAGACAATGCTTTGATACCAAATAGCCTCACTTCGCTATGACTAATCAACTTGTATTTTCTTATTTGATGACAAAAATGGGAAAATGTATTTAGTTTATTACGGATCCCTACTTGCCATCATTAGATATTGATTTGGGTACAGGCTGATCATAATAAATACGCCAGCTATATTTCGATGCCTAAAATGCTTAGTTCCAGCATGACTGCAAGTGCAATGTAGGTACTTGATAGCCAGCTTTGTGATACCGAGGATGTGTGGGCATGGTGTTATAGTGGTTAGTAACCTCACTTTCCACGCAACCAACCCGGGTTTAAGGCACGGCAGATTCCTTGTGCAAGGAACAATTTGACCCCCAAGAAACCCCTCCAACGGGGAAAGAGTTGGCGACGCCATATAACCCTGGCATCGAAAGACATCGCGCCTTTCGATGGCTCAGGGACGACTGTTGCTCGGCATTTGGTGCGGGGTCCGTGTCCGATTCATGCTTTGTGTTGGGATTGATATGGGATGGAGTTTGATGGGGCCAGTTCTCGGGACTCATTTGGAAACACTCGGGTAGTAGGTGCCTTGGCTTTTTTTTACGAAGCGCTCCTCCTCCAGAGGCTTGCAGGCAGCGTACTACCGAACTTGAACGTTGCCAGACAAGCTATCGGGCCCGTTTGGGGTTTCTTGTTCTATATTACAGTTGCTGATATTTTTTATATTCGTTGCGGGGTCCACGTCAAAAAGGGACCAGTATCCCCCTGACCCCCAGTTCCTATGCCTATGCCGCCCAGGGGCCGCCAAATTATCTCGGAGAGCCAAGGTCCAGACCAGGGCTCAGAAACCCAGGTCAGTCAGCTCAAGGGCCTAGACCAGTGCATTAGCCTCGGGACCAGCTTATCAAGGGACCCTACATAAGCACAAGACCCCTAGAAGCTCGTCACAGGGGAGCCCCAGATTCGCACAGGGTGCCAGATTAGCTTAGGGGCCCGGTTCAGCTCGGAGGTCCCCAGGTCGACTTATGTAGGGTCTCAAAACAGCTCAAGGGGGCTTGTTCAAGCTCAGGGATCCCAGCTTAGCTCAATAACTAGAACAGTTCAGGGGGTCCAGACCAGCTCAGGGCTCTTGTTCAGCACAGGGCAGCTCAGCTCAGGGGCCCAGATCGGCTGATATAGGGTCCCCTCTTATACCAGCTCAGGGGGCTCCATTCAAGCTCTCGGCCCCCAGCTTAGCCCAGGGATCCTAGAAGAGTTCAGGGCCCCATACCAGATCAGAGGCCCCAGTTAAGCACAGGGGTACCCAGATTAGCTCAGGGCTTAGGGGGGTTCCCAGGAGGCTGATATAGAGTCTCAGAACACAGTGGCGTAGCCAGGATTCGGCCCAGGAGGGGTCCGACTACCGTCGGGGCGCCCCAGGCCGGGGGCCCCCTTAGTAACCGGGGCCTATCTCCTATATATTTTGTATGGTATTATAACATTCACACGAAGGAAATTTTGTTCTGCCTGTTTAAGCTTTTATTCTTATTTTGTTTATGGCTTGATTTTTTCGATCCGACCAAGTGTTGGTAATCTAAGGTCACCGAATATTAAGGATGGTCCATACCTTATATGGTAGCGTGGCTATAATAACAGCTTTGTGCCATATTTCGGGAAGTTCAATGTTTGATGCGCGCATGATGTTAAACCTGAGTCTACCTCAATTCACTCGGGTAATCAGACATGCTATTGGAGGTCAGTCGTTTTGAGTACGAAGAAATGGTCTTCTACGGGAAATGATTAGCAATTATTTCCCGGTGTCGAATCCATGAAATCTTTAATCTGGAAATTTCCAATGAAACGGAACAAAACGAATAAAAATACAAGTGATAGGGTAGTGTGTCCCGGACGTTACATAGCCTCTATTCCCTCGGCAGATCCTGTTGAGATCCAGTTACTTTCTTACCCTTGCTATCTTGTAAACGAGCAAATTACCTAGACAAAAGGCGCCGAAGATATCTATCGCCTTGGCTCAATCTGTTATTGTTATTTTTAACCTTTCATGCCTAGTTTTCCTTTTGGGATTATGCTGATCAATTTCTGTTATTACCCTTGTTTGTCTGGTTTCCTACGAAAATATTTGAAGTTGTTTATTTAGGAATATTTAGGAATGTACACTGTAAAAAAGTTTACATTTTTTGGATTTCTTTACACACAGCAACTTTTACACCTTTTTCAAACGGAGGTTGACATCCTTTATTCATGTACAAAACCACCCCTCTAGACAGCAGTTGGATTTAAGAACGCGAATTTAGCATGTAATGTAATACGATTGATCTGACCTTTGAGTAATGCTGCCTATTTTGTGTAACTGTACACACCTTAATTTGTCTTCTTTAAACGTGTTAACTGTAATGCTACACGGCTAAATGAGGAACTGAGTTATCTTACATCGTGCATGACACGGAAATCGGTGTCATTTCATCCTCATAAAGCGTGTACGATGTTATTTTGCATTCTTAAATCGTCTCACTTTACACTGATTTGCAGATCAGTAATGTCTTGAGAGTCGCAGAACCATGTACTTGTACTCCGTAAAACAGTGTCATTTTATCCAGTGCACTCCCACGCAGTGCAATTTTTATCGCAGAACCGAGTAACAGACACACGTAGGGATTAATGTACACTTCCGCTCAGTGTACAGAAATCCCAGAGATGTACGTTCATATCTATTTGAAATGCAGAGTGACCTTGTGACGAGTCCGTCTGCATTGGGGAAAAATGTCATTTGATCGCAATCGAGTAATGTTACACTAATATTCGAAGCGTCTTTTTCTTTTTCGTGTAAGCTTACACTAATACCCTGCAAACCCCTTCCCTCCCACTCCACCCCTATAGGGATACCCTATAGGGCCGGGGGATACGTGGCTTGCATCCCCCGTACGAACTTATGTTTGGGCAGGATGCTCTGAAATGTGTACACACAAGCGTGAAAGCCTCTCAGCATATTGTAGTTCTGTAATTCAAGGGAAAGACATTATGTTTCAACAGCAGACTGTATTTGTTTACTTCAAACTTTGAGTAAACTTAACACCCAGGGGCGTGTGAAATTACAAAGGTTCATTGATGTCAGAATGTTAACTACAGTTCCGCCGGTGCCACTCAACAATGTGTAAATGACAGTACTTGCGTCTGGTTGCAGTACAGCAACGGAAGCAAATAATAATTTGGGGGAGGGGGCGTAAGGGCTCTTTGCTTTATACAGCTGATGGTCGATATAAAAGCTGCCTCTATAGTTGACCTCGCCCTCTTGTTGAAACACCTTGCAATAGTTTTGTCCCCTCCCAATCCGGTAAATAGTTGCATTCCATGTTGTGAGTAACTAAAGCATTCATTCCCGATTATATCTAAAATCCATTTTATGCTCTTCTAGCCTGGTTTTTAATCCCCTGTGTGCTTCCCCATGGCATGACTTATGACACCCATTGCATGGAACTGCATAAACAATGCTGTTCGGTTAGGGTTTTCTATTTTAGGATGTTTGCCGAATATATCACTTATTTTTCCCCTGACTTTTCCATTAGGTAACAGCATACCTGCCTGCTTGATATTTTTGTTTAATATTCTAGTTTTAGATAATATAGGGACGGTGAGAACCCTCTTGCGTTCCTTTTTCTTTGAAACTTTATTTTGAGGGGGGAGAGGGGGAGAGCTATCATGTACTTGGAGAGGTAGCTTATATTAGGTCTGTCGAGCACCCAAATTACACGTCCCACCTCCCCCCAGGAGGAGAGGCAGACATGGGTTTGCCCCCCTAAAACTCGGGTCTGCGTCCACCCCTGCGCCCAGCCACAGAATCGAGGGTGGCCAATGGTGCGCAGGGGCGGCCCACGTTGAAGTGGGAGCCCTGGGGCTGCAAAAGAGCAGCAAGTGGTGGAGAAATGGTGAACAATCATGCAGAAGAGGGCAGCCAAAAGTAGGCGAGGATGGTCCATGTTGCAGTGGGGCACCCAAGGGCCGAACAAGGCAGCAAAACGTAGAATATGGGCACCTCGCCACAAAATAGAGGGCAGCCGGAGGAAAGTGAAGGCGGCCCATGTTGAAGAGGGAACCCCTGGGGTTGCAAAAGAGCAACCAATAGTGGAGAGAGAGCGAACAATCGTGTTGAAGAGGACGGCCAAAGGAAGATGAGATTAGTCCATATTGCAGTAACACGCCCAGGACTGAAAAAGGGCGGCCAGTCATGGAGCATAGGCACCCAATCACAAAGGAGAGGACGGCAAAAAATCGATGAAGGCGGTCCATGTTCAAGTGGGGCGCCCAATGGTATGCTAGGGGAAGCTGATTAAAAATTAGGAGTGGCTCATAGTGGGAAAAGTCAGATTCGAATGACTGTTCCTTTGTGTTTGATCTAGCATTCTCTGTTTGTTTTCAATGTGTCGCCAATTTCGGGCGCCATCAGTGACCGAAATCGGCAAGGGCGGCCCTTGGGTCCTAAAGGGGTTGTCACCGCCCCTCTGGATCTGTCTCTGAGCCTGTGTCAGTAAAAAAATACAGCAGGGGCATTCTAGGACAAAACGACCAAAAATATTTCAATTTGACACCACCATGTCTAGAAAAAATCTGAAACTTTGTCTCCGGGGTCGTTTTCGGCCAGAAACACGCCTGTGTGAATCTTAGTTACCTCCGACCAACGGTGACCGAGTCAACGGAGACCAAAATGCCCAAGGCATTTTCGGGAGGTCACCTTGTAGACTCATCTTTGATGCTTCATAACTCAAGAACGCATAGCCTGATTAACAAGTTTTGTATATCATTGAACTCGTCTTGAATTATACCTTATTTTGAAAAAAGGAAATTTCAAAATTTCAAAATTTTTTACTTTTAATTTGTTTGATCTTTTCTTTTTTTACCTAGCTTGACCTCTTCGCAGTTAAAATTGCCCCTTTAGACACCTCAAAAGTTGTTTTTCATAAAATATCTTTCGATAGAAAAAAAGTGTTTTTGCTATAAGTTCCAAATATTTAGCACCTAAGGTAGGTATGTAGACGGTATTTGACCACTGCGGTAGTACAGCCTTATGTTTAACGCCGCAAACATAGCGATTGCTTTTTTAATCGGTTGCTGGCAATCATATTGCTTTGTCTTTACGAAATTTTCATCGGGCAAGTGCCAGAATTTATAACAATTAACACGCGCCCACCCGAGGGGTGGGCTACCGGCCTCCTCAGGTCTCTACAGGTAGTAAAAAAAACTCCTTCGCGCAGCGTCACCGTACTCCATCTACCTCTAACACAACATTTTTCAACTTCTGAAAAAATAATTTAGGTCAACTGGGAGGTGGTAGGCACTGTAAATACTGAAGGCCAGCTGGCAACTGACTGGTGAGGGGGTGACCTGAGGTAGACGGTCGTCGTTATGCCTTGTGGGACTTCCAACTTTGGTTCCTTGATTAACACTTCATCGTGGGAGTTGCTCGTTTGGGTGGTGGGGTCGGGGTCTATGTAAAAAGTCCATTGATGACTTTAGTGAGACACCTACTCCTAAAACTGAACTGGGAACAACTTAGACAATATTTATAAAATTAAAAATTGCAGTCATTAAAAGTGATAGAAAGGGATCCATTGTTTCGGGGGAGACGAGGGCAAACGAACTTATTAATAATGGACCTTTCAGCCTTAAACGAAAATTTGCAAAGATGTTGCGACTTTATCCATAATTGAAACAAGTATAACTTATCATATGAGCACCACTAACTCACACAATTACGTCGTTCCCGGAGATGAAAAATAGTATCGATACAAGGTGACCCAGTGCAGTACAGCATACGTTTGAGAGGATTCTTGCAATGTAAACAAACTTGTCTGAAAGGCTTTCATTCCCAAAAAGTAATTTGTATCTGCTCATATATGCGAAAAAATGGCCTGAAATTGTAACACATACGACTTTGTCACTTGAACAGGTTGCCTCATGATATTTTTACTAGGTGATCATTTCATAACTGACAAGGATCCCAGAATCCCAGATGAATAATGACACAGTGCACTGGGAGTGATGCCGCTAAATAGCCAGTTTTAATCACTACCGGATATGTTACATACAATCGTTTGGTCGTGTCACCCTTGAGGCTGCTCGAGGTCACAGTATTTCTTACAGGAACTAAGTGGAAACCTAAATTTTGTGGCATAATTGGTGACAGAGGAGAGCCGTAGAAAGAAATGTTCAGCACCATTGGAACACTCTTGTTGAGCCCAAACGGATTATGTATCTTATAATATTGCCTAGTCAAATTTCAAAATTAACCTGCTTTTGACCTAGAGCCAGGCTTAGGTCTGCATGGTAAAAAGAATATTAATCAAACTGCAGTGCAAAGTGAGACACGACAACGTAAAAATAAAATATAAATCTCAATTCTCAGCAATTCTAAATTCTCGCAAGTTATCAAAATTTACCAATTGCCCCAGGCATTTCTAATGGAAATATCATGACCCTGACCCTGCTCCCGGTTATCGATATAGAAATCCTGCTACGAAAAATTATCTTGATCGGCGACCTTACTATGTATCGAACTAACCACGATAGGCTAAATTTGATGTTATTGATGCATTTCTTAAGGTTTTTTCGAGGTTAGATCTCGTGACCTGGGTTGGCAGTCTGACCTGGTATGACCCAGACCAAAAATTTTTCCAGAAGTTGCAAAAATTTCGAGTTAGAGATACATGAAGCACGGTGGTGCTGCGCGAAGGTGTTTTTTTTTTACTACCTGTGGAAACCTGAAGAGGCCGGTTGCGCACCCCCTTGCGTGGGCGAGTGTTAATTCTCATATATTTTGACACTTGCACGATTAAAATTTCGTGAAGACAATGCCATATAATTGTAAGCAACCGATTACAAAAGCAATCGCTTTGTTTGCGGCGTTAAACATAAGGCTGTACTACCGCAGTGGTGAAAAACCGTCTGCATACCTACCTTAGGTGCTAAAAATTTGGAACTTATAGCAAAAACGCATTTTTAATATTTTTTTCTATCAAAATATATTTTATGAAAAAAATTTTTGAGGTGTTTAAAAGGGCAATTTCAACTGCACAAAGGTCACGCTAGGTCAAAAAGAAAAGGTCAAACAAATTAAAAGTAAAAAAAAACAAATTTTGAAATTTTCTTTTTTCAAAATAAAGTATAGTTCGAGACAAGTTCAATGATATACACAACTTGTTAATCAGGCAATGCGTTTTGGAGTTATGAAGCATCAAAGATGAGTCTACAAGGTGACCTCCCGAAAATGCCTCGGGCTATAACTCGGTCACCGTTGGTCGGAGGGGGCTAAGATTCTCACAGGCGTGTTTCTGGTCCAAAAATATCCCGGAGACGAAGTTTCAGATTTTTCTAGATATGGTGGTGTCAAGCCTTGGTCGATCTGTCCTGGAATGCCCCAGCAGTTAATTTTGGACTGCCTCTCGGCGAATTGGTTTGCAGATTTTCAGCGTGTGGATTAGACATAGTTGGAGATCCAGAGGGGTCAAAACACCCAACCCCTGGATTTTGGGCCCCCATAGACTTTGTGTTGGGCTTGTAATACCGTGCCAGCGTTAAGCCATCTAGGACTCCCCCCCGCCCCCATCGAGATAAGATCTCCAGCCTTGGCGTTAGGCAACAATTTTGCCTGTTTATGAAGCCTAAGCACGTATGGCCGAGCATTATGCATTGCGGTTTATTCCACCATAGGCGGAGCTCTGCCTTCAAATTTGGAATGACAAAATGGGTGTGCTACTCTCCAATGAGAGACCATGGATATGTTTGTGCTTCAGAAAGATACTTGGGCGCGTCGTTGGACACAGCACCTAACAGTTGAGGAGCAGTACCTATCCTTCCGAAGGGTCTGGTTGCCAAAAACTTAGTACAACGAGCCATATCTTTCATATGTAGTAAGTCCCGTCCATGCATTTCAACTCAATCACAGCGAATAGGTACAAAGAAATCGAAAAAAACTTACCATTCGAAGACACCAAACACTCCGACCACAAGGTTCAGCACTTTCGCGCACAATGGCGGTCCCAAACAAAGGCTTGATACAAACGTGCTGCCTTACATTAAAGATCCAGACACTTTGCCTATTTCTCAGGTATTTCGACGAGTAATCCAATGATAAGCGTGTGAATTGAACCGGGCTTATCTGAAAAATGAGTAGCTTGTTCCAAATGTACGGCAAAATGGAGTACATAAATCAATTGTGTGTTATTAAATGCTGTTTCCTCTCATTTTCAAACACATTAATTTTTTGGGTGTAAATTTACACGGTATTGGAACTGATATTGTTATGCGCAGTTCGAATTTGAAAATGTTGACTCTCGCAATAGTGTAACGAAGCTCACTTATGAAATAAATGGTGTGAAGGGACACCATTTTCGCAAGCAATGACAAGGTAAGTGCATCACTACACGGTTTTGATTAAGCAAGACCTGTTTTGTGTTGTATGATCCTCGGGTGGAGAACAAAAACTCAATTTATGTAAGCTGACCCAGGGGTGTAAGGATACACAATTTGGATTTTAGCGACTGCTTGTGAAATTGGTTGCAAGTGAATCGATTTCCAAGCAAAAGATGCTGCGAAAAGTGGATGATAGTTCAACTGATCACCTAAAGATGAATTAATCCAATTATACCATGTCAATAAATATGTTTGGGCATAATGGGAATCGTTTAAGCCATGTAAGAAAATTCAAAAAGTGTAAACTTTTTTTTACAGTGTAGTTATTGGTGTTGAGCTAATATATTAAAAATTGACTGAAGTGTCAAATTCCCTGTTCGATTTGTTCTTATGGTAAAATTATATTAATTTCTTGCCTTTCCTTCGATAATGGTGCCAGATCGACATGTTTCAATTTGTCTTCTTTATAGTACGCAATAGGGGTAGATACATTTTTTCCGAGGCATATGATTTTGGAGATTTAAATTTGAGCTCTGGGGCCACCTAAGACCAACACTTGGCGGCACTCTCAAAGCTAATTTTTGGCCACTCTCCCGATTAGATCTCAGGGGGTCTCTGTGACCGTTTCACGTCGTCACTTGATCAAAACTGGGAGCCCCTGAGAATCTCTCGGGGCTCCTGAGATTAGTTATCGGCAGCTCCTCTGAGACTAATTATTGAGCCTCCCAGATTTGCTCTGGAGGGGGGAGCTGAGACTAACTATCGTGGCCATCCAGTTTAGCTCTTGGGGTCCCCTGAGGCTGTTTTTGGGGTGGGGGAGGGGGCTGGGAATGACTTTCGATAGCCCTCTGAGACTTACTCTAGGGCGCCCCTGAGACAAACACGCCGGGAGAGGGGGATGGAATCACCTCTGAGACTGTGTCTTTGGCGTTTCTGAGACTGACTCTCAGAGGCTCCAGATTAGCTCTCGCGGGTCTAAGGCTACCTCGGGGCCCGTGAGACCAAAACTCGGGAGCACCTCTGGGAATTACTCTCAGAACCCTGAGATTAACTCTCGGATGTCCCTGAGACTAACAACCGGGAGCCCTCTAGCGCTGAGACTAACTTTTGGGTGTTCCCTGAGATTGACTCTCGGGGCCGCTTATACCAAAACTCGGGGTGGGGGGGGCACAGCCTGAGGCTAAATCTTGAGGGCTCCCAAAATTACCCCTCTGGGGCCCTCTGAAACCAGCACTCTGCAGATCACATTAGACTAACTCTCGGACCCCCGGATTAACTCTCGGGGCCACCTGAAAATAAATATAGACCCCTGAGAGATAAGCCCGTGAGACTATGAGAGCCCCCTGAGACCGACACTTGGGGTGCTCTGAGACTGACTCTTTGGGTTCTCTGAGACAGACTCTCAAGGGGACCCCTGAGACCGAATCTCGGGGTCCCCTAAGACAAACTCTTGGGGTCCCCTTGACCGACTCTTGGGTTTCTCTGAGACTGACTCTCAGGGGCCTCCTGAAATAGACTTTTGCGGGGCCCTGAGAACCACTCTCTGGGGGGCCCCTGAGACTAGCTCCGCCCCCTCCCCTGAGACAGACTCCCGGGGCTCCTGATACCGATTTTTGGGGCCCCCTGAGACCAACCCTCTGGGGCCCCGAAATCTACTTTCGGGGGCCTTGAGACCGACTCTCAGGGCGAGGGCCTTGAGGCCGAACCGGGACGCCCTGAGGACGAATCTTCAGGTGCCCCTGAGACTGACTCTGGGGGCCCCGTGATCAGAGAATCCTTTGCAGTGGTCCAGATTGGCCCAAGAGGGAGGGGTCTGCGGACGCCTAGGGTCCCTTGGCTACACCACTGCATCCACACTTCCGGGGCCCTCAGAAATCACCATTTGGAGGCCCCTAAAATAATTGCTCCCTCCAGACCAATACTCCGGGGCCCCTTGATACTGATGCCCGGGGGCTCCTAAGACCAAGCTCGGGGTCCCACTTAGATCAGGCTCAGGGGCACCCTTAGGCCCATGTTCGCGCTTTTCTCGGGAGTAACTCGACACCGATGTTCCGGGGCCCTCAAGATCAATATTTTGAGCCCCCCCCGAGAGTAGTGCTCGGTATTCTGGAGCCCCTTGATGTTGATGCTCGGGGGTCCTGAACCCAGGTCTGGGGGGCCCCTGAGACCAAAATCTGGGTCTCATGAGGCCAATGCTCGTGCCCCACTCATGAGATCCTCGATTTCAATAGTCGGGGGCACCCCGAGAGGGGCCCTGAACCCCTGAGACCAAGCTCAGGGCCCCTGAGACCAAGCTCGAGGGGCCCCTGAGACCAAGCTCGGTTGTCCCCTGAGACCAAGCTCGGGGCCTCTGAGACCAAGCTCAGGGCCCCCGAGATCAATGTTCAGTATTCCAGAGCCCTCGATATCGATGATCGGGGGCCCCTGAGACCAGGCTCGGAAGGCCCGTGAGACCAAGCTCGGGGCCCCTGAGTCCAAGTTCAGGGGTCCCCTGAGACTACGCTCGGGGGCCCTGAGACCAAGCTCTGGGGCGCCCTGAGGCCGAAATCGAAAGGTCCGTGAGTCCGAGCTCAGGGGCCCCCGATATCAATGTTCGGTACTCTGGAGCCCTCGATACCGATGATCAGGGGCCCCTGAGACCAAGCTCTGGGGTCCCCTGAAACCAAGCTCGGGCGTTCCCTGAGACCAAGCTCGGAGGACCCCTGACACCAAGCTCGAGGACCCTGAGACAAAGATCTTTGGGGCGCTGAGACCAAGTTCGGGGCTCCCCTGAGACCAAGATCAGGGGCCCCCGATACCAATGCTCGTGTTTTTCAGTGAATACGGTCAGCCTTATGCATCAGATGCCTTCGGATGCCCCCCTGTGACCAAGCTTGAGGGCCCCCTGACACTAAGCTCGGGGAGAGGGGGCCCCTGAGACCAAGCTTGTGGGCCCTGAGACCAAACTCGAAGGGCCCCCTGAGACCAAGCTCGGGAGCTCCCTGAGACCAAGCTCGGAGGGCCCCCAGATACTAAACTCGGGGCCCCTGAGACCAAGCTCGTGGCACTGAGACCAAGCTCGGGGCCCTGAGACCAAGCTCAGGGGTTATCTGAGACCAAGCTCGAGGGCTCCCTGACACCAAGCTCGGGGGCCCTGAGACCAAGCTTGGGACCCTGAGACCAAACTCGAAGGGCCCCCTGAGACCAAGCTCGGGAGCTCCCTGAGACCAACCTCCGAGGGCCCCCAGATACTAAGCTCGGGGCCCCTGAGACCAAGCTCGGGGGCACAGAGACCAAGCTCGGGGACCCCTGAGACCAAAATCGAAAGGCCCGTGAGACCAAGATCGAAAGGCCTGTGAGACTCAGCTCGGGGAGGGGCCCTGAGACCAAGCTCTGGGGCACTGAGGCCAAGCTCGGGACCCCCTGAGTGAGCACAGGGGTCCCCCAAGATCAATACATCAATACATCAATGTATTCGGTACTCTGGAGCCCTCGATACCGATTATCGGGGGCCCTCCTGAGACCAAGCTTGGAAGGGCCCCTCCGAGACCAAGCTCAGGGGGCCCCGAGACGAATGTTCGTGTTTTTAGTGCATAAGGTCAGCCTAAGGGGGTCTGCGGACACCAGGGACCCCCTCCCCTGGCTACGCCACTGTTGAACATCTCAAGGGGCCCATTTAAGCTCACGGCTGCCAGGTCAGTGGCTTTAAAGCCTCATAGGGGTCACAGACCATCTCAGGGGCCCTGAGTTCAACACAGAGGCCCATATTAGCTCTGATGACCAGATAATCTTTAGGGCCCGGATCATCCAGGGGCCCCTTGTCGGCATATATGGGGTTTCAGAACAGTTCAGGGTTCCAATTAAAGCTTATAACCCAATTTCAGGGCAGGGGCCTTATTACTGTGCGGGGGCCTCAGATAAGTTGAGGGTCTTCTGTGCACCACAGGGTATCCAGATTAGCTCAAGGTACAATATTAACTTTACGGTCCCAGCTCAGCTCAGGGGCCCCCAGGTCGGTGGCATCCTAGAACAGTTCATGCTGCCCATACCATCTCAGGGGCGCTCAGTTCAGCTCAAGAGGGTTCAGATTAGCTCGTATGGCATCAGAGGTCAGTTCAGGAGCCCCGAGAAGCTCTGGAGACATTAAAATCGACTCATAGGACCTCAACTTAGTTTAGGGGCACATGTAAGCTTAACGGGGTTCAGGGGCAAGCTATCGGGCCAGTTTGAGTTTCCTTCTTGATATTACTGTTGTTGATATTCTTATCTCCGTTGCGGGGGCCCATCACAGAAAAGTGGGTGGGGGCCAGTGGGCCCCCTGGCCCCCGGTTCCTACGCCTATGCTCCCATGCTCCCTATGCCCTAACCCTATATATTGTCATTTGTAAATGCCTGAAGACGAATACCTCCGTTTTAAGCGTTCCCGCTAGATGTGATGGCTCACTAATTTCTAGATGACACTGAGAAAGATTGCCTCCTACATTAAGTTTTTGTCTGCAAATTCTCTGATTCTTATGGCAAAACTTTTCCAGTCGTCCACGATTATTCTCTCGGCAGTGTCTCATGATTCTACATGACAGAACAGCCAGTGCGATCAGCGTTAATTTCTATCAGCCCAAAAAGCACGTGGAGGTGACAACATTGGTGTAGGAATAGAACTAGAATGTCCTGAGGAGCTGGTTGCGCCACTTCTTCTTAAGATTTTCTCCAAATCTTTTGAATCGGAAAAAATTTCACTCCTGATGGAAAATGGCAAACACAATACCGATTTTAAAAAGGATACAAAAGGGACCCCTCAAATTGCAGCTCAATTAGCCTTCTTTCCCATTACTGCCAACATTTTTGAGCGAATTTCTTGCGATCAGATGTTCTGGCATGTCTTCCCAGGCCTTTGTCCCAAACAGCACGGATTCGATCATCGCAGGTCGTGTGTCTGCAATCAGTCCGTGTTTCTTGATTCAGCTTGGAATGCCGTTTTGGAGGGATGCCAGACGGACACTAGGTAAAGTCTGGGCTGATGTGGCAGAATCCCATATCGAACAGGTTGAGCGGGTGCAACACAAAGTCTAGATGTGGCTAAATTGTCTTACTTAAAACAGCCTTGAGTCTGACTTACCATTCACTTCTTTAACACTCCGGCCTCCAGTCTCTTGCTGCCAGAAAATTTCAGCATGCTCATCTTTTTCGGAAAGCGATCTTCCCACTGAACATCTGATCTGAGATTTGGCTGACAGATTTTGGCCCCAACCCTCCATCGCGATCGACCCGTGGCCTGCGACTTTTCGCCGAACCACGCGGCCATGTGAACATGGCCCATCAGGATATTCTGTGTCGGATATCCGAATCTGCCAACAAGTTTTTGGCCAAGACTAGATCTGAGTTTTTAATGATAGGTTTGCCATGTTTAGAGCGCGTGGTTTTAAGCACGTAAAGGATCTGAGAGCCTGACGACACAAATTTGGTCTGAGCTGAAAGTAGAATATGCCATTAGTCTCGTTTAATTTGCGCATCGACGAAGGGCGGGTACTCGCTCCCTCCCCTCGGGATTTTTGGAGACAGCATAGAAACGGTGGTGCATAGCGCCGCTGTACTTGACATACCTTTTCTCTGATCATTTGTACAGCCTTTTTACAAATTTCAAGGTAAGGTCATCTCAGGTCAGGTCACCAGTACAGGTCAAGTGACTTGACCTCAAAAAAAGTTTAAGAGCATAAGTCAGAACAGGGTGAACGTATTCGATTGAAACGCATATCACATAATGGACCCACCGAGATTTCTAAAATATATTCCGTTATTGTTATATCGATGACATAAGGTCAGGTATGTATGAGGCATGATCTCTCCATGGGAAATACATTGGAAAATGGTTATAAATGATTCACTTAGTAATGGATGAGAGAGCGTTTATTTTAAATTAATTTTGATTGGCTTTGTCTTTGCGGTTCAAAAAATGTGCATTTTTAACCTAATTTGATCTTGGCCTGGCCTCAGGTCAGATCAAATGCCATATTTGACCTGATTTGACCTATAAATGTCATTTTATATATCATTTGATTCGGCTTGCTGCGAGGATTCTAATAGTTTTTTTTTGCTCTATCTTTACTTGTCCAGATGTAATGACCGGAAACCTTCATTTATATGTTGGCCTATGACGGCATGTCCTGACCTCTAGTAACCTTAAATGTGGCCTGAGGTTCAAAAACATGGTTCAAATATTTACGATAGAGTTGTGGAGGAGTAGACAGGATGGGCTACCCAACGCCATTTACCGTTTTTCGCTATTATCGAGGGTCTCGAGATCTTGGGGTGGGAGCGGGTACCCACCCCTCCCCCCGTCAAAGGGAAGGTGGCTAAGACCCCCGTCGATGCGCGTGTTAACACGCGCATTGACGGGGGTCTGAACCACCTTCGCATTGACGGGGAGTGGGTACCCGCCCCCCTAAGATCTCGAGAACCACGGTAGGTAGCGAAAAACGGTAAACGGCGTTGGGCTGCCCGTCCACTTCTCCATCGAAAACATTTGAAACTTTTTTTGTCAGGTCACATTTAAGGTCACGAGAGGTCAAAACATGCCGTCATAGGGATAACATGTAAATTCAGTGTTTCGGCAATTACATCAGAACAAGCAAAGATAGAGCAAAACAACTTAAACTATATGAATCCTCTCAGCAAGCCGAATCGAATGATATATAATTTGACCTTTCCAGGTCAAATCAAGGATTTGATCTGACCTGGGTCAAGTCAGGGTCAAATTATATAAAATGCATATCATTAGAACCGCAAAGCCCCGGCGAGTCTAATTCATCTAAAATAGATGCTCTATCACCATCCGTTACTGAGTTATTACGTAAAAACCATTTTTCCCATGTATTTCCAATGGAGAGTTCATGCCTCGTACCTGACCTTAGGTCATCGATATAAAAAATACCGGAACATATTTTAGAGAACTCAGTGGGGCCATTATGTGTTGAGTTTCAATCGGATAAGTTCACCCTGCTCCGACTTATGCTATCTTAAACTTTTTTAGGTCGGGTCACTTGACCTGTACTGGTGACCTGACCTGAGATGACCTAACCCTAAAATTTTCACAAAAGTTGTAAAAATGATGAGGGAAAATGTATGCCAAGTACGGCGGCGCCAGCGCCGCCGTTTTTCTGTTATCTTCAAAAAAAACCCGAGGGGGCGCGGGTACCCGCCCCCGTCAATGCGCGTGTTAACTTTACTCGTGGAAGGCCGATTTAGTTGTTGAGGTGTTTGGTTATTGATTTAATAATGATTGACTTCACCTGTCAGTAGACGAGAAGTGTGCTGATGATTATAATGAATAAAAACATAATATTTGGAAAGTTTTGCCAAAGTGTACCTACATAAGAGAATGGGCTCAAACATCTTGGCTTACACATAATTACAATAATCCACGAAAAAATAGGTAAAAACACGGAGCAGTTAAATATCTCACTAAGAAGCAGCGCCCTACAGGGTGACTACCTGAAAAGTGCAACTTGTGTTCCAACCATGTCGCCTTCGTCGGCTCTTCTGACGCTCAAAGTCCCCAACCTATCCCGTTACCGCATTAGTTTTCTATTGATCCGACACGAACCGGAGCAGATTGGCTATTGTCGCCTGGTTTCTGTGGCGAGGGACGTGCAGCGCGCCGGCAGCAGGCTTGCAGAGGACATGCATCATCGGCCGGCACCGATGCACAGCCGTTGGCATCACGCCGTGACCCTGATCGCATCGGCTGCATTCGCGGCGCAGCACAATGAACAATGAAGCGCATTCGATAGGAAAATGATGGCCGATAATTGTGGCACGAGGCGCCTGACTGCCGTTGCTGATGGCAGCGGCCGCGCGGGGACGCCGGCGGCGCGGTAAGAGACGCGGCTGGAGGCAGCGGTGGTCACAGCACCATCAGCAGAGTGACGCGGCGAACCTGCCTTCTGATGGATCGCCGCCGCCGCAGGCCGAGCTGCATCGCTGAGGGGCGAGCGGCAAAACAAAAACAGGCCGGCGCGTCCACCCGTCTGGCGCCAGCTTCAAGATAAAGGCTGGCCCGGCCAAAGGCTGGTATTACCAATGGTAACGAGGCCGACACGCACACGGCCGGGTTATGGTAAGCGATTTCAGATCAGCTGGACTGGCGGACCCTCCCGAGAGGGGACAGGTGGAGGCGGACGGCTCTGGGGTTCGGAGCGATGCACCGCCTGAGCCCAATGGGAGCGCTGCCTGTTTTTGTTTACTCTGTTCCAGAGACAAGGGGCCTGGCCTCCAGCACCTGCCGCTTAAAACCAGCCCTAACGATGCCTCCTCCGCAAAACAGTGGCATTGGTATGCGATTAATCGTTTCTCGATTAACGCATTTGCTTGGATAATGCCCTGGCAGAAGTAGTAGAACGTCTCCGCCCAAACAAACAATAAGGGAGCTTGCCAAATGTTTCAGAACCGTTGTGCTGTAACAGGCTTCTTCCGTGTTTGGAGAGTTCAGCAAGGCACGTGGAGAGGCTCAGTGATTATAGAAACGCCGAATGATGGATAGGCAGAGGCACCTCGTTCTTTGAAGGGAAGATGTTAAAGAAGGTACCATGAGTGGGTTCAACATAGGTGCGTCGTCCCTTTCACCGGGGCTTCCAAGAAAAAGCGTTGCTTTGCAGCACTTGGTAGAGATGGCTCTTAACTCTTGCCCCAGTGGCGGGTACGAGCCACCTTCGCCCTGGTGGGGGGGGGGTTAATAAAGACCCCACGATCTCAAAAACTAAGAGAGCTAGAAAAAAACGCAAAACGGCAATCGAAAGCTCTTCAAAAATGATCTCGAAAATACTCGGTCATTTTTGTTCGTCATGTCAATATGAAGGTCACCAGAGGTCAAAATGGGTCAAAGTCGCTAATATGAGGGTTACTTAGAAAACGTCATATATCTCAGAAACTATGATAGCTAGAAAAAATTCTTAACACTATTCGAGAGCTCTTGAGTTGCTCTTTCATTACCGTGCAATTATTTTGGGCTCAGGTCAAAGCCTAGGGAGCTACAGATCACTGAATATTTTGAATGTTCTTGGGATTGTCCATAGCCACCCATGCATAAGGGCGTTTCCTTTTTCGCTAAAAACTCCCAAACCAAACAAGATACAGTCATAGTTGATCCACCATTGCAATCCTCGTGTCAATACAAGTCGAATGATATATAATATTGCTATGTCAGGTCAAATTAAAAAAATTGACATGACCCAGGTCAACGGTCTGACCCAACTTGACCTGGTATAGTCATGATGTATATTATTTGACTTTCTGTAACGATACAAAGACTTCGGTGACAAAATAAAAGATATATCTTTGTTTATTAAAAATAGTAGTATAAAATAAAACATAAACATAGTATAACACTAAACATAAACATAGTAATAACAATGAAACATAGTATAAAATACAACATAGTATAAAATACCAAAAAATGCTTATTTGACCTAAGGTGACCTTTCAAAGGTTACAAGTCAAAATTTTTGGCATCAACTTCAAAAATTGGCTAAGAGCAAATCGTAACTGATGTTTGAAGTTGATTCCATTCATACTTACTCAGAAAAGTTCATTTCGTGATTTTCCCCATGTATTTACAATGGGGGGTCATGCTCTGTACATAACCTTAGGTCACCAGTATCAAAAATCCCGGAACATATTTTGTAGCTCCTGGTGGGCACAATATGTGGTATGAGTTTCACCTTGATCGTTTAACCCTCCTTTTAGTTATGCAGTCCCAGGCATTTTTTGAGGTAGGGTCACTTCACCTGGCCTGGTGACCTGACCTGATATTACCTTCAGCTAAAATTTTCCGGAAAGATGTAAAAATGATAAACAGTTAGACTAGGTTTGGCGACGCTGCGAGCCGCCGTTTTTGGTCACTTTGGATAAATCCGAGGGGGAGGGTTTAAAAAGACCCCCCCCCACCCGGGCGAAGGTTAATCTCCTCAGCGTCCTTCCTCAAACCCAGGCAAGATCAGGTCATGAAGTGAATGACCTCATCTTCAGCATATGGAAAAGAACATATAAATACTCAGAATGCGCCTTTATGAAGGCTTTGGTAACGATGTTTTATAATGTGTCATCATGAAGTTGACACATAAAACTATTTTATGACACCACATTTTCGACCCTGCACTGGCCTGGGACCATGTTAGGGTTGGATCTATGCCTTTAAGCACCGGTACAGGTAATACATCGATCTCAACTAAGTGTATGTGTTGAAGCAGTGAGTTTTTTAAGAGAGAGAGAGAATGCCCTATATTTCACACACCATTCAAACATGACAATACAAGGTGACAAACCGATGGACGTCGATCGAGGCACAATAAATCGGTTTGTCTGACAGAATCGTTAATGATGGAGACGATCTAGGCCCGTACACAGCAGGAGAGGACACTTTCAACGCAGTTTCGGTAAACAGCATAATTCCAGGAAGTAAAACACCTGAGAGAAGGCACCACTTTTACGGACAGACTAGTGGTCTCTGGCCTGGACCCAGCAGCACTCCCAAACCTGCGTGTAGTCACTGAGGAGGAGCAGTTCCGCGGCATTTCCCAGCGATCCCTGACCCCACGCGGGGTAAAGTGGCCCCCGCGACCCGGCAGCGGCGGCGGCGGCCCCCGGCTCAGGGGCCAGCGGCCTCATCAGGGATGCCGCCGGACGGCAACAGGTGGTGGGCGGCCGGTGCCTCGGTCAGACACCTCTCCCCAAAAGAGTTGGGTGGGGAGGGGGGGGGCGCTGCACCTGTCCGGGCTCCCGGCAGCGGGGCCGCCGGCGGCGCCCGCTGCGCGCACCCAGAGCTGACTTTTTGTCGTGGAATGCCGTGCTGCTGCAGGCGATCAGCTTGTTGGAGCGGGAGGATGGGGAGTTCACCGGTCCTCACCATTCCCCGGGAACGGACGCCGGCCTGGGGAAGGCTTTGGATGCTGGATGTTTTCTAAGCTGGAGAAACACACAAGAGGGGAAAATACGTATGTATCTTATTGGTTATTTGGGTTTGGGAGCAGGCCAGCCTTTTCGCTTTTATAGCGTCCGCATGGTTTTTATTGGGAAGGAGCGAATATGAAGAACATTTTTAAGAGGCAAGACAAACTGGACGAGGCCTTTCGACAAGACTCAGCGAGCATAAACGAAATGTTCGGAGTATTTTGGAATATGGCGTGGATAGGGAGGAGCTGCCGACACACATCTGAAACGTGCGGACAAAATTCAGCACAAGTTTCTTATTTGGCTCTGCGCAAGGTGTCGTGTTCAAAACGTTTCACTGGGTATGCGACCTTCTCCGTCATTTTGGGTTGGCATCCTTATCCGCGAGAAGGTTACAGTATGATATTATGTTCATCAGAAACATTCATAATCACAAAATTGATTCACATTTTCTTTGGAATGCTTCCCATTGGCAGCGCCTCCCGTCACTTCGAAACTGGTTGCTTTTCAACGTTCCCTACGCCAGAACTAACACGTAAGGTCGAGCATGTTTACCAGAATTCCCCGTGTCTGTAACAGGTTTTAAATGCAAATAGGGACGTTGATATTGGCACACGAGCTAGGAGATTTTAAGAAGCGAGTGATCGCCTTCCTTTACTGTCTAAGGTGTATACAGTGTGCTCGACGAGTGGATGTTTTAGCGTTATTTACATTTTATCGTTTTGTTTGTTTGATCCAGTGTACTGCTTTTATCTTATCGACTTCATCTATAAGTGGGTTTTACTGACCCGTGGTGATATGTTTAATAAACTAAACAAACTAAACTAAACAAACATGTAAAAAAACCATTGCGAAAATAGCAGCGTAGTGAGACATATTGATAAGTGTAACTATTTACCAAAATGGGAGAATGCTAAAATACTTAAAACTGGCATGACAAAACCAATAAGAAAAGCATTAGAGGCAGCATATATTTTAAGCGATCATTCGGCACATAACTCTAAATCAGGTTTTTTTAGATGGGGAACAGCAGTGGCACGGTTAGCTTTAGATCACGAGTAATTCAGATGATTTTCTTAAATATTCCAAGGCGGTTCAAAGTGTTTTTCAGTGATCTGTTTCGAACTTTAGCTTTTGTATGTGTTTTTACAGATGTGAGCTACTGAGGAAGGAACTCTGTTTCTGAAACGTATAGTATTCAAGAAAGTTAATAAAGCACATGTTTTGATAAAGAGCTCTATTGTCCGTGTGGCGATTCAAACGCAAGAAATAACCTCATACGCAAAAAGAGCCTTCTAGCCTGCTATGAGAAACAACAACGACGCGTATCAATTTTCAATTTCGCCTGCAGAAAGGCCTCAATGCGTACACATTACTCCCGCTGGAAGCACGCGGAGGTTACACACAACGCGGAACTGAGCCCCCACGCCTCGCCTGGGGAGGACGCCAGCTGGAGACCCCGGCGACGGGAAGAGACTCTCCGGTTTTCGGGGCGAGGGCCAGGCACCTGTTCACTGGTTAGTCCGGTTCACGGCCGGTCACCCTCGGCTAAGTCTTGCCGGCATCTCGCCGCGCATCTGCCTAATGGCGTCTTGAACGTTGCACCTGCACGCGAACGGCCACTGGAGAATGGTGCTGTTCAGATACAAAATATCGAAACCATGAGCTAATGGCGGCAGCAGGTGCGAGGCTGGCGTCGGGCCATATTCGATTTGTGATGGAAACGTGAGGCCGACGTCGGAGGCCCTCGGCACGCGATACAACTGCGAGTACAGGTCAGGAGCGGACCGGTCACAGTACCTACTGATGCATTGAAATAGAAATATGTGAAATTTGGGCTGATAATGCAGCGTTCGGATATATTTTCAAATGATCCCCCTGGTACAGGACAGGGGCGGATCCAGGATTGCAGATTGGACAAGGCATACGGTGGAGGGGGGGCGCCATCCGGACCAGGGTGCGCCACTTTTGGACTGCAAAACCTATCAGATGAGTGATAAATCTTACCGCGGGGGCCCCGGAGGGGTGTGTGGAACGACATTTTAGGAGGGTGCCATCGACCTTTAAGAGGGGCGCCGTGACTATTTCAAGGGGCGCCAAGGGTCGGTCGGTGGGGCAAGCACCACCTTGCCACCCTGCTTCCGCCTATGGTCCCGGGGCATTGCTAATAATTCTAACTGGAGGGGGAGCGGACTCCAGTTTGGCAATGACGGGGGGGACAAAGTGTGAGAGGCGAAGCCCAAACTTAATAACTGTCTTGGAGAGCGTGAGCGAGAGAACAAAACAGCATCAAAATTTGTAACGAAAAACTGTCAGAATAGAAGCCCTTTTACTTACTTCGTTCGTCATCGGCTTCTGACCGGGATGCGGCCGGAGCCGGGCCGGAGCCGGTCGGAGCCGACCATTCTGCCCGGAGCCGGAGCCGGAGCCGGAGCCGCCGAAACACTTTGATCGGAGCCGGGCCGGAGCCGGAGCCGTCAGAAAGGGTCCGGCCCGGTTCCCAAAGAGCTCTAAAATTACCAAAATCAAAAGTGAAATGGTCACATTTACCTCGTGAGATGCCGCATGGAAACACCTTTATTCACCTGAAATATTACATTTTCTCAATATGTTATGTATATCGAGATTAATGCAATATTGCAACTAGGTGTTACGTAGACGGTCTCACTCGGGCAGGTAATGCGCCCCGGCCATTTAGCATGGGCAGAAATTGGCAACAAATGAAAGCATTAGCAGACACTGGCGGATCCGGGGAGCAAAAAGGCAGTTGCCCCCAAACTGCCCAATTTTTGGCGATTTAAACCATATGTTTTTCACGATTTACCCGATACCGTCGGCCTGCATCCGCCCCTGTTGACAGACGCAGGGGATGCCATTCCGGTCATGCCCCCCAAAGCCCTGGAAGGGGGCAGACTATCTTTGGCCCCCAAAGGCCGAAGAAATTGTTTGAAAAAGGTGTTTACACTAGGTCTGTCGAGCAATAAAATATTTTGTCCCACCTCCCCCCAGGAGAGCTATCATGTACTCGGAGAAGTAGTTTATACCAGGTCTGTCGAGAACCCAGGCAAAAGGCGCAGAAAACAGCATCCCCGTCACTCAATGCGGCACTAGCCGACTTCAAAACTTGGGTCGCCTAAAGAGGGCGACCGTATGCGACATCTTAGATAGATATCCAGCCATCATCCAGCCGGCTAGCCTGGTAATGGCCGCGCTACCAGTTACTCAGGTGTCCGTGGAGAGGTTGTTCTCCGCGATGAAGCTACTGCTTACTGATCTCAGGTCCAGACTAAGAGCAGACATATTGAGGCAATGTTGCTGCCCGCTCCAACCGCGATTGGGTGGTGAGTGAGCGAACCAGCTGCTGGGCCCTGGGCAGTAGGGTTATTGGTTCCGATTTTTCTCGAAAAGGAATTATGCCATCAGCCTATCTGATGTGTTTTTGATGTTGAACACTGTTGGCTTAGGGTCGTTCAAAAAGTTTTTTTCTTTTCAGACTCGAACCCACTTTTTCCCATTATATATTCAATTCTGATTTCAATGAGCCACATTCCAAGCGTCTACGACAGCGGGAAAGATCGCCTCAAAACGGTTAAAGATTTCATGTTTCGGGCGCGATTGGCCGCCCGGCGTTGCAGTCTCCCCTTGTTAAATTGGGATATAGGGGCCATAACCTACCAGTAAAGACAGCGTGGCATGTGCGTGCGTATAAGAGCGGTAGATGGGATTTAACATGCAGGCATTTACCTGTCAGATGTATTTGTAGCGCAATACAAATACATGTTATTCCACAAAAGACCTGAAATTAAATGATTCAGCACCCTTGTACTCTAAATCCCGACAGAACATGAATGCCTTCCGAGGCAAACCTTTCTCTAGTAACTATCGCTGGAGAACGTCGAGGCAGGTGCTTCTCCCTATTTTCCCGCGAACTATTTAAGAGCTCTGGTACTGATAAAACAAGATCCTGTTTCATATTTTTACCCTTTAGGTGGCTCACGAAATATTCCACCAGCTTCACTCCACGTTCTGTGGGACCGTTCACGACAGTACGTTCTGGAATACCTTGAAACAGGGAAGCTATACCAGTCACCAGCTTCTCAACGGAGCCATTTCATGTCAGAATCTTTCAGATTCAGGCGCTCGAATACCATCCAGCTTTCAGGAATGAAAATTGGGAGAGGCTTGGTATCGAGCCGAGCTCCTCATAGCCTCTTTCGGAAACTTTAGCCTGCCCTAGTCAAATATGAATCGTTTGCTGTTTTGGCCAATTGTTGTGCGACTGGCTCCTTACCTCCACGATGGTGGTTCTCACCAGCGCGACAGAATATAACTTTCGTGCACAGATACCACAGCTGATGACAAATTGACTTCAGCACATTCAGGGCGATTTCTATATTAACTTAATGAAAGCACTGCATTGCATTTTATGGATAGCTTTGAGGCTCATAGAAGGCTCTAAAGCTGACTATCCGCGACGGAGGAACCCAAATGCATGGTTTAGAACCACTTATAAGGAAAGCCGCTAACTATTTCGGAGTCTGAGTGGCTCAACCGGTTAGCGCTTGCGCTCGGCTTGGTCAATGACATTCATTATGTGCTGGGTGTCGTGGGTTCGATCCCACCCAGAGGCAGAATCTGGCGCCCTGCTCTAGCCCGAGCCAATTCTTTCCCTCTCTCCTCTGATGCCATATGACCTGAGCAGTTGATGCGTTTTTGAACTCCAAAAATTATAATATTCTGTCTTTACGTATCTTCTGGAATGATGAACGGAATCTGACACAGTAGTAGCACGCACTTCATGCCATAAATGTCCTATATTCCATAATATGGCTCGCTGGTGAGCTCCGGATCTTCTAAACAGACAGTTGTTGGAGACAACCTCTCCTGACAGCCACACGTAAACCAGCTTGCGCAATTCGAGATAATACTCCGGTGTTGTGTAGAGGCGCTGAAGTCATTGTGCAAACGCAACTGTTATTTGTGACCAGAAAGTTATAATCTGCTTCGCAAATAAGAATCACAATGCTGAAGGTAAAAAGGCAGTGATAAAGTACCTGGCCTAAACAGCAAAACCATCCACCTTTCAGTTAGGTAGGCTAAAGTTTCCGACAGAGGCTATGAAGAGCTCGGCTCGATACCAAGCCTCCCCAATTTCTCATTCCTGAAAGCTGGATGGTATTCGAGCGCCTGAATCTGAAAGATTCTGACATGAAATGGCTCCATTGAGAAGCTGGTGACTGGTATAGCTTCCCCTGTTTCAAGGTATTCCAGAACTTACTGTCGTGAATGGTCCCACAGAACGTGGTGTAAGCTGGTGGAAGATTTCTTGAGCCACCTAAAGGGTAAAAATATGAAACAGGATCTTCTTTTATCAGTACCAGAGCTCTTAAATAGTTCGCAGGAGAATAGGGAGAAGCATTTGCCTCACGACGTTCTCCAGCGATAGTTACTAGACAAAGGTCGCCTCCGGAAGGCATTCCTGTTCTGTCGGGATTTAGAGTACTAGGGTGCTGAATCATTTAATTTCAGGTCTTTTGGGAATAACATGTATTTGTATTGCGCTACAAATACATCTGACAAGTAGATGCCTGCATGTTAAATCCCACCTACCGCTCTTATACGCACGCACATGCCAGGCTGTCTTTACTGGTAGGTTATGCACCCCTTTCATCCCAATTTAACAAGTGGAGACTGCAACGCCGGGTGGCCAATTGCGCCCGAAACATGAAATATTTAACCGTTTTGAGGCGATCTTTCCCGCTGTTGTAGACGCTTGGAATGTGGCTCATTGAAATCAGAATTGAATATATAATGGAAAAAAGTGGGTTCGAATCTGAAAAGTAAAAATATTTTTTGAACGACCCTGCTGTAAGCTCATCGAACTTTTTCTTTGCGGGCTGTCCAAGCTTTACTTGATCGTTGTATCTTTAATTTTTATGTGGGTTTGCGGGCATGTCTCACCCATATTTCTGTTTTCCATAACAATGCAGTGCAGTTTGCCATAGGTTGGTGTGAGGTTGGTCCAGTTTTGAGGTTCACTGGCCTTTGGCATCTGGTCAAGAGCGTTCGTTCATCCAGTCGCCATTTTTCATTCGTACAAATACATAGTCACTTTGTATCTGATGGACTTTCACGCCCTTGAGAACGTTTCGATCACATTTGGATATAGGTACATTGCCGGAGCCGGAGTCGGAGCCGGAGCCGGTCGGAGCCGACTATTTTGCCCGGAGCCGGAGCCGGAGCCGGAGCCGTTAGGACACTTGAACCCGGAGCCGGAGCCGGAGCCGGAGCCGAAATCATAACCTCGACCGGAGCCGGAGCCGGAGCCGTCCAAAATTGTATCGGCCCGCATCCCTGCTTCTGACATACCGTGGGCTCACGGTAGAGGGAAGAAAATGCAAAAACTGGGCTGATCCCAAAATTTTGGGAGGGACATCTCCCTTGGTTCGTAAGCCAAGGGACACGTTCCCTCCCCGCTATGATGATGAGACGTAATATATGGTGTCAGGTGGCCGTCGGGGGCTTGAGATGTTGTTCCAGCCTTTCCGATGATTCGTCGAGTTCCTAAATGTTTCTGGAGTTGAGCCTGTAAGCTTCAGATTCTGGACTTTTCCCTTGAAACCAACAGGCTTCAGCGCAGATTTCACGTGGTGTAGAATTGACCAAAGTTAGATCGATAGGAATTAACAAAAAAACTTGAGCAGTCATTGGATCCATGCGTCTATATACCGTGATTGGATCAGGAAGTTTGATCGTGGCCTCTACTTTGATATTTAATTATCAGTGTTGGTTTCTTTTGATCTAAATTATATAAATCAGCCTTGTGGGATTCCAAATCATGCTTTTTTCAAAGCAACTACTAAAATACGCAAATTTTTCAGATATTTAGCCAGTAACTTACAAAATATAAAACACGTTTCTATGCACACCTTTTCGTGTGCCCCTGTACTCTCTAGGTTTGGTAATTTTGTTCAGACACAGCCAGGCGCAGCCGCCGTCTCCGGCTCCGCGCGCAAGCGTCTGGTCGTATGTGCCGTTTCCCCTCACCAGCAAGAGCCAAGTGCGGCCGGAGGGAACCAGCGGCGGAGAGAGCCCAGCGTCCAGCTGGGCGGGATTCCGAGCCAGCAGGTCCAGTCTTCCGGCCCGATGCGGCGACCAGATTGGAGTGAGCGGCGTGAAATGAAGAGGAGGTCGGCTGATGTCGCTGGATTGCCTCACAGCTCCAGTCGAGGAATGCGATACCAACAAGCGGCGTCGGGCCCTGGCCACTGACCGCTTCCGCCCGAGATCTCACTGGAATGGTGCGATTGGAGATCTACCTCCTCTGAGCATCACTCGGCCAGGGGAAGTTTCGCGGATAGGCATTAATAAGAATAATAATGTTAGAATAGAGAAGTATGATACGAAGTGTGCATGCGAAGAAAAGTAGCCTTGTGATGTTAATATGGGTATGTCGACGAACCCCCAGAATATAATCTCAATTGTTAACGCATTCCAAGGGAATTCTATGTCATTAATTCAGGGAGGTCTTGAATCCAGGGATCTCGATCCATGCCAGGAACGCACCTTACTCGTTAGGTCCAATGCCTACACGTTGCTGCAAAACGGTGCGTGATATATTCCGAGAATGCCTGTTTCTGGAATCAGTTGCTATAACGGAAAAGTTCGGCCTAGTTCTGAATCTGGCCTCAAAAGTGGTGGAAAAGTGGCAAATTTGCATTCAAGGGCATGCCTAGAAGATCAAAAAGGTGGCTACCCTTTGTGGCAACACGCATTGATTAGTCTCATATTCAAAAGAAGTGGTCACGTCGCATAATCGAACACTTCTCCCTACCAGGGGCGTGCCTCAGACAGGTGGGGTGAGGGGAGGGGGTGGCAACCTCGGGCTGCCTTTTTCAGGAGTGATATAAACGCTAACAACGGATGACACATTTACATGGAAAGCGCGACAAAACTAAATCACATGTCACCAGTGGCGGATCCAGGACTTGATTGGGGGAGGGGACAAGGGGGCTCGAGCCTCCCCCGCCATTGTCTCGGAATAGCCTCCAGCTATTCATTCACAATGGGCCTTCGGGCATTTTGGGGTCTTCGATCCCCTAGCCCCACTTGTATCCGCCGCTGCCTGTAGTGAGGCCTCATGTTTAGACCGAATTATTCGGCAAAAGTGAATAAAAGCCGCACAAAGTTTTCTTAAGGCCGCACCAAGGTCATCATGGGCGGGAGGTCAGCTTCATTGGTAAATCCCCGTGGCGTGGCTAAGTCTCTGTGCACTCATTCAATCCAGGCGCGGATCCAGGGAGTGGGGGCGCCCCCGCCTCTGCCCCCGCCTCCATTTGGTTGCTTCGCACCAGTTTTTCCATCATGAAAAGTACTGACGTCATCCCATTGCCAAAATGATCTGCTCTAATAATGATAACGTCGGACTCTTCTTGACATCCAACGAGAAGATGCGTTTTTGAGCCCCACCCAGGACCGCAAAATCGGGTAAAATTTATCAGCATCAGAGCGCCTCAAGGAAATCGATCCCAAGTATTTTCCACCCACAATCACAGCAGGGACATTGAGAATTAGGCCAGAGCCCAATATTCTGCCAGCTGACCTGATCGTAATTACTCTGACCATAAACTACCCAATCTATTATTTTACACGTATAGTATCGGTTGTTCGAACATTGGTTATATTGAACAAAGACCTATTTTTATCAAGCCACCGCAAAATATTCCCATAGCCAAAGCATTAGTCCAGCATAGGCGGATCCAGGGGGGCAAGGGGGCACGTGCCCACCGATTGACCCTCTCGGCGCCCCCTGAAATGATCACGGCGCCCCTGAAAGGTGATGGCTCCCCTGAAATCTGATAGGTTTTCCGTTCAAAAGTGGCTCCCCCGGGGCCGGATGGCGCCTCCCCCTGGAAGGTGCCCCCCATCGACAATCCTGGATCCGCCTATGTGGTCCAGAACATCAATACCCAGCTAATGCGCCTCCGGTAGAGTCAATAGTCTGGTGTTTGTAATCAGCTACCACGGGTCTGGTATTCCTTTCTCATCCAACGGGGTTATATGTGGATACTTTAATACGCGCATTGACGGGGAGGGGGCGGGTACCCGCCCCTCCCTCGGGTTTTTCGGAGATAGGAGAAAGACGGCGGCGCGTAGCGCCGCCGTACTTGGCATACCTTTTCCGTCATCATTTTTACAAATTCTTTGAAAATTTTAAGGTTAGGTCATCCAAGGTCAGGTCACCAGTACAGGTCAAGTGACCCGACCTAAAAAAAGTTTAAGATAGGATAAGTCGGAGCAGGGTGAACTTATCCGATTGAAACTCATATCACATAATGGCCCCACCGAGTTCTCTAAAATATGTTCCGGTATTTTTGATATCAATGACCTAAGGTCAGGTACGAGCATGGGAAAGGGGACGGGGGAGGTCCCCCGGAACCAGGGGCGCCCCAAATTGGCCAATGGTCATTAACCGCGCCCACCGGGGTCGGCCACCCCCCACCGGGGGACGATGGCCCCCTCAACCGAAAAAGGGCGTTAGCGCAAATCGCAAAGTGCAATAGAAAGCAATTCAGTAGAAACATGTAAGTGCCAGGTCAATGGTGACCCAGAGGTCAAATTATTCAAGATCGGCTATTTCACTCAAATATGCAATGATTAAGCAAACGGGCAAACTCTTATGTCATTAGAGCTATTGAGGCCTGGTAAAGTACATTTGATAGCAAATTGCCCGTACTTTTCCACTATGTGAAACTAAAGACCTCAGGCCAGTGGTTTGACCGCCAGAGGTCACCTCGTGACCTAATATACCTGAGGTTACGAAAGGTCAAAAAGTGACCTTGCCGTATATCAAATGAAAGCCAGTGACAAGACAAACACGATGGTGTTTGTTTCACCGCTCTAGCTCAATTAGGTCAAAGTTATTGTCAAAATACTGTTTTTGACCTCCGGTGACCTATGGCCTTGGAAAAGTCAAAGGCAAATATGACCCCTGGGATCCGTGGAAGGGTGTCCAAAAACGTTGTTCTGAGCAGTCTGAGTATTTGCAATCATTTTTGTGGCTTTTATATCATGAAATAGCTTTCCCCATGCTTTTCAATGGGAGAGGTCGCCTGTGACCTGACCTCAGGCACGAAATCGAAAAATCCCGGATATACACCTTGTAGACCCTGGAGGGGTCATAAAGTGTAGGAAGTTTCAAATCGATCGACTTTGAAATGTAGCTCTTACAGAGCTCTAAAGTGAAGTAGGTGACCTTGTTGATCTCGTCTGGTGACCTGACCTTGGGTACCCGGGGTAAAAATTTCAGGATGATGGGAAAATGATGCGTGAGAGGTAGAGCCCTCAACCGCGGTCTGCGCCTCGTCGTTTTCTGCTATCCCGGAAAAACCTTAGGGGCCATCGATGGCCCCGGTGGGGAGGGTTAAGGCTGTCAGGTACCGAATATGCTCAAAATTCGCCTCCCCAGTCAACACCAGGGTCCCCCCTGCAAAATTCTGTGGCAGCGCCCCTGGGTACGAGGCGTGACCTCTCCATTGGATATACATGGGAAAAATGATTTTTACGGAATAACTCAGTAACAGATGGTGATAGAGCATTTATTTTGGCTGCATTAGACTCGCCTAAGCTTTGCAGTTCTAATGACATGCATTTTATATAATTTGACCCTGACCTGACCTCATGTCAGGTCAAATTCTTGATTTGACCTAGCAAGGTCAAATTATATACCATTCGATTCGGCTTGCTGAAAGGATTCATATAGTTTAAGTCGTTTTGCTCTATCTTTACTTGTTCAGATGTAATGGCCGAAAAACTGAATTTACATGTTATCCCTATTACGGCATGTTTTGATCTCTCGTGACCTTAAATGTGACCTGACAAAAAAATGTTTCAAATATTTTCGATGGAGAAGTGGATGGCCAGCCCAACGCCGTTTACCGTTTTTCGCTACCTACCGTGGTTCTCGAGATCTTAGGGGGTGGGTACCCGCTCCCCCGTCAATGCGAAGGTGGCTAAGACCCCCGTCAATGCGCGTATTAACGACCAATGGCCTCAAAACTACCCATCTTCGGATCGTTAGCGGTTCATCTGTTTTTACCATATCGAAATGAAAAATTCACTCATCGTCTCAGAAAGCCCAAATAAAGGGTAAAAGATAGTGGTTGTTAAATGTAAAACATTTTGAACTATTTTAGCATGTATTCCTGATTTGTTCTACCGTGGTTATTTCCTGACGGGATTGTGATGGCCCAGTACTGGCACACTGACCACTACCAATGTCAACTGTGAATGAATGATCTGGGCCTTTCCATTCAGCCCTGGTGGCCAGTGTGTGTCCACCAGTGTGGCTCAAGTGCCAGTGTTGGGTCCGCAAACTCCTCAGATGACCAACCGGTGTGTCAGCGAATTCTGAGTCAGCTGAAGACCGCGACTCTCCCAGAAGCGGCCAGAGCTTACCTGAACGTCCGCGGCCGAAGGTCGGTGCCCCGCCCTTGGGTCTGCGTACAGCAGCATATAGTACCGTAACATGTGGCACCGAACAGCTGGGGAGCAGGGTTACGTTGAAGGAGTGTTTATTTTATGTTTTATCTATACGTTGTTCTCCTCTCATTAGATTGCTGTCTCCCCTACTTTTCCCCAGCGATGGAACCGTAGACGAAGAGGCATGGAGACAGAGGCTTACGAATGTCCAGTATATTAGGCAGGCCCAATGTGTATTTCAAGCAATTTCTTTCCCGTCAACGCCATAGGGTTAATGGTTAATAATTTTGAATATTGGGGAGGACATGGCCTCCCTGCTCCCGTTCCTACTGGCTGCAGCATATCTGGGCCCATTAATATATGTTGATCAGACTATATTGCACAGTCGCTTCAAGCTGGATGACCGCAGTCGCCACGTTATAGTGTTTGCTACTGCCGTGGCTGTGCCACCCCAGGCAATGCCGTGCCGCCCCTGATCAGGACAACGTGTGAATATGGAGACACTGGTAGATGCAGGGCGGTCAAGAGACCTCGCCACCAACACTGGCCACTGAATCCAAGGCAGGAGGGGGCACTCTCAATGGGTTCATCTCGCCAGTGGGACATGTTTTAAAGGGACGTCTGATGGCAAATTTCAAAGCAATAGTTACTTTTGAAACTCTCTTACACTGACTTCCATAAGAACAGATACACATTTATTCCTCAAGATAAGTGCTAAACGCCGATCCTCAGCGACAGGCAAAGCCTGACGACAGGTGCTTATCAGAATGAAGATTTGGAGCTTTTTAGCTTCGTTTGTTTTAAATCATCGAAGAAACAAAACACACTCCGCTTTTTAACTGGAACAGTTTTTTTAGGACGCATGTCGGCAGAAAGTACAAGCCCTATTCTCCGGGAACACTTACATTACGAACGCAGAACAGTTTACAAATATATTTATGTTTGTATGGCACGAAATTGTTAGCGCACCTATAGTGACGACTGAACAGACGGTATCAAGACACAGACCTGTTCAGATATAGGTAATCGGACTCATTGAACATGTCGGGGATCTCGCATTTCACCCGTTTAAGTATAAATTACCCGGAAGCTTTTTTTATTTTTTGACGCACATACTCAGAAGTCTTGAATTAGAGAAAGGTCTCATAATCTCATAAATTTATTTTGATGAGAAAACGGTATGTTATCCTCTTAGGGTATGAAAAAAGGAGCATTAATTCAGGCCAAGAGCTGCTAACATTTTTCCTAGCCCATATGGTGGGTGGCGTACAATTGATTGACACATTTGTAACCCTATATTTTCCTAATTCTACTAATACACACATGTTTCATTAAATTCTTCCATCTTCACCTACTGTGTTAAATGGCATTGCCAAGGGCAGGCGATTTCTATTTTTCCATATTCTATCGGTATGTCGGAGATTGGCATGTCCTTATCATCAACGACTGTAATCGTTATGGCAAAGACAATAAAGCGAGAAAAACGAACCAGCATCAATGGTTTCGTTATTGCTCTGCCTGTGCCGCTGTTGGGGCTTATGCCCTCTCTTGCTCTTCAGCCAAATTCCCTCAAACCGAGTTGTAGAAAATGATTAAAGGGTGAGATGGATGTGGCGATCAATTCAGTGTGAGGCTGCTAGGGTCGCTAGTTGCTGGTGATATAGTCATTTCATGAGCTAAAAAGGGGCATTATTCTGGCTTGAGTCAGAAAATAAAGACCTACAAAGCAAAAAAGATCTAAAGGCTTTAGATAAACTCGGGTCTATGAGTATATAACTATATTTAGAGTTTTAAACTAATGTTGCTGTGTTAAGTATATTACGCTGTCGAGCCGGGTGCACGCCGCATACGGTAATTGGAGACAAATAACTCGTAAGCACTTATGATGTAACACACATAATCGTTAGCAGATGTCCATGGTTGTATGCACTTGTGAGTGTAACTTCGGAACTTCGAGCATTAATTCTTACGAACATTAGCCCACGCTTATGAAAATTAGGCATGAGAACATCTGTGATTACTAGCATTTGTTCTTGAGCCGCCGCACACACGTGTAGTCACGTCGTGTTCGTCTAGACAGGAAGTCAACAGCACCACTGTTGGCTCGACTCTGAAAGTGACGGACTTTTTTACCTGAGCTACGGCACGTCCGACGCGCCAACATTTCTGGCATCGAGTTCCTGTTTCAGGATGGACCAAGGATTACAGAATGTCCACGTAGAATCCGACAGTAACCATACCGTCCGCAGATCAGAAGAGAACTGCGAGGAATCAAGCCAGACAAAATCAAATGAAAAAAATTTAAACGTATTAGGATTAGAATTTTTCAGAGAGAAGGGAATATATCGAAGCTACAGAATCAAGCAAACCTACCAGTCCCGGGCTACCAATAAAACCTGAAAAGAGAATTTAACATTTCAAAATAAGCTGTATTTTTATTTTGTTAGCACCACTGCCCACGGGCACACTTGCCCACTTGCAGGGAGTATTGGCGTGAGTACGTAATGATCGTCTCCACTGGGTTAGATCGGACATGGAAGGCGATTACCCTCCGTGGGAATTGCACCCACGGTAATCCATGTTGTTCGATCTGAAGACGGACAATGAAGCCACTAGGCTACCCGGCCCCCAAGTCTTCCAAAATATGGCAAAACCTTTGTACCAAATACCCTTGACCAATGTACGCTCAGGAACACCAGAAGGAAGCCAAATCTCGCTTTTGCTGTTCGTATTATTCATTAACGATCTCCCGGAAAAAATTCCGACCAATTTGCTACTATTCACTGATGATGTAGAACTGTATCATAAAATTTCGTACCTGCACGATTAACCGGCCACCCCAACAAAAAGTAGCCAAACAAACAAAAAGCGCGATAGAGAACCAGTAGTGCCAGGCAATGGTACCCAGAGGCAAATAGGCAAGATCGGCATTCACCAAAAAGATGACAAACGGCAACAGCATAGAGCAGAGGCCAAAGTACATTAACAAACCAGTACTCCGCAACGAAAACCCCCAGGGGAGAGGACCGACCAATAGACCAAGACGAAAGGCAAAAACCCATACAAAAAAGCCAGGACAAACAAAACATGGTTGTCAGCGCCCAGCTAATAGGCAAAGATGCCAAAAACGTTTTACCCGGGACGAGACCTGGAAAACACAAAAACCCCGGGATCCGAAAGGGCAAAAACGTGTCGACAGCGAGTATTCAATCAGTGGCTTTTATATCATGAAACAACTTTTCCCTATGCTTTTCCAATGGGAGAGGTCGCCTCGTGACCTGACCTCAGGCACGAAATCGAAAAATCCCGGATATACACCTTGTAGACCCTGAGGGGTTATGAAGTGTAGGAAGTTTCAAATCGATCACTTAAATGTAGCTCTACAGAGCTCTAAAGTGAAGTGAGGTGACCTTTGACCTCGTCTGGTGACCTGACCTTGGGACCCGGGGTAAAAAATTTCAGGGATATGGGTAAATGATGCAGTGAGAGTAGAGCCCTCAACTGCGGTGCTGCGCCTCGTCGTTTTTCTGCTATCCCGGAAAAACCTTAGGGGCCACGATGGCCCCCGGTGGGGCGAGGGTTAAAATTACTTCAAAGTGACCTACACCACCTTGATAACTGGTCAAAGTTCTGAAAATTGGAACTCAACCTATTTAAATTTCAGTCTTTTAGGATAACGCTCAGAAAAAACCGGCCCTGGCTTCTTACACCATTCAAAATTCAACGTTGGAGTACGTACATAAAACATGGGATCTTGGAGCTTGGCTTGATATAAAATTGGCATTTGGTGATCACATAGACTTCACCGTTAGCAAGGCAAATAGAATGCTTGGAATTTTGATACCCTTTCTCCAGACCGGGAGATCAGCGGGAGGATTGCATACCGGGCCTATACTTGAAGCTTATTTCGGCAACATTTGATAATTTTTTAAATAGATCTGGGCCTCACTACTTTTTTCAAGGGGTAAACAATTACGTCGTAGCAGCGACCCATGGGGGAGGCGAAAAAAAACATCTGAAAGAATGGCAACGAACAGTTCACCCGAAACCAGCTTGAGAACATGTTCGTAAGATGACGTCAGTGAGCGGGAAAAACTCTGAAATAATCTGCCGAGTGCCGAAATTTTGGAGGGACATCCCCTGGTTCGCTAAGTGTTGGGAAATATCCCACTACCCCCCCCTTCATGCTTTCGACGCCAACGACCACGATCGACCTTCCAATCTTGTTCTCTCCTGTTAACGTCACAGGGTTAAGCTACACGTTCATCATATAACTGGAACACCGTAGAGGGTATATACCTTAGTGCTCTGCAATCGTCCGATCGCATTTCCACCAATCAGGAGAGCCACTCGCTGCCCGTAAGACAGGTTCCCGCACCTGAAACAAGAAGGAAAGGGTAAGACAATGCCTCTAAGTCACTCTTGTTCCAGCGTAGGGGGGGATCAGACCTCTGTTTCCTCCTTGACACTCCGAGCTGACTTTAGTCATGGCCATCATCATCAATAAAGCGTTCTTGTTGGTATTCATGCGACAATATTACCTCAGCACACAAGGGGTTCTGGATACTCAGTGAGCATGCATTAATGTATGCATGTACATACGTACCAATAGCGTCTGTGGGTAAAGACTATCACAGCTGCATTCCAGATCGTAGCTTCACATCTTTCCGGCGTTTACCTTTAACCATGGATCGCACACGAAACTTTAACAACGGCGCCGCGCTCGAACGAAAAGATAATGGGTCACGTACTCAGCCATTTACCGAGTCAACAGCCGGGATTACACGGGTGCCGATTAAAACCCGTCACGTTTCGGCCCAGCGCCCGGCCAATACATCACTATTGTGCTTTTCCACGGCAAGAAAACTTACGAACCCTGAATACTGAACCCATTGGAGGCCATTGGTGGGCTAAAGCCTAGCTGGAAAGAGCGGAAACTACATAGATCCTGAGCCGTTAAAGGGAATGTGGCTCCTTGGTCGAATCCTGGAATTCAGTGCAATTAGGCGCACTTTTAGCCGAAAATAATGAAACCACTCATAATTTCTCTGAAAAATGTACAATAAGCTCAATATTTTGATTTTTGAAATACTCCTCTAGAAAAAGAAATAAATATCAGTCTGTGGATGATGTCATGATCTGGCAACCACTACCATACTAGAAAAGGTTCAAGGACTTCGATTGGCTGATGCTCATCGTGACGTCAGCATATGTCGTCACACCAGCAGCTCACAACAATGGCCGCCCGGTGGGGGGCTGATGAGGGGGCTGGTTTCATGTAGGTTTTAGCTTTTTTTCTACGGAAATATCGAGTTCCAATACAAATGATATATGGAGTGCCGGGTTTTCCAACTTGCTTTACAACTTGGCTATCTCAGTTAAAATCACGTTATGAAGGTGCCACATTCCCTTTAAAAGCAGTTGTCTGATTTCTGACACGTCCAGTGTATTTACATTTTGAAATGAAAGCGTGCCTTTGTGTAGCGATTCCAACCTCTTGTTTTGGGAGGGGTTTAAAGACACACCAACTGCTGAGGTCATATGGTGCGGGATGGGGAAGGGCAATGAGCTAGGCTTGAGCTAGGGCATGGTGCCAAATAATGCTTCTGGGTGGGCTCGAACCCACGACACCCTGCACATACAGAATGTTGTACGCCGAGCCGAGAGAGTGCGCTAACCGACTCGGCCACCTGAGCCCCGATTCCAACCTCCTGGATTCCCTATTTTCCCAATAAGCTACGTTGTCAGTCCCAGAAGATATCCAGGAGTGGGCGCAGCTCCCAAACTTTTGGAACCGCTACCTCTATTTCTGCACCTCGGCTAACTTAACCCCCCCGGGCCCCCGGGGGCCAGAGGCCCCCAACAAAAAGGGCGTGCCAAATCAAACAAAAAGCCAATAGTAAAAATACCATGTTTAGTCAGGCAATGGTGACCTCCAGAGGTCAAATAGGTCAAGATCAGCTATTTCACTCAAATATGCAATGATGACAAACGGGCATAACTCTATGTCATTAGACTATAGGCCGGTAAATACATTATAGCAAATTGCCAGTACTTCCGCTATGTGGAACGTAAAGACCCCCCCAGTGGTTGACCTCCAGAGGTCACCTCGACCTAATATAACCGAGGTCACGAAGGTCAGAAAGACCCCGTATACAAATGAAACCAGACAAACAAACACGAGTGTTTGTTCACCGCTCACTAATTAGGTCAAAGTATGCCAAAATACTGTTTTACCCGGAGGATGACCTGAAAAGTCAAAGGAAAAAACCCCGGGATCGGAAAGGGTGTCCAAAAACGTTGTTCGACAGTCGATATTTCAATCATTTTGTGGCTTATATCAGAAACAACTTCCCATGCTTTCAATGGGAGAGGTGCCCGGACCGACCTCAGGGCCGAAATCAAAAATCCCGGATATACACCTAGACCGGAGGGTAGAGTAGAAAGTTTCAAATCGATCGACTAAATGTGCCTACAACCTAAAGGGAGGAGGTACCTGACCTCGTCGGACGACCGGTACCCGTAAAAATTAGATGATGGAAAATGATGCGTGGGGAGCCCTCAACGCGGTGCTGCGCCCGTCGTTTTCTGCTATCCCGGAAAAACCTAGGGGATCGGCCCCGTGGGCGAGGGTTAAACTGCTACCGCTACTAATGCGACATTTTCAAGTCGCAAAACTACTACCAACTACTCCGTTATCGCTGCTTTTATTCTAAAGTGCTTGTAAAAAATTACCCCAGAAAATTCCGTCGTTTCTTTTATAATAAATATCAAGGAGAGATACCGCTTCAGAATAAAAGTAAAAGTTTTATTGCGAATAAGTTTTATTGCAAGATATGCAAACAAAATCCCACAAAAACATACAATATTACAATCACATTCTTCTTGTTTGGCTTATGGAGAAAAGCATTCCTATCAATTACTTAATCTCTTTTGGGCGGCGGTTCTCTTAACACGCGCCCCATTGGGGGCGAAATTCGCCCCCTCCTGGTTTTCCCTAGATAGCTCAAAAACAAAGAGACGCAGAAAAACGAAACTTACGGTACCTTATGCCTGATTAATTTTAAACACCTGAACAAATTTTTGAGTTAAGGTCATGTCAGGTCAAGCAGCTATTCAGGGTCAAGTGACACGACCTCAAAACCTAAAATTAATGAGTTTGAGGCAGCGCCCAGAGAACATTAGCGAACCAATCAGTTTGAAACTTCCACAATATGATAAGGTTATTAGGGCATACAAAGCTGCTATCTCGGAATTTTGATATTGTTGACCTAAGGGGGGTCAATTTTTTGGTCACCCCATTATAAGTCTATGGTGAAAAATAGAATGGGCTCGTTTTCAGTAAATACAGGATTGATAAAGCTGAAAATCCTCAAACCGTCTATTCTTACCACGATCTTGACCATCAAGTTGGGGTTTTGTGCATCTGACCTCTCAAAGGTCATATCAGGTCACGGGAGCAGAGAGTGATTGTTTTGCCAATAACTTCTCACTGAATTGAGATAAAGCTCCCATTTTGCTTGCATTGTGCTTATATTGTCACGGGGAATCGATTGATATGCAACATGACCATACCAGGTCAATATGTGACCCTGACCGCTCGAGGTCAGGTCATTTTGACTATTTGACCTAGCAAAGCCATATTATACATCATTTGATTCACCGCGATGAGAGAAATCCAATGATGCGTAAAGATTTGCTCAAGCTCCCCTGAAGGCAGATCTAGAGAGGAAAACGTCACTGCCCTGTTGTAAGCCTATGGAGCCTTCTTTGACCTATGCTGACCTAAATATTGACCTGACATAAAAAATTCTTCGTATAAAATATATTTGTCTTGCCAAGAGCTTTCGAACACCACCGATAATTTTCCTTTAGCTTTCGTGGTGAACGAGATACGGAGGGGCGAAAAACGCCCCCAGCGGTGCGCGTTATGCAAGGGACCCCAGCGGGGCGCGTGTTAAATGGCTGTCGGATTCGTTAGCGGTTCTGAGTTGGGGTCCGCTACTCGCCACTCCACAAGCAGCGGAGAAGTGTACTTTATTAGCGGACCGCCCGGTCTTACAGTACAGATGTCCTCGAGCCCCTGTGTAATGTGCTAGAGGAGCGTGACATGTTCGCCGAATATGTTCATACCTGGAACAGTCACGGAGGAACGTCCGAAATTAAGGAAGGGGGCACATGGGGCTTTTCAACCCATTTCTTTCCAGTCAACGCCATAAGGTAGCGTTAAGAAGTATGATTTAAGAGAGCACCGTTCCCAGGTGCCCCCTCCAGTTCCACTGCCACTGACTTGGATTGATTTACAGGATGAAGAGAGCGTAAGACGTAAGACAAGCACATTTGCCCTGCCCTTCAGACCAAGTATGTAGCAGGGCTTTGTTCAGGATCGTCCCGCACTTAGGTGATAAAAAACACAGTCGGAAGCCGTGCCTTCCAGAAGTTCAAGGCTCAAACCCGACAACAAGACGAGTTGACGACTGCCCACAAGCCTCGAATGATCTACAGCCGGTGAGCTGCCTCTTTGCCCGGATATCCCGTGACCACAGATGCCAAGCATCCTGGACGTGGAAAAACACTGCACTTATATCCACTCCCAAAACAGTGTATTTGCATTTTGAGACTCTATATATAGATATTTCCATGGGCACACACCTACCTACGTTCTCACTCTTCCACAGGCTGAAATTTAGTTACCCACTGACCGATCTAAATAATGCCGGCCAACAAGTTCAGCTCCAACTTGACACGCCCATTGACGAAGGGGGCGGGTACCCGCCCCCTCGGGTTTTTCGGAGATAGCAGAAAAACTGCGGCGCGAAGCGCCGCCGTACTTTCCAAACCTTTTCCTCAACATTTTTACAACTTTTGCGAAAATTTTAAGGTTGGGTCATCTCGGGTCAGGTCATCAGTACCGGTCAAGTGACCTGGCCTAAAAAAGTTTAAGATAGCATAAGTCGGAGCAGGGTGAACTTATCCGCTTGAAACGCATCACATAATGGGCCCACCAAGTTCTCTAAAAGATTTTCCGGTATTTTTGCGATTGATGACCTAAGGTCAGGTACGAGGCATGACCTCTCCATTGGAAATACGTGGGAAAATGGTTTTTACCGAATAACTCAGTAACGGATGGTGATAGAGCGTTTATTTTAGCTTCATTAGACTCGCCTTGGCTTTGCAGTTCTAATGATAAGCATTTTATATATTTTGACCCCGACTTGACCTCAGGTCAGGTCAAATCCTTGATTTTGCCTAGCAAGGTCAATTTATACACCATTAGATTCGGCTTGCTGCGAGGATTCATATAGTTCAAGTCGTTTTGCTGCATCTTTACTTGTTCAGATGTAACGACCGAAAAACCTAATTTACATGCTATCCTTATGACGGCATGTTTTGACCTCTCGTGAACTGACAAAAAAATGGTCCAAATATTTTCGATGGAGACGTAGATGGGCTATCAAACGCCGTTTACCGTTTTTCGCTACCTACCGTGGTTCTCGAGATCTTAGGGGGGCGGGTACCCGCCCCTCCTCGTCAAAAGCGAAGGTGGCTCAGACCCCCGTCAATGCGCGTGTTAATATTCATCCACAATATCTGACGATAATGATAATGATCCACAATTTCTGAAGATATTGAGGAGCATTGAAGAGCAGATGCACGCCGTCTGCTAGCGTTGGGTGGCGCGGCGTGCTCTGAGCAGCACGGCGGCGTGCTCTACTGGCCACCGGCCGTACTGGAGCCATTGTCCAGGCGCGGCACATGGCGGACAACACCGCCAGCACAGCACATGGCACACAGAGCGCCCACTCACCGCATGTCAGCTGTCAGATTCAAGGCCAGTCATGCCAGATGGACCTGACAGAGGATGACGGAAGGGCCGGCGATGTGATCTTCAACGACCGCTGAGTGTGACAGTGGGCGGTGTACACTGAGGATAACGTGACGTTTTGGTCACGCTCATTTGGAGGAGGCTGTCGCTCACCCACCGGATAGTTTTTAACGTCTTGACAGTTTTCTAAGATTCCTAAAAGCAATCCCAAAAATTGCAACAACATTTTCCCTCCAGGAAAAAATCTCTCAAAAACTACAATAAGTAAGAGACACCGCGCACACGCCACAGTAGTTACAGAGCGTCCTGCCTTTCTGCATGGGATAGGGGAGACACACGGCTGCAGCAAGCCATGCCGGAAACCGCAGCAAGACTAGCACGAGTGCACTACTACCATATATCATGAAAAGTGCACACCCACGCTAAAGAACCAAGTCGAGGTGCTAGAACAGAGGAGTGACAGTAGTCCCAGCTTCTGCAGCTCCCGCTTGCCCACTGTTCATCCTCACTACCTCTGTTCCTGGCCTGGGCCTCCTCAGTAAGCAGTCCCACCTTGGCGAGACGCATACTAATCCTGCCCGCCAGTGCGATTGGGGTCGGAGCGGCGGCGCACCTGTTGACGGCGGCCGCTCTGTTTGGCGGTTTCGCTTGTGTACGCTGCGCTGGCAACGTTGACACATTAGTCCGGCCGGACCGGCACCGGGCACGCACACCCGCTGCCTAATTGGTGGCCCTACAGCAGCGTGATCGAGCGCTGTTTACACCATGGCCGCGTGTCCGGAATGCGAATCGAGGTCAGCCTCGACAGCCACTACCTGAGCTTCCCGTGCTGACCCTGTAATCTCGCGCCCAGCTAAATCAAGCGACACGCACCTCAGAGCAAACGGACCGGTCCCGGCCGCCCGTCGGTCCCATCCGTCAACCGAGCGGACCTCACACAACAACGTCCCTCAAACAAATTTGCCAGCCGCTTGTTGACGGTTCTGCCGCTGTGATTCCGCCAGGGGCCACATCTCATGGGCCGGCACGGAGCGCGTTCAGTGAACCGATCACTGGAATGCATTTCCGCCGTCGCGCCGCGCCGCGCCGCGCAGGTGTCCGCTCCGGAGCAACCAAGCCGCGCCGCAATCAAACCAGCCCGCGCTGCGGCCGCGCATCACGCCATGAACTGCCGCGATCCTGTCTTATGTCCGGCGGCTGCCGCTGGCCGGTAATTTAGACGCGGCCGCCGCGAGCTGCCTGCGCGCTCTCGCTGCCCTCTCGCGCAGATAACGCGCGTCACGTGACGCCGCCAACGACGCCGCGCCGCTGTCATGTGACCGCCGCGGGGTGAACACCTGCACGCTTGGAGCGGCGGCGCGAGGGTCAGGAATTTGATACAACGACGCGACGCGATGAGAGGAGGACGGAGCAGAGTGGATAGATGGCGGACGCGGGCGCGGCGGGGAGGACGGCCCGGGGACGCCGCAGAAACAACGCCAGACGGGTATACATCACAGGCGGAGTGAATGACGGGGAGAACTGCACTGGCGGATTCAAGGGAGCAGAGGTGCCCTGAGCCTCCTCTAAAGCCGATAATAGCATCTTTTGGCCCCTCCCCCAAAGGAATTCAATTTTGGCCTTTTTTCTTTAAAAATCATGTTTTCGCGATTTTTCACAATTCAGTCCCCCTCCCAAAAAAGGTCGGTTTCGCCCCCTCAAAAAGTTGCTCCTGGGTCCACCAATGAAGAACTGGGTGGCAAACAGGGGCGCAACTTTATGTTTTCGATTGGGGGGCACCCGACTCGAAAGGGGGCCCGTACATGATGGTGGCCCGTAGGTGGCGCGGCCCCGGTGGGCCGGGTTAATGGAAAAGGGACCGAAAAAACGTTTTTCGACCGTTTGCTGTCGAAAACTGGTTGCAAAGGTTAAATAACAATTTTTAGCGCACTATTCGTCACGGTTCATGATTTGCACAATTTAGCCCAAAAAGTAGTCAGAAGACCCAATCTTTCGAACGAGCTGCCAAAGTATGTAAGGATATTGGACAAGTAGGTGTCTACTTACCGTCTTCGTCGTCCACGCGGATGCTCTCCTCCGGAGGTACAACGGGATCAGCCCCGCACGACGCAGGAGGGATGGATGCTGGAAGGTCTTTTAGCAAACGGGATCCGGCCGGTGGCCTGGCTGAGGAGGGCAGTGATCAGGAAAATAAGGATTGTAATTACAACCTTACTTTACCGTTTTGCTGGAAGCTATATAGGATTGCAATTTTACCTTTTGCAATCCTACATTGCAATTTTCCGAGTTAGTTTTAAATTCGGGTTTTAATTTTTTGCGGTCGATAGATGAAGGTAGCTTGCATAGTACCAAAAATAGTAGTGACATGAACTACTTTAAGTGGACGCGTAAGTTGCTAGAGATTAGATGCAAATATGATCGGGGTCATTTCATAACAGTTTGCAAAATTAGCAAGACGATTCTAGATTAAAAGGTTACCTGAAAAAAGTTTGGGTGGTTTTGCCAGAGCAGCCTTCCGATCTTGAATGTTCTTTGTTTTACGCTTTTGTGCACCCGATTTATGTTTATACTGTCAAACCATTTTAACATTCACACCTGGAACGAAATCGCATTATCACGAATAATTTGATACAAATGGAAGGCAGAGATCGAAGTGCAAAATTCCTTCATCAGCAGGTAAATCGAACCTACTGATATTTATGTTACATGATCAAGACACCTTTTTCTGATCCATTCACCTTGCCAGTTCAATGACATTTTTACAACACTGGGTACCGGTCAAGGGGTTCTATGAAAAGGTAGTACTGCCTATTTCCCTTTATAATCCTCATATAGGATCAGTACAAAAGGAATAGGGGCCTAACATTTCTCACGTCCCATCCATCTCTCCCCGAATGTTCCAGGACGCATGGGACCGGCCGCACGTTGCCCGGGAAAACCACAGGGGGCCCACAAGCATGGCAGGGGGCCGGTTTCGGCAACAGGCAGCATGGATACACCGCCTGGGGCACGAAACTGCTAAACAATAAGGAATTCCTGCAAATACGCGACTAACACAACAATTTCAGTTCCTGCACGATATTCTTAGACCACAAGTGGTCCAGACAGACTACAGAGGGCCTGAGCACACCAAAGGGGCCGGGCGGACCACAGGAACCCAGACAACCATAGGAGCCCGGTAAGCCCACAAGGGGCCCAAGCAGACCACACACAGCCAGAATTTGTCTGGGCTCTGCCCGATATATGCTGGGCTTTGACCCGAGTACATGGGCTCAGCCCAGGTCCGGCTCCCGACCTTTGTTGTCATCCCCCGACCTAATGTTGGGCTCAGCCTGAGTCTATGTGGCTCAGCTATGAGTGTTATGGCTCGGGCAGAGCCCGGCCCAGCCCGCTCTGGGCCCGGTCGGAATTGCTGGCTGGGCAGCGGGCCGGGGCAGACCACACGGGGCCTGGACAGATGAAAGGACCCGGGCAGACCACAGGGACCCGAGCAGAACACAGGGGCGGGGCTAACCACAGAGGGGCCCCAGTCTGCAAAGTATGGCAGCAGACCCGACGAGTCCGCACCAGCCTTGTAGATTTTTTTGCAACACTAGCAGCCTAAGACTCACACCAAGCACTGGTGAGAAATTTCACTGATCCGGAAATTTCGATGTTTTTACCAGCTTCTCCCTTCTCAGAACTCCGTGGGTGTTTGATTTGAGCTCCCTCGCACCAGACGGCAAAAGTGGACATTTGTTGGCTCCAAAGTTTGCACCACCTGAAGGGTGTCCGCTAGGGGTGTCCAGATTTTGGTATTTTCGAAAAATCGTAGAAAGCCGTGGTTTTTACCACGGTTTCAAGCATTCTGAGTTCATTTATGCACATAAAATCAGATTTAAACAATATTTAAGGGTCGCGAATTTGATTTCAAAATGGAAATTTTGGCCATTTTGGGCCAAAATTGGGACAAAAGTGGGTATAACCAGACCGTTATGGAAAGTATCAATATAAATGCATGTTAATTGAATAGAATAGCTTATAAGCTTTCGTTTGATACCAGTTTTATATTAATATCACTATTGGCTGACTTTTTATAGGCGTTCAATCATACAGTTATGGTCCGTCTCTGAGCGCCACTGACCTAGCGCAGGTTCAATTCCAGCTGCAGGGCGTTCTACCGGAGGCAGGGAAAACGCTGCGACTGACTACTGTTTAGCGAAATGCCGCTGGTATTGCACCCAGATTTTCGAACTCACTTCACAATTAATTAACTACTTGACTATTGAATTAGCTAATTAATCGATTAATTCAGATATCAATTGATTAACCGCCAGGGGCGGCGCCACCTTCGCCCACGGGGGCAGATGGCCCCCTCTAACTCGAAAAATGGGCGTTAGCGCAAATCGCAAAGTGCAAAGAAAGCTCACGTGAATTCAGTAAGAAATACTTAGCATGTTTTAGTGCTCAGGTCAATGGTTGACCTCCAGAGGTCAAATAGGTCAAGATCGGCTATTTTCACCAAATATGCAATGATTAAGCAAACGGTCATAACTCTATGTCATTAGAGCTATTGAGGCCTGGTAAAGTACATTGATAGCAAATTGCCAGTACTTTTCCGCTATGTGGAACGTAAAGACCTCCCGCCAGTGGTTTGACCGCCAGAGGTCACCCGTGACCTAATAGACCTGAGGTCACAAAAGGTAAAAGTGACCTGCCGTATATCAAATGAAAGCCAGTGGCAGGACAAACACGATGGTGTTTGTTTCACCGCTCTAGCCAATTAGGTCAAAAGTTATTGTCAAAATACTGTTTTTGACCTATGGTGACCTTGGATGACCTTGGAAAAGTCAAAGGGCAAATATGACCCTGGGATCCTGAAAGGGTGTCCAAAAACATTGTTCGAGCAGTCTGAGTATTTGCAATCATTTTGTGGCTTTTATATCATGAAACAACTTTTCCAATGCTTTCCAATGGGAGAGGTCGCCTCGTGACCTGACCTCAGGGCACGAAATCGAAAAATCCGGATATACACCTTGTAGACCCTAGAGGGGTTATGAAGTGCAGGAAGTTTCAAATCGATCGACTTTGAAATGTAGCCTTACAGAGCCTAAAGGTGAAGTGAGGTGACCTTGGTTGACCTCGTCTGGTGACCTGACCTTGGTGACCCGGGAAAAATTAGGATGATGAAAAATGATGCAGTGAGAGGTAGAGCCCTCAACCGCGGTGCTGCGCCTCGTCGTTTTCTGCTATCCCGGAAAAACCTTAGGGGCATCGATGGCCCCCCGGTGGGGCGAGGGTTAAGCCCTGCACGTAAGCACAGTTAAAGCTAATGACGCACATTATGTTTTCAGGCTGGGACAGATAGTGCAGTCAATCAGGAAGTAAATAGCTGCGTTTCTGTCTGTTTGACCATTGTGTTTTGTATGGCATGGCCCAATCACAGTCAAGAGCCACATACGACTTGGCTGGGCACCCGTTACCAACCATAACGGGTGCAAAGTTTCCGAATTCCAGCCAGGTCCTGAGGCGTTTTCTCCAAGCCAAGCAAAACGCAGAAGGCGTCTATGAATACTATTGACGAAGCTAAGCAGTTTTGAAAGATGGTGCGCATCAAAACATTGCAGCACAGAGCTCATAAGGTAAAACTGACTAAGCTGTGGGAGACATGGAGGTGCTTGCAGAAAAGCAAGAGCGACGCCAGCTCTGACCGACGCGCGGTAACATAACATAACATAACATACATTTCATCGTTACACTGCAGTGAAATAAAAAGATGTTTGGCTCGATTGGAGCAAACGAGGTGTTTTGGAAGGCTCTTAACGAGCTGTGCGACATCGCGATACCTTATTCGCAGAAGGGATACTAGACGACAGGCTGCTGATGCTCGCTCCAAGCAGGAGGATATAAGTTTCTACCAAAATAAACGCGAAGACCTTGTCAGTAGGGCTGATAATCCCGGGATCGGGATCCCGGGATCCCGGGATTTTATTAATCCCGAATCCCGGGATTATATATTTCTGAATCCTGGGATCCCGATATTTTCCAACACTAAAAATAGCGTGGAAAGCGTCGTTGATAGTATTAAAAATCATTATAGAATCCAACAACATGCTACAGCGTTGTTTTATGCTCAATATTTTACCTACCTAAAATGTTCAAACACAAGCAAAAGCCAGGCTCTCCCTTCTGCACATACGTAGATTATACCTGGAATCGCTTCACAGCTCACACCGTGTCAGTTTCTCTGTTCGAGCTCGAGTCTGAAAAATAAAACAAAAAAGCATTTTTGAACGACCCTAACGAGACATGCATCGCGATCGAAAAGAACCAGACGCATGGATTTACTATATTACAATTGAACCCCGGGCAGTCACAACTGACCCTTGGTGGGGTCAAATGTAACATTTGAAGTAAGTATTTCAAAGCCAGGTTATGTAGTTATGTTCTAGCTAAATTATGTACTAGCCAAGCAAAGACCAATCAATGATTTTATTTTGGTATAGTGTTACATCTGCCAGATAGCCAAAATTTCAAGGCTGCTGAAAATATGATTAAAAGTTTTATGGCACAAAGTATTGCCCTTCCTGAAGCAGAAAAGGAAGAATCGTTACAGTTGACCCCGGTCTCCCCTATCAACGTTACAGAAAAAGTAATGCGACGATCTCACTATAAATTTCAAGCATGCTACCAACACAAAAATAATAAATGGGCTAAGCACTTCACACCGGCACACCAGTAACCAGTCTGACGCGCTTTGACTACACTGTGTCCCGCCTAATCCACGAACGAGCTCTGAGCGCTAACAACCGACCACGTCTGAAATGAGAGCATCATGCAGTGCCACGGTACTGGCTGGCGGGGGCCTCTGGTCAGATAGAAAATGATTTTTGATTGGTTTTAGGCTATTTCCTGCGTTGTGGTTAATTAAATTGATGCTGAGGCTACTTAGCCGGGAGTTCCCGCAACTACTTGCTTTGTTACGTTTTTGCACGATGGGGTAGACGGCTACTGATGGTAGTTTTTTAATACAATTTTTGTGGATTGTCGGTTTGGGACGAGCAATAGAACAAACTTATTATTAACGGGTGGTATTCTGTTTTATTTTCGTTAGGTGAGTTTTTGTTTATTAAGTTTTAAGCAAGACTTGTCTTTTACTGGGGGCCAACTTCCCGGCGCTGGGGCGGGGGGCATTTCGGCGGACTGGGGGTCAATTGGCCCCCCAGTTAACATGTTAAAAAATGACTTGGGACAGATGCATGATTCCGAAGTAGTTGTAGATGCAGAAGCGATGGACGTTGATGATCCTCAGCCAGCACAGTCGCTTCAGTCGATGCTTCAACAGGCTCTAGATAAGATAAGAGTTCCAGAGCTAGATCACAGTTCAAGTGTATCCAGGCTAAGTCTCTCCAATCCTTCCCTAATGATCAAGGCCATTAGGAAAGAGTTGGAAAACCTGCCTGCCTCTGGAAGAACGGGTATTATAGCTCTGTCCTACAGCTGACTTAAGCGCATAGTCCCTACAAGTGTTGAGTCGGAACGTGTGTTTTCAACTGTCGGGAATATCGTCACTAAAGAACGGTCAAGTCTCAGCGACGAAGCCGTTGATGCGCTTTGCTTCCTCAAGTGCTACTATCGTGGCAGGTGACTTGTGTGACCAGGACACAATAGGCCGGGTCACAATAGGTAAATACCTCTATTGTAACATGACTCGAAATATAACAAAGAAATATATATTGGCAATATCATTCATATGTCTTTATTTGTTTGGGGAGCAGATAATTTTATTCTGTTTAGTGTCCATATGAATTTTCATGTACTTTCCGCATGGTAAAAATAGTATGCTATGCGTAATCCTTAACGGGATATATTTACTATGCTGTTAGGAATACGCCACATACGTTATCTAAAGCAGACACTAATTTTCGACATGTTTATTGAAAAAAATTGCCCAATCCCGGGATCCCGGGATATCCCAGGATTGAGGGTCGATGAATCCCGGGATCCCGGGATTGCAAAAATGTCCCGGGATTATCAGCCCTACTTGTCAGCACCATCAGAGGTCTGGATAAGCTATACGGAAGGAGAAACAAAAGGACGAAAGAGAAGATATGGAGCTGAGAACCGAAAAGAGCTAGAGGAGAAAGCAAAGCAGACGACGCCGGGACGATGCGAAGTATTGGATGACCAGTCGAAAGCAGTTCACTCACAAGAGGAAATGGAGTTGGAGGATGGGGACGAGATAGACGAAGAGCAGGACATGGCGTGGACACTTGGGTGCGATGCAACCGAGGAAAAAGGGCGTCATTCTTATTCTGCACCAAAATATCATGTATCCGCCAAGACGGGGGATGGGTCCGATCCCAGGTTCGAGTACCGACGGTGCTTCTGAATAAATTGATCTTACCCCCAAATCCCCCCAACAGGATGAGAGATGGTGGCGACGTATAACCTTGGCACCTGGAGCGTCGTTAAATCTAACAATTATTATAACCATCAACAAAAACGCTGTACTACACCAAGCTATTTTATGTTTCCTGACCGGCTAGGCCTGGAGGAGAAGCTGTGAGCCCTGCTGCGTCACGTGGTGCGTTTCTTGCGTTGGTGCACGTACCATGCGACGCAGCAGGGCTCACAGCTTCTCCTCCAGGTCCAGCTGGTCAGCAAACAAGAAAAGCTTGGTGTAATACAGCGTCTTGACTGATACATGACATTTTCGTGCAGAATGAGGTTGAAATCCTTTTTTCCTCGGTTGCTTCGTACCACGGTACCCAAGTCATGTCCTGCTCTTCGTCCAACTCGTCCTTATCCACCTCTATTTCCTCTTGTGAGCGAACTGCTTTCTGCTGGTCACCCATGAGTCTTCTGCATTGCTTTCTCTTCTCGCTTTTTCTCGGTTCTCAGCTCCATATCTTCTCTTTCGTCCTTTTATTTCTCCTTTCGTATAACTTATCTAGGCCTCTGATGGTGCTGACAAGGTCTTCGCGGTTTATTTTGGAAGAAGCTTATATCCTCCTGCTTGGAGCGAGCATCAGCAGCCTGTCGTCCAGTATCCCTTCTGCGAATAAGGTGTCGCGATGTCGCACAGCTCGTTAAGAGCCTTCCGAAACACCTCGCATCGGTCAGAGCTGGCGTCGCTCTTGCTTTTCTGCAAGCACCTCCATGTCTCCCACAACTTAGTCAGTTTTACCTTATGGGCTCTGTGCTGCAATGTTTTGATGCGCACCATCTTCCAAACCTGCTCAGCTTCGTCAATAGTATTCATAGACGCCTTATCCGGTATTTTGCGTCTTGTGTGCCGTGGAGAAAACGCCTCAGGACCTGGCTGGAAATTGGAAACTGCACCCGTTGTGGTTGGCAACGGGTGCCCAACCAAGTCGTATGTGGTGGCGGATCATGTTCTTGACTGTGATTGGGCCATGCCATATAAAACACAATGGTCAAACAGACAGAAACGCAACTATTTACTTCCTAATTGGCCGCAGCGTCAGTCACAGGCTGAAAACAGAACGTGCATCATTAGCTGTAACTTTACCTACGCGCAGGGCTTAATCAATTGATATCTGAATTAATCAATTAATTAGCTAATTAAATAGTCAACTAGTTAATTATCTGTGAAGTGCGTTCGAAAATCTGGTTGTAATACCAGCAGCATTTCACTAAACAGCAGTCAATCGCAGCGTTTTCCCTGCCTCCGGTAGAACGCCCTGCAGCTGGAATTGAACCCGCGCTCGGTCAGTGGCGCTCAGAGACGGGCCATAACTGTATGATTGGACGCCTTTAAAAAGTCAGCCAAAAGTGATATTAATATAAAACTGGTATCAAACGAAAGCTAATGAGCTATTCTATTCAATAAACATGCATTTATATTGATACTATCGATAACAGTCTGGTTATATGCACTTTTATCCCAATATGGCACAAAATCACATTTTGAAATCAAATTCGCGACCCCTAAATGTTGTTTAAACCTGGTTTTATGTGCATAAATGAAATCAGAATATTTAAAACCATAGGAAAACCCACGGCTTTCTACGATTTTTCAAAAATACCCAAATCTGGACACATCTAGGTCCGCACCACGAGATCTCGTCGAAAGTGCCATACTTTGCAGACTGGGAGGGGCCCGGGCAAACCACAGGGGGCCCGCGCAGACAAAAGGGGCGCCGGATGGACAAAATGGGATCCGCAGAGGCCACACGGAAGCTCGGAAAGACCAAAAGGGTTCCAGGAAAACCACAGGAGGCCCGAGCAGACCACAAGGGGCTCGATCAGACCAAAATGGGCACTAGCAGACAAGGGGTCCGTGCAGACCAAATGGGGCCGGGCAGACCACAGGGGCCTGGGCAGACCACAGGGGCCTGGGCAGACCACAAGGGCCCAGGCAGACCACAGGGGCCCGGGAAGACCACAAGGACCCCGGGCAGACCACAAGGGGACCGAGCGGAGCACAAGGGGCCCGGGCAGGCTACAGGGGCCTGAACAGACCACAGGGGCCCGGAAAGGCCACAGGGGGGACGGTCAGACCAATGGGGGCCCGCGATACCACAGGGACCCGCATGGCAGGCATGGCAGAGGCTGGTTGCAGTTACACGAACCGCATCCGTGGCAGGCCCGTCTGCATCCACAGGGTATTAACTACTGGGAGTAGGGACCCGGCTGCGGCCACCAGGGCGGGGGGCGAATGGGGTGGCCACCAGGGGGGGGCGAATGGGGCAGCCATGCCTTAAGCCCAAGAGCCTCTGAGGACGAAATGCCGCCCCCAAACCCTCCCCCTCCCAGGATGCGACGATAGATGATGCGGTGGATCATAGATGGCCCGGTTGCAGTCACAGGGGGCCCGGTTGTAGTCACAGGTGGCCCGGTTGGACCACAGGGAATCCGTTTGCAGTCACAGGGGGCCCGGGTGGATCATAGGGGGCCCGGTTGTTATTACAGGGGGCCCGGGTGGATCACAGAGGGCCCGGTTGCAGTCACAGGGGGCCCGGGTGGATCATAGGGGGCCCGGTTGTAATTACAGGGGGCCCGGGTGGATCACAGAGGGCCCGGTTGCAGTAGCAGGGGGCCGGGTGTATCACAGGGGCCCGAGTGGATGATAGGGGGCCGGTTGTAATCACAGGGAGCCCGGGTGGATCACAGATGGCCCGGTTGCAGTCACAGGGAGCCCGGTTGGATGACGGGGCCGGTTGCAGTCACAGGGGGCCCGGTTGGATTACAGGGGGCCCCGGCTGGATCACAGGGGGCCGAATGGATTACAGGGGGCCCGGTTGCAGTCCACAGGGGGCCCGGATGGATCACAGGGGGCCCGGTTGGATCACAGGAGACTGCCGGAATTAGGGACCCGGCTGCAGTCAAAGTGGGCCTGAAAATATCATTAGGGTTCCGGTCGCGGACACCGAGGTTAATTGTGGCCCACAGGGGACCCGCAAACATGCCAGAGAGCCTGGCCTCAGCCAAAGCTAGCCCAAGTATACCACTGGGGTCCGCAATCGTGGCAGGGCCCTGCCCCGCCCCCTGCAGGGGCCCGGCTGTGTCTGCAGAGGCCCGCAACTTGGGATTCGAGGGGGGGCTTGTCGGGTCATTGGGGGGGCTTCTCCGAGCATTGGGGAGGGGCTCGAGCCCCCGAAATATATGGAAACTTGCACCCCTGGTGGGGAAATACTCACACATACACATGCGACACTTTTCACTAACAGCCACAGAATGGTGACGCAGCTATGCTGAAGTTCGCATCGCAACGGTCAGTTGATGAGACGACTGGAACAGATTTGTGCAATGGAAGGCTAACATCACAATAACCAGAAGCGGAAACAGACATCTTTATACAAACATTGCTTTTTACAGACTGCAAGATCGACATAATTCAGTGATATACCAAGTATTTTCCTTTCAAGTGGTTGCAGTTAATGCAAGTGGGACAAAAGAAGTTAATTGTTGTGTACCCTCGCATCCATGATGCACAATACATCAAATACAGTGATCATACATCTATTCGGGTACAGCCCTTGCTCAGAATTTTCATGAAGGAAAAATTCACGACCATGATCATGATGATACAATCATTATCAGAAAATTATATGTCTTGGTTTGTGAGTTAGACTGATAGCTTACCAGCTCTTAGGCAGTCCGGTATCTTTCAGTTAGGAAAGCACGTCATCCTGAAAAAGAGAATAGAGATGATTGCACCGAAAATTTACAGATGCACCGGAGCCTACAGATTCCGCTCCCTGAGCGCAGATTGGGGCATTTGTTGGGACAATGAGGGCGTGAGGCTCCAGCCTGCTCGAAATCCATACAGTGGCAGCATGGAAAGACTCGGGATGTGTTCTCCTGAGATACTACGGCGGAGCGGTGGTTTGTGTGTTCTGCGATACATCGCGCCTTGAGATTCGAAATTCGCTCTCAGATAAAGGAAGGCACTCTTTTCAGTGACGGCCATGGACAAGATCAATTAAAACAAACTACCTGAACACTACACCCAGACACTGATCCCTACACTAGATCTCATCATCCTCACATACCAGCTGTTGGACAATGAAAAAGGCAGATGCAGCCAGACCCGTTGCCCTGCCGTTAGTTAGTTGTCTGGCGAAGCGGCCCTGGCGACGTATAAACCAACGGTTCTGAAGCGGCTCCCTGGACAGACAGCTGCACTCTCGACAGGCTCATACATGAGAAGTGAGGGGCAAGGGTTCTAATCATAACATGTTATTGGGGTGATCGAATTCGCAAAAGGCCAAACAATAATATAGGATGTAATGTGCTATGTTTAACCCCTCTCCCCCACTAGACTTTTAAACTGCAGATAATGAATTTCAAACTGTGATAGGGGAAAACAAAACTCGAAGGGTATTTCAACACCGTATCAACCTTTTATTGACGGTGTCCGAGCACCTCCCGAAGAGTGGGAGCAATCCCATCCCCTAAAGTGGGACATTCCATCTATACCCCTAACTGTGAGCAATATTCCTTCGAAACCAGCACCTTCATTACCAGTTTTCAATGTTCCCATGCAGAGGACACTGGTAATGATACATCATGGTCTTCTGAGCAGCTGCAGGCAGCAGCATCGGAGGGATCGTGTGCAGCGCGGCACAGTATCCACGTTGGCTATGGCAGCTTGGCATGGCGAGGAATATCTAGTGGCTGTGACCCCGCGCACTGGACTGGACCCTGTACTCTGTCCGGCCTTATAGACAGCGGCGAGTGTCCGAAATGTTCCATCGAAAGCGATATCCCCGTATTATCGTTGCGGTTTCCCCCGCAAGTGACACTACTGGTGATGTCCCTCACTGACCTGTCCGGCAGGTGGCACCACCATTCGTATCGTGCCCCAGGTGACGCTGTACACAATTGCTCGAACGTGAACGAGCGGTGATTGAATAACATTAAATTCAGCGCTCTTGGCCCTCACTCATCGGCGGAATAGCACCACCAAACCGAGCCAAGCTTGGTTTTCTCTATTTCGTATGGACTGCGTATGTAACATTTATCGTCACGATGAGCTTCTTGCTGTTTGCTTCCACCGCTATACAACCGACTTTATTGCAGGCGATTTAACACAATATGAAAGGAAAGGAAGGACTATGACATATTGACGATATTGTCATAATGCAAAATATTCAACATCTAGATCATCACACCATCACGTCCCATCTTACGTTACAGAGTCATAGGTAATAACAGCCAGCAACACCACCACTTTCTCATCCACTGCAACAAAGCTCACAAAACACACCGCACATACTGTAACATTAGCCATCAACCAGCACATCACGCACCCTCCTGCTCAGTCCGCGGGTACTGCCTCTGACATAGGTCCCGCAGCGTCTCCAGCCGCTCCGTCAATGGCATCCGGGGCGTGCGTATTACCGTGCGCTCGTTGCCGTAGACCGTGTAGAACCGCTCCCCAACGGCGGGGTTTAACGCTCTCAGCGCCCGATTACGCTCCAAGGTCTGTGGGCGAGGGATGGTTATGTTCTACCGAAACGATATCCCTTGTACTAGCTATCTCCAACAGTTGCGTCCGAAATTAGCGTTACCGGCTAAGCACGATGCGCCACCTTCTGGGACAGGTGGCGGCACCGGTAACACTCAGCGCTCGAAAGCACTGCCCACCACAGATGGAGCGGAGACCAAACGGTGGTCCTGGGTGCCATTTTTAGTGCGACTTGCTGCTGAACAATCTAACTCAGCGGGGCAGCGACGGTAAATATTCGCGGACGCGGGAGACCGGAGAGGCAGCAGCAGGACAGTTCCCGGGTTCGCCCTATTTTCGGTGACAGGAGAGGCTTTCCACTAAGGAGAGATACGAGAGCCGAATATTTCGCAAATCAGACACATGTGAATCCAGGAGGGGGGGAAGCAATTCGATCTCTGAACATACACAGCTATTTGAACCCCCAAAGCGTCCAAGAGTTACCCATACGAGGCCAAAATTGGCCAGCTTTATTTAAATAAATAATGAAATATCACGACTTTACCTGTTGGCCCCTCCACCAGGGTTCGGTACAGACTCGCCTCTAAATTGGGCAGCAGTGGCCCGACTAAAGCTGTTGTCAGTGCAGGCAGCCTTCAGAACACCGTTTACATAACTAAGACAACCGAAGTCATTCAGCCTCCAAAGAAAGTGATTCAACTTTCAAACGCTTTCACGTTATCCGCTGCACACATTTAGAAAGTTCGACAGACATCATGTTACTTGAGGCCAGAATGTGATTTTTCCCTTTTCAGGCCTTTTTCTTATCAAATCTATGTTATTCTCAGGATAAAAATTCCGGCTTTCCTGCCTAAAACCACGTATTTTGGCCCTTTCGCGTTTTATGATTCACATTTTCTACGAAATGAGCATAATATTAAGCTTTTTAGAATATTTCAAGGATAAAATTACATTTTCAATGAGCCACAAAAATAGGCAGAGGTTGGGGTGCGTTGCCATCGTGCTCATTTCGCAAAAGGAAAAGCTGACCCAGCCAGAAGTTCATGGGGGCCATAGCATGCGCAAGAGCGTTGTCACCAGCCACAAAGTAGGTGGGGGGAGGGGAGTGAAACTGAAAATCGAACTGCTCGCTGCCAGAAAATTAAGCTGTCCAAAACAAAACAAGACTTTTGAGATTTTGCCTCCTTACCCGGTTCAGCTCACGCTTCTGCTGGAGAAAATAATTCCCGCTTTTGATTTTAATTTGGCTGACATCGTTGTTTTTCTGACAAGAAATCGAGAAAACCCCTACCCCCGCCTGTTAGCCCCTCTCCTTGCTTTTGACAGTCGTGAGCATGGTTGGCTTGGATAGCAGGGGCAGGTCCATGTACCTATGCAAAAGAAGTCGACCGAAGAGGAAGGTCGGATGCACTGCCCGCGTGAACACACCACTGGAAGCGAATGATGATAATGTTTCCCCTCCATTCGGATAACAGCGAAATTTACAGGATTTTTCAAGCGCTATTTATGTTAACTGAGCAGCCCAATAACGACATACCGAAAATTACACATTTCCTGGTTTTGGTAACATATCTAAAACTTTCATTCGCATTAGATGTGACAAAAAACAGTTCAGTATCATAAAATCTCGCGGATCTTCACATATAATGAAAACAATTATCACTTCAAGATCCAATAATCTATCCATATACCAATCACCAAATCTAGCGTCACCGGTGCACCCCCCCTCCCTCACCAGTAAAGGGTAAGCTTCACTAGCTTATCTAGCCTTACCTTTTCATAGAACTCCACGCCGCCCCAGGCGTAGGTTTCGCCGAGTTGGGCAGCTGCTCTGTCGTCGCGCTGATCCCTGTAGTTCTGTAGCAAGTCCTTGCTGGTGATCCAGAGCGAGAGGCCGAACAGTGACACCAGGCCGTACAGCATCACCCGCAGCGCCTGCGGACGTCCTGTACTGCTGCTTAGGGCCGCCGGCGTTGGGGCTGGCACTTGGTAGCGTACAGAGCATTAACAACAGTGGTTACGGGTGGATAAACGGCTCGCTCAAGGAAGTTAAGTGCTCCACTAACTACATCGGATCAATTATCTGACTGCTAAGTTTTGTTCCCAGTGCCCAATGATCTTTCGTTTTCTCCTTCTATCGCATAGGCCTTTTTCACGTGAACGGCATGGAGTCTAATCGAGAAAAAGGCCCAGCATTCGTTTGGGAGCATTGTGTTCAAAGAAAAGGGCATCATAGACACCCAACTTTCACAGAGAAAAAACACATGATGAAAATTATTCCCAAAAGTTTTCCGACGTCCGTTTTCCTCTCACAAAATACATGTTTTTTTAAGTCGATAGGCTTCCGAGTGCTGAGGCGAGGAGCATGATTTTAAGTCGTCAAGGTGCATACTGACCTGTCTCCTCGAATCCTGGATGTAAAGCACACTTAGATTAGGATTCAAGGAGACAGGTCAGTGTACACCTTGTCAACTTACATGTTTTATCTTCCCCTCCACACACAAATACCAGACTTATTTTGCAACAATGCAGGGTGAAAGTAGGAGGGCGAGGAACTGAGCGACTGATGCATGGCAGCAAATCAGAACATGTGACACATAGCCTAGTGCAAGTTGTCGAATACGACGTTCACAACGATGCCATTGACAGGTCGTCGGACAGCGTTAAATTCACGGCGGAAAGCTATCATATGATCAGATAGTTTGACCAAGAAAGTCAATTTCCTTCAGATAAAATTGAGCACGATTAAATCTCCACTTTTTATAAATTTTGTGCACGTTATTCTCAGTTCGACTGTTGAAGTCGGGAGTCTCACTAAAGTCATCAAGGGACTTGTCACGGAGACCCCGACCCCACCACCCGAACGAGCAACTCCCACAATGAAGGGTTGATTTAGAAGCCAAAGTTTAACGTCCCACAAAGCACAGGGACGGCCGCCCCACTCAGGTCACCCTCTCACCAGTCAGTTGCCAGCCGACCTGTACGTCGGGTAAACTATTGAGCGCCGGAGCGTCTCAGGGGAACCGATCCCAAGGCTGGACATGCACTGCCACTGCATGCTTCTGAGCAGCGGGCCGGAGCCCAACACTCTACCAACTGAGCTACCGGGGCAGCTTCCACGCAGAGTTCTTGCCTGGTCTGGTACAACTTCTGACACAGCTACTGGGCTCACCCCACAGTCGCATCACACATGCACAGTGTCACAGCAGTATGTGAAACTCCCTCCCCACCCAGCGCTGCCTCACCCACCTTCGGCTTGCTCTCGAATCCCATGCGTCGCTTGATGGAGTTTCCGAGCAGGTAGGTGATGAAGAACCATGCGCTTGCCAGGCCCGTGTCCACCCAGATCTGGCCACCGCGCACCGACTGCAATTCCAGCGCAATGGCGAACCTCTGCGCGGCGGGCGAGAGGCAGAGGGCGCGCTCCAGCTGCCGCCCCTCCCTCGACTCCCAGTCCACCTTGCGACCGTGCACCTGCCGACGACGGCGACGCCGATGGTGGGGAGGCCACCTGTGCAATGCTAGTTGATCAAGGCGATGATATTAACTAAGAATGTGGAAATGACGAGGCCCTGTACGGTAATGTTGTGAGTTATGTAGAATATATGTGCGAAGCTGAACTTGTTCCAAAGAAACGGATATCATCTAATAGTTTGAAAATATTATAATTTTTACTTTCTTTTGAATTGATAAAAGATAACGGAATGGAACAGAGATAAGCACAAAACACACACTCATGCACTTAGAAATAAAAATGACAGTCATCAATAGACCTGTCACGGAGACCCTGACCCCAACATCCGAACAAGCAATTCCCACAATGACTGGTTAATTTATAAGCCAAAGTTTAATGTCTCAAAAAGCACAGCGACGGCCGCCCCACTCAGGCTACCCTCTCACCAGCCAGTTTCAGTCGACCTGTCAGTTTCAGTCGACCTATGTCGGGTACATATTGAGCGCCGGAGCGTCTCAGGGAAACCGATCCCAATCTTTTATCGGTGCACTGCCACTGCACGGTTTTCTGAGCGGGCAGGAGATACACGCTCTAAAGAGCTACCGGGGTGTCATTTTAATGGACCTGGAATGGATATATATGGAATACATTTATCTAGAATGAAGTTACTCGCGATGAGGTTAAAGAGCAGAACAGATCAACAAATAAACACCAGCACAATCAATAGCAGTAGATGTTATCTACGTCGTAGGTAATGGGTGAATTATTTACAAAACACAAGCATTGTACGAAGAATACAGCGAAAACACAAATCACCAGGCAGTGCATCTGTGCTAATCACCTGGAATCCATTGGAGTCCATCTCTTTGCCGCTGGTGAGCCCGAAGGTGCGCGGCAGGCCCAGCACGGCGCCCCAGCGCATGCTTGTGTCGCCGGCGTGGAAGAGATCGGCGCCGAACGCCGTGAAGAAGCGTAGCAGCTGGCGCTCTTCTTGCTCTACACGGACGTCGTCCAGTACAGCATTGACGTGCACGCGCAGCGAGTCGCTGAACCTCACCGGCTGGCCGTCCCTGCCAACCACCGTCGCCTAGTGAACACAAAGCCTCCTGTCGCCGGCGCCCATCACACCCCGGCCAAACAGCATACACCTAACAAGTAGGACTATTCAAAATTACCTCTGAAAATGACTCCTTAAAGAGCTAAAACCTAGGATATAATGCACAATCCTTTTGAGAGGAACTTACTTGTATGCCTGGGCAAAGTTTTTGTACTTGTGAAGAAAGACGCCGTTGGGAAGAAGATATCCTCCACAGATGCAGCTTCCCAATATTCCTATGCTATACTGGGCGACTCTGGGATTTTCTATCATGCCCAGCAGAAATCTGAATGCCATCTTTAGAAACCTGAAAAGAATGTGGTGTTCAGAGACTGAAGTTTCCCAAACCAATAAACACAATTAAGTCACAATTCCAGACGGGTAAAAAATATTGCAGAACAAAAATTGTATACAAAGGCCATCAGTATTCACAGGAAGTATTGGAGCAATGCTCAGAAAGTTTGCCGCTCCATCTTTTTAGCAATCTTATCCTTCCCTAAACAAATGAGTGAAGCAATTTTATTACTTCATATCTTTCAACAAGCCAAAAGAAAATCCATTAACCATTTCAGCAGGCCTCCAAATTCATAAAGCCTGTGCCCCTGATAATTTCAGAGCATGTGGTAACTATACGAGTGTAGAAATAAATTAGTGTAACCTATAAATTACTATTTCAGAAATCTGTAAACCAGAGTATGCTCCCTAGCAGAAAAGCAGAGGAAAATTGGTCAGAGCACAGGTATTTGCAATAAAAGAACAGATTTCTAACCAGTTCTGACCCCAAAATAGCAGTTTTGTTCCATCCTGATCTCGTGATGCAATTTTGGAAACTCTCTATATAAAGGGACAGGATCTGTGGGCCTGTTCCAGCGCCTCCTTAAACCTGATCTAACCTCCTCAAAGCTTCTCCAACTTCCTGTTGTATGGGTTAAGGGCCCTAGCTCAGGCTATATCCCCCAACTCTCCCAACTTCCCCTTGTCCGGTCCAGCGCCTCCTTAAACTTCCTCCAAGCTCGCCAAAGCTCATCTCAAATCTAATCCAACCTCCTCTCAAACGAAAGGTGGTTTTTCAGAGGAGGTTGGAGCCCCCAACTTGGAGGAGGCTCAATTGTGGCGCATGAATTTCAGTTGAGAAACTAGAAGAAGAAGAAGTTGTTTAACAGAGAGAAACAATGTTTGTGGGCAGCTCAAGGTTTTATTCCGTTGTTTTCTGCATACCACTTTCACTAAACTACATTAAATAAGCATCTGAGGCCTTAATCAAATTTGATTAGTTTCTTAGCTTTGCCACGCCTGCCATATTGGCGCTATTCAGGCGCAATCAGCTGATATCTCATCCCAAATCGTTCTAGCGGACACTGGTTTTTGCGCCTGCTCCGACTTAGTCTAAGCTACTCTCATGTTTTTTGTAAGGAGGCGCTGGAACAAACCCTTTATCTTCTGGTCACAAAACGGGCACAATGTACACAGACTACTGCAATATGCTAAATAACATTAGCTATAAACTCATCTACAAGCTCCACAAACCATAAAACACTTCCAGCAATGCCCCGAGTCAGGTTTAAAACCACCACAGTCATTTTCTTTTAATGTAGACATTTAATGTAATGTAATGTACCAGAGACAATGTAATTTAATTCAATGTGAAATTCTTGCCCATTGAATTGTATGAAGCAGGCTAGAATTAACTAAAGATTTTTAAATTAAAATGTGGATTTGTGCATTTAGAAATGTGTATTTTTCAAACAGCCCCATTGAATCGTAAGATGTAAGCTTGAATGAACAAGTATTTTCCATTTCAGAATGTGGATCGATTGCTTAATTGCTCCATTGCATTAAATTGCATGAGAATTAACTGAATATTGTTCTGTTCAAACGTCGACTTTGTGTGTTTTCAAATGTGTATTTTTCAGACAACCACGTTGAACTTTACGATGCAAACCTGAATGAACCGAATATTTTTCAATTCAATTCTACAGAGTATTTATGTTGCATTTATAGTTGCCACATTTTTCAGACTACCAATGTTAATATTACGAAGAGTAGCACTCTCGTTTATTTTCAGTCAGTACACGAATTGTCTCTTGTTTCCTAAATGCAATGCCCCATAGTCCCGGGTCCCGGGCTAAACATTAATTTGAGGATGCACCACGGCCAACGGTTAGAGCAAGTGTTTAATGATGTCCCTAGAGCTAATCCCGCTGCTGCTGCATGTGGCTCATCTCTCACTCAATCCCAGTGGAGGCTTGCCAAACTCAAACACAATATAAAAATCGTCCTATTTCAGGGAGGAATAGAATTGAATCCAGGCCCCTCCCAAAATAGCTTAGCTATAGCACACGCAAACATAAACAGTATTACATCCAGAAACCGTTTACACGAACTCGAAACATTTGTAAAAGAAAATAATATCGAAATTATGGCGCTATCTGAAACTAAATTGGACGAAAACATACATCCCAGTCTCTATTGTCTCCAAAACTTCCACGGTCCACTTACCCACCATAGAAATCGTCACGGCGGAGGCACAGCAATTTACGTCAAAAACAATTTACCGGTCTTACGTTTGCCAGTACTAGAGAAGCTGGGTCGGGAAGAATGGATCTGGTGTAAAGTCAGCTTGAAAAAACAGAACCCTTATAATTTGCTGCGTATACGTTCCCCCCCAACCTTACCGCTGATCGATTAACAAAATTCCTTGAAAATCTAACTGAAGGTGTAATGCTCGCAAACACATACTCACCAACGTCAATTACAACCCTAGGCGATTTCAACTCTGGAAACATATACTTGAAAAACTCTGTACTTTTCTAGATCCAACGGCACCACTTCTTTCCGAAAAAAATATTCACGCCACGACCGACTCATGACTAAGCCAACTTATTCATGAACCAACAAGGGTGGCATATACCTCGACTAATCTTCTCGACCTCATCTATACTAGCAACCTCTCTATTGTGACGTGCTCTGGCACACTATCGTCCTTTTCTCACCTAGACCATTATGCAGTTTTTCTGTCATTAAACGTAGAAACGCCTCTATCTGGACATATTCGAACGACTGTTTGAGAATATAAGAAAACTTAACATTGAACTCTTCGTACAAACATTAATAGATACTGACTGGGACGAGACACTTCTTGATGACGTAGACACTGCAACTGAGAGATTCACGGCTTCAATTTTGAAAGCAACCAAATTGGCAATTCCAACCAGGCAAATCTTGAATAAAACTTCCGACAAACCATGGGTAAACAGGGACTTAAAACGACAGATACGGAAAAGAGACAGACTATTTAGACAAGCAAAACTGACACAAACCAGGTTCAGCTGCAACAGGTGCAACATTTGTCATTGGTGCCGCTGGAAAACACAACGAAATCACGTAACTAAACTCAACAAACAGCTTCAGGAACAACATTTGAAAAGCGAAACAGACAAGCTCTTGCAGAATAAAAGTACTCCTTTCAGATATCAACCAGATCCTCTAAAACATGATAGGTAAGGAAACAAGAAAATCGAATCCCACCCCTACTCAAGACCAATGGCGATACTGTCTAAGTATGATGACTACGACAAAGCGATACTTTTGAACGAATACTTCATATCTCAGACCAGACTTGGTATTACTGCCTTTCGAACCCCACCCACGATCAATGCCGGGCCGGTACCCGCCCTGTGCACCATTCAGGTTTCGGAACATGAAGTTTTGCACCGACTAAATTCTCTAAAGATTAACAAGTCTACAGGCCCAGATGAAATACCTGCCAAAATCCTGAAAATGTCAGCTATAATACTAGCAGAACCACTTTCAAATATCTTCAACAAATATCTTCGAGAAGGAAAATTTCCTTCAATCTGGAAAAACGCAAATGCGAAACCAATATATAAAAACAAAGGTTCAGCCTCAGATCCCTCAACACGTGCAAGCGGGTCCAAAAAGATAGGTTCAACGCTTTCGTTTCTAAATTCAACCGCTTCACACCCATTTCTCAAATCTGGAAAACCATTGGAGCTTTCTCTGCGAAACGACCGCCCCGTTGACCCTTCCCTCAACTGACAATCTCCGGTCAAAACATCACGGCACCCAAGGAAGTCATGGACGCCTTTGCTGATCATTACAATGGCGTTGCAGCCAACAGTTCCTACAACCAGCACTCAAAAGACCAGGCCGAATGGTGCAAACGCCGCACATACTTCAATTCTAGTAATCAGGAGTACTATAACGTACCTTTTACAATGACCGAACTAAATTACTCCATTAGCAAGTGTGGAAACACTGCAGTGGGCCCGGATGAAATTCATTACTCTTTCTTCAGGCACCTCAGCCAGACAGCACTAAAATACCTTCTCTCGGCCATTAACAACATGTTTCTTAGCGACTCGTTCCCCACTATGTGGCGGGAGAGTGTCCTCATTCCCATTCCAAAACCTGGCAAAGAAAAAACGGACCCTAAAGGTTATCGCCCCATTTCGCTTACTAGCTGTGCTAGCAAGCTTGTAGAGCGCACGGTCAACGTAAGACTGCACGAAATTCTCGAAAAGAAACTCGATGCTATGCAATCGGGTTTCCGGCGCGGGCGAGCCACCACTGACAATCTGATCAGACTGATCAATGATGTCCAAAATGGCTTCTACAAGAAGCAAATCACAATTGCTGCATTCTTAGATTATCAAGTCGGCCTTCGATCGTGTACAAAAAGACGTCCTTTTGTATAAACTCTGTAAACTGGGAGTCCATGGCCACCTTGCTAGATTCATTGAAAACTTTCCCAGGGACAGAAAATTCAAAGTGCGCTACGGCACCACCTTTTCCTACCTGACATCTCAAGACCAGGGCACACCTAAGGGTAGCGTTTTATCTCCGACCCTCTTCCTAGTCATGATCAATGACATTTTTTCCAAAAACTACCGCTACCGAGTTAAGTACTCCCCATTTGCAGATGATGTCGCTATTTGGAAATCCACTCCGGTCGACACCAGGCGGCGCAGTCAACCAGAATTCAAAACCGCAACTACCGAACTGCAGGGTAGTCTCGACGACATCCATACTTGGTGCAATTCAATGGGTCTATCACTCTCGGCCGAAAAGTCATCAGTCGTAGTGAGGGTTGGAAAAAACCCGGGTTTTTTTATAAAAAGCCCGTGGGTCTGGGTTTTTGCAGTTTTTTTGTGGGGTTTTTTCCGTTTTTTTATTTTTGTTTTAAAACATTCTCGTCACACCGTTTCTAGATTAATGCCATTTTTTGAGCACGCATTAAGACTGCGATGCTTTCAATATCATCGTTCCTTATCAGTCTTTGCCTCACGTGGCGGAGGAGGAAGAAGCTCCTATTCCCCAAGCTATTCTGAACTACCCGATTGACGGCTGCGTGCAGAACCCTTCATAGTTTTATGGGCACCCATGGATAAGAAAAGTGAACCGACTTTTGACCAGAATAACAATTTTTTGGGGTTATCAACTCATCCACTGCCATGGTTATACGGCGTTGTCGACTCTTATTACTGTTTTCTCTTAGGAGCCGGGTTCTCCGTACTCAAGAAATCCACCGGAAATAAACCCGGACGACCCCGTAGAAAGCAAGTGCGACAAGTACCACACCACTGCGCCCCACATGAATTTACTTTCACTTTTCTAAATCAGCTCATATTCCTCAGGGACAAATGCTAGCGCTGGAAATCTTAGTCTGGTACATCAATAAGGGCCAGATCACAATTCTCAGAGCAGAGCAGGGGTGTATCCATTATTTGCTCAGGGGGAAGGGGCGTGAATATAGACTCGGGGGCACTGCACGGGGCTCCAAGTGCAAAGATCACTAATGAAAATAAAAAGAATGTCAGCGGTGGCTGATGTGATTGTGGAGTGAATCGGTGTGGTTCACGTGACTTTTATTCGCTGTTTTTACCTCCCTTGCTTGCTTCTTTGCTTATCTAGCTGAATAAAACGTGGTATCCTTTGTATTATTTTGTGAACTGGGGACCAACTCTGAGGTGCCCCCAACACGAATTCTTTGGGCAGACTGATAAAAATTGGCCGGCGCCTTGAGACAAAACCTCCCCCCCACCAGAAAAAAACTTTTGAGTCACCCCAAAACGAGTCTAGGGATCCCAGAGACCAGCTCTGGGGGCCCCACGAACCACGACAAACTCTTCAAGGTTCTCGAGATCAACACTGCGGGCCCCAAGAACAATTCTTGGGGTCTCCCGAAACCACCTCGGGGGACCCTAAGGACCGAATCTAGGGACCCCCGAAACCAACTTTCAGACAGGTTCGAGATCAACTCGATGGGCCGACGCGACAAACCCTCGAAGGCCTTGGAGACCAACTCTGAGGCCACCGAGACGAATTCTTAAAGGCCATCCGAGAGCAACCCTGGGCTCCCCGAGAAAACTTTTCGGATCCCCAAGTCAGACTCTTGGGCCCACCGAGACCAACTCTGGTGGCCCTCAGAGACCAGGTCTGGGCGCGCCCCCCGTGACAAGCTCTTGAGGGTCCTCCAGGCCAACTCTGGAAACCCCGAGAAAACTTTTGGGGCTGCTTCAGAGACCAAGTCTGGGGGGCCCAGAGATAAACTCTGGTATCTCGATAGCTGAATATGGGGCCCCCAATTCAAAATTTTGGTGGGCCCTGCCAGACCAGCGCTTGGGCCCCTGAGACTTGCTATTGAGAGTCTCCGAGACAAACATTGTGATGGTGTCCGTCTTCTTATAATCAACTAGGGGAACATAAATCAGAAAACGACAGGAGGCCGCGCGGGAAGCTCTTTACAGAGCTCAAGTTCAGCCAAGGGGAGAGGCGGTCGCCCCACCTTGGCTGCGCGCCTGGAGTACAGCACGTGACTCCACCACGATAAGCCTTAGAGGCTCCATGAGCTGGACAATGAAACTATTCGTGTGTCTCAGGCCAAAGTCAGTCAGAGTCACAATCTGAGACTGCACTGTTACTTTGGCATATTTGGAACCTGCAGAAATGTTTATAAATTTGTTAAGATATATATAATATATTCTGGAAAAAACTGCATCATACAGACAAAAACTAACGTCATATTCAGAGACAGTATTGGTGTTATCCAGTGACTTTTACCTATTGCAAAAAATAATAAAAATTTGTGTTGCACAATGTGCAATTTATATGACATTTGGATTCTTGGGAATTATTTTCCTGGTAAGACGGCAAGGACTTCCAAATGCACTTTTAACCCCACCGGGGGCCACATGGCCCCCTAAGGTTTTCCGGATAGCAGAAAAACGAGGCGCAGCACCGCGGTTGAGGGCCACCTCTCACCACATCATTTCCCATCATTTCGAAATTCACCCCGGGTCACCCAAGGTCAGGCACCAGACGAGGTCAACCAAGGCACCCACTTCACCTTTAGAGCTCGAAGAGCACATTTCAAAGTCGATCGATTGAAACTTCCTACACTCACAACCCCTCCAGGGTCTACAAGGTGTATATCCGGGATTTTCGATTTCGTGCCCTGAGGTCAGGTCACGAGGCGACCCCCCCATTGGAAAAGCATGGGAAAAGTTGTTTCAGATATAAAAGCCACAAAAATGATTGCAAATACTCAGACTGCTCAGAACAACGTTTTGGACACCCTTCACAGATCCCAGGGGTCACATTTGCCCTTGACTTTCCAAGGTCATCCAAGGTCACCAGAGGTCAAAAACAGTATTTGACAATAACTTTTACCTAATTGAGCTAGAGCGGTGAAACAAGCACCATCGTGTTTGTCTTGTCACTGGCTTTCATTTAATATACGGCAAGGTCACTTTTGACCTTCGTGACCCAGGTCACATTAGGTCACGAGGTGACCTCTGGCGGTCAAACCACTGGCGGAGGTCTTTACGTTCCACATAGCGGAAAAGTACTGGCAATTTGCTATCAAATCTACTTTACCAGGCTTCAATAGCTCTAATGACATAAGAGTTATGCCCAGTTTGCTTAATCATTGCATATTTGAGTGAAAATAGCCGATCTTGACCTAATTTGACCTCTGGAGGTCAAACCATTGACCTGAGCACTAAAACATGCGAAGCAATTTCTACTGAATTCACGCGAGCTTTCTATTGCACTTGCAGATTTGCGCTAACGCCCATATTTTCGGAGTTAGAGGGGCCATCGATGGCCCCCGGCGGGGCGAAGGTGGCGCCGACCCCCGGTGGGGCGCGGGTTAAGGCAGTTTTCCAGTGGGTTGTATGAGGTGGCATATGGTACTAATTCTTCTAAACTTTGGCATATTCTACACATAACAAGGCTTAGTAGCTTTAAAATTGATGTAAATAGCAAAAAGACATTATTTTTACTCAGGGGCATTTAGAAAACGATTTATGAAAAAACCCGGGTGGGTTTTATCGACTAAAAACCCACTAAAAACCCAAAAACCCGGACAGTGGGTAGTGGGCAGTGCCAACCCTGGTCGTAGTCTTTGCCAGGCCAGGTGTGCGACACGCAGTTCCTCTGCTCCAAATTTCAGGCAAACCCATTGAATGCGCGAAAAGCTTCAAATTCTTAGGCGCCATCCTTGATACCCGCCTTAGTTTTAACGAGCACATTACCAAAGTAGTCTCTAGCTGTCAAAAACGAGTCAATATCCTTCGCATGCTCGGCGGAACAGAGTACAGTGGGAATCGAAAGACTCTGCTCATGCTCTACAAGTCCTTGATCCGGCCCATACTTGAATATAATTCGTTCGTGTTTGACTCAACAAACAACACTAATAAGCTAAAGCTAGAGCGCATCCAAAACGCAAGTATCCGGGCAGCCACAGGCGCGCTCAGAGAATCTCCCATCACCAGCTTGTTAGTGGATAGTGGGCTGTGCCCTCTCCAAACAAGACGCCACTCCCAGCTGCTTATCTCTTACTATATCAAGGTCCAATCTACCGAAAATCACCCGGCGAAACAATGTTTCGCCCACCCCGGACGTGTATCAAAAACTAATCGGACAACGTGGCCTCCATTTAAGAATAGAGTAGCTAAGACCCTGGAAACCCTGAACCTTGCGATACTAGAAGCCATAGGCAAACCCCCACTCTCCCGCTTCTGGACTCGCAAACAGCCCAAAGTCGAGTTTCTTTTAACCACACGCAAAGACAACCTCACCACAGAGGAGATCTCTCAGAAATTCTTAGAGTTCCAGTCTAAAAACACTGGCAAAACCTTGATCTTCACAGACGGCTCTAAAATGGGGCGAAAAAGTAGGCCTCGGCATCTGGGGGCAAAATATTTGCTTCCAAAAAAGACTTCCGGACAACTGCTCTATCTTTACTGCCGAGGCTGTCGCCATTCTAGATACACTAGTCCTGATTAGAACCCTAAATATTAATTCAGCCGTCATCTGTTCAGACTCTAAATCTGTTTTGCAAGCTATCACTAACGGCGTCAACCCCAGCCATCACGTAGTAGCAGACATCCAGAAGGGTATTGACGATATCCGAGATGTCTCTTTTCTTTGGATCCCGGGCCACTGCAAAATTCTTGGAAATGAAAAAGCCGACGAACAGGCCAAAAAATCTCTAGAACTCAGAGACGTAACACCTCTCAAATGGTCTGGAGACGAAAGCAAAGCTCTCCTCCAGAACCATATCCGGAAGAACATCCAAAATGACTGGACCACTAACCACAGCGCCCATTTATTCCATATAAAGCCTAACATCGGCTACTGGCCCAGCTCCAACCAAAACAGTCGCTGGCGTGAGGTCATCTTGACCAGACTCAGAAACGGACAGACCAAATTAAATGCCTATGGGCGTGTAGGTACCTGTGGTACCTGCTCTGCCATGGAAAATCCCTACCATATCCTCATCGACTGTCCCCAGCACGATGCCCGTAGGCAGCCCATGCTAGATTATTGCCGCATCAGAAATATCCCAGTAAACCTTTCCACTCTTCTCGGCAATGATCACCCTGAGCTGCTGGACAAGCTCTTTACATTCCTGAAGGCTACTAGGCTCGAGAGCTTTATCTGAACGTCTATGGTGGCAGGTATGATAAATACCTGCACCCGAAGAGCACCCCTCATATTAGAAATAACAATTACACTATAAACGTCCCTCTGACAAATTTAAACAATAGGTGCTTCAAACTAGGCTTTAACTGTCCGGTCCTAAGGTATGGTAGACTCAGAATAGCTCCCACCATAAAAAAACAAAACAAAACAACAAACAAAACAAAACAAAACAAAAAAGTTCAACTAACCAACTAACCCTATCTAACCATCCGTTCATGTTTGCTAACCAACTAACCCTAACTTAACCTTTTCCGAATTTTTTTGATTATCGTGAAATAAAAACAAATACGATGGGAAAAGAACAAAACGGAAACGGTGACGTAATCGGAGCGCAGATACAGCAGTGAGTGTGCACAGCACACCATGTGCCGCCAAAAAAACAGTTTGCCAGTTCGTAAATGTATAAGTTGTGGGTATCAAAATGATACCGCCAAACGGGTTAAGGACTACTAACTATACTAACCACATCTAAGACTAACAACTAACTAACTCACACCCCTCCCTAACACTCTATGGCTGGGGGGATCCGGACGCGCGGTAGACAGCGCGCAGCTGCGCGGGGGCGTAAGTTAACGCGGAGCGGCTTTTGGAGGGATCCATCAGCGCGCAGCTAAGTTGTGGCGGAAGTAGTGTCGTAACTCGCCATCTTACGCGCTAACTTTCCGCGTCTTCTCAACAGCGCGGAAGACAGCGCGGAAGCCTGTAAGATCCTTTTAAAGCAACGAAAAGGTATTGGAAATGTCAATGAATCCAAGTTATATGACTTGCGGTCGACAAAATATGTCTTTGTAATAATAATCGAGGCCCACCAACTCCCAGCATCTCACTGGGAAAATCCTCAGAAGAGACACAGGCGAAGAGAAACATAGATCACTGCAGATGTGCCCGTGGACCACCAGCCGTAATGCTAACTGCCCTCCAATACATCTTTTTTCGGACCAGGACGTATCTCATGTTTCGTACCACTCACCGTTCCCGAGCGGTCTCGTCGAGGATTACATGGAACGCCAGCGATAACCCAGTTCACCCTGAGAACTGTGAGCGTGAGGATATCCATAGAAATGTCCCCGTGTCCATAGAAAGTCACCCAACCACTTGCAACATCTTTGGCGTGACTTAAAGGCCACTGTCAAAAAGATCAGTCTTAACATATACGTGACAGGCTAAAGACAGGTGGTGAACCCCCGTCGGAGCCAATAGATGATAACAGGGGCAATTGCCTGTTGTACCCAACCCCCTCCCCTAGATCCGCTAGTGAACATGACTTGAATAGGTTTGAGAAAACGCACCAAATAACGGTTCGATTCGTGAATAAATTTCAAACTGAATTGCGCTGCACTTGCCTAGCCAGGCTTCCTGGGGCCTGCCCGGCTCATCTCTCCCACATTGCTCTGACTAATCCAATTTCGTGAGGCCAGTGTCCTGCTCATATAAATTGACTTGAGGTAGGTTTAACATAAAAACACATTTGGATTAAGGAAAATTACATCGTTTTCACACGTATGTCTCCTTTATGTGGAAATCCCATTTTATAATGGCCACTATATAAGTATAATTGTCGTTTCCGGATAAAGTTTTTCCCTTTATTCGATCCGAGCACTTTTATCATCACTTCACCTCCCAGCGCGGGGCCGTGTCTTCCTTTCATGCCCTCCCCCAAAGTCGGCCAGGAAATCCGACACCGTTCAGCAGTCAGCAGGCTGTAACCTATGACGCGAGTTTACTACGGCCAGAAAGGCACCGTATTCTATGGGAATTTGAGCCTTAACGTCCATTTACTAAGGTCGCCGGAGGTATTCACCGCCGCCTCGGATTGCCCTCCATGCACCGCGCTAATTCCCACGGGCGCGGAGCTCCGCGTGATTGCTCTCTCCTGAACATCCCTCCAAATCGCTTACGCGCTGACTTCCGCTCAAACTCAAATCAGCGCGGGCGTAAGGAGAGTGCGGGCGGAAGCTACGCGCAACTGGATCCCTCCAGCCTATCTGTTCTATTACCCTTCTCTCTTCCTCTATGCGGCGGCTACCCAGCCAGAGAGGGTGCTGTAACCTCACCTCCTGGTTGCAGGATAAAGACCCGCGGCATCACGTCATGGTGCTTGCGGGTGTTTCTAATAACCCAAAATTATTATTTTTTAAATGGAGGAACTCGAGTAACGAAAGCAAAACGGTCATTCGATAACAAGGAACAAAATTTAAAAAAACTAATCTTTACGCTGGCAAGCCTCTTCACGTACCCTTTTAAATCCTACCTGTGCCCCAGGCTTGGCATCTCTGCCGTAGCAATCCCCTTCCCTCGCAAGTGTTACTACACTTCGCGACCCATTCCTTGAAATAAGATTCGTCCCTTTGTTCTGCGACATTAAAGTAAACACCCCTCCCGGAAAATTCTCCTCCACACTTTAGAGGCGGGCAAAGGTGCTTTGCACAGAACGCCTTATAAGAAGCCCTTAACTAACTAACCTCAGATCCTTCAAACTACCGCCCCATTTCTTTGTTAAGCTGCTTGTCGAAATTCTTGAGAAAATTTTATTTCATCGTATATATCACAATCTAATTCAGAATAACTTATTGACTGACAGACAAAGCTGGCATCGGCCAGAGCATAGTACGTAACATCAACTTCTTTATCTCACCCACAAAATCTACCAATCTCTTGATCTAGGAATGGATTTCACCGCGACTTACTTCGATATGTCCACACATTTTGACAAAATTTGGCACACAGGACTACTACATAAATGCCAGAAGGAAGTTGGACTAACTGACAATCTTGACGTGGACCAAATCTTATCTTACTGACGGAAGACATAGGGTAAGAATAGGAAATTCAACATCTTCATCCAAAACAGTCAAATCTAGACGTCCTCAAGGATCTCTATTAGGCCCCCTACTCGCTATAATGTAGTTTAACGACCTTTCTAACAAGACGACAAATGACGCTCTTTTCTTTGCCGACGACACGTCTCTTTACGCCACACATACTGCCGACGACATTATCAGAACTGAAACATCTCTCCAAAGCGACCTGTATGCAATAGAAAAGTACGGACAAGAGTGGGCTATATCTTACAACCCATCGAAAACTATACAACAGACTTTTTCATTCAAGAACAATCCAGAGGTTCCAAAACTATACTTTGAAGGCGAGGAAATTACCAAACAATAATCCCACAAACACCTAGGTATCCACTTATCTTGCGACCTGAAATACCATGAACACATAAACCAAGTTATAAAAAAGTAAACCGAGCCCTAGGACCAATTTACCAGGTGTCTAAATTCTTACCAAGGCCCACTCTTGAACAAATTTATATGACCTATATAAGACCATATTTTGACTATTGTGACACAATCTACAACGGACATATAACACAAAGGGACGTTATGACACTAGTGACACGTATGACACTTCAAAATAAAATAGCCAGACTAGTGACTGGGACATCCCAAATGACACCAACAAACCAACTATGACAAGAATTGGGATGGGTTTCCTTAATCGCCAGAAGAAAAATTCACAAAATTAAGATTTATCACAACCTTAAGAATATCAACTCCACAATCCCTCTGTATATCAGGTCCATTCTTCCTGAAATATGTGCTCAGACAACAGGCTGTCTGCTTAGAAATTCTACTCACCAGCATTACCTCCCTGTAGAAGCACTGCCTACCAAAAATTTTTTGTCCCAGCAACAACTAAACTATGGAACCAGCTCCCAGTATCAATCAGATCTGAGGCGTGCACAACAATTTTTAACTGTTGTATTGATAAGCATTTCGGAAGTCCCCATCCACCCAAATTCTACAGCATAGGTACCAAATTGGGAAATACATTACACACAAAACTAAGATTGGGCATGTCCAGCCTAAACTCTCACCTTTTCAAATTTCAACTAGCTGAATCTCCTAAATGTTTATGTGGCCATAAAAACGAAACAAGTGAACATTTCATTCTGAATTGCAGAAAATTTCAGCACCACACAGATAAGCTTTTTGCAACAATGTCAGCTATCATTCAAACAGACTTTAGATTAATTAAAAAAGCTGAACCAGTAAGTATTCTTCTTCATGGTACTTGTTTACGTAAGAACCAGGAGACACCAGTCGCATTAGCATTTCAAACATTTCTAACGAGCTCCAAGAGATTTTCTGAGTAGCTAATTTGCAGCAGCAGTGGGATTCCTAAAATTTCTAAGATTTGTAAAATTTCTAAAATCTCTAAAATTGTGTCTGTTGTTGACAGTGGTCCCTCATCTGATGGTGACAAATCATGGTCACCTGTACTTATGAATATGCATGTTGGTGAAAGTGTGTTTGACTTAGTGTCATGCGTGTGTAGGTGTGCAAGAGAGGTGCCAAGATTTAAGCCATCTGGCTTTTGCACCGATCTCTATTATTTTTCCTCAAACGTGTCATTGGACAAATAAATATGATGATGATGATGATGAACTGTTCCATGCAATGTCTTGTATGGTGTTGAGGAAATAATTGTTATGTTGAAAAAATTGATGGGTATGTGACGGATCATTGTAAACATCAGCTGGTAAACATGTTCAAAGTTGTATACTGCCTCTGCTTGCATTGCTTAGAAATTTTAATAAAAAAATCTTTTATCTCAAGGCCAAGGAAGAATTGGAAAAATAACCTAATTTGGCCCTTTTACAGTGTCAATTTCACGGTCTAAAAAGAAATGGCAGCTACCACCCAGTGGAGGCTGGTGAGGTTGGTGAGCCAATGGAATAGATACAAAGTTAATGTATATTAGAAACAGACCCTTCGTTTGATACCACAAGATATCTCTTGGATATTTTTGTGGTTCCAGCACCTCATAATAACGGTACGTACGCCACACGAGCCCTAACCTTCTCAAAACTGTTTACACGAACGAATGCTGAAAACCCAAGACCCTAAACTGTTGTTGTTGTTGTTGTAGGGTTAAAGGGACATTGTCGCAAAAAATTTTATTGTGGTTTCTTAATATTTGAAAAATCCTGATTCTGGTACTATCAATCATTTCTTTAACTTCAGCTAAATTTTTGGAGGCCACTCAACAATTATTCAAATTTGCTAACAATATCAATAATAGGCTGTAACCTGCTCTTCACCTCTATTCTATCAATCCAAGTTTTAAGTTCTATAAATTATTTTTTGGGGGTAGAAAATGTTTTTATGCTGTATTCCTATTAAATTTATTTTTATTAACCCTTAAAAAAATACATATATTAGACTAAATTGTCCAAAACATTCGGCTTGAGAAAACTAATCAGGGAAGTTTTAAAATCGGGCAGGTGTACAGCGGGGATGGTATAGTGGCCTCCATGCCCGACTCTCACACGGGTAATACGGGTTCGAATCTAGGTCGTGGAAGTTTTTACTGTAAAAACAATTTTTCTGATTTTCTTCTTGTTTGTTCATGCGTACTAATGGATGAAGCATAGTCGGATCCATGATTGCCGATCGGGGAGGGGGTAACTTCCGGGGAGGGCACCATCCGGACCAGGGGGGGGCGCCACCTTTGACCGGCAAAACCTATCAGATGGACGCTAAATCCTATCAGTGTGCGCCGATTTTCGCATCCTGGGGAGGGGATGGGACGCGACATTTTAGGGTTCACCGAGAGTTGATCAGAGAGGGGAGGGGGGCACGTGCCCCCTTTGCCCTCCTGGATCCTCCTATGGGATGAAGTAAATATTCTAAGGACAATTTCTTCTGGTTATCCCTCCGTCCGGGCAGTTGAGGGAAAGGGAATATTAGCCCCAAATATTTTTCTAATCTGACCGGCGTACCAAACTGGAACCGGCTTGTCTCCAGCTCCCTGCAATGGTTCTCAATCCGTCGGATTTCCCTCTATTGGAGACCAGTTCCCCTGTTTTCTGACCAGCGGGACACGCTGTTCGCCGTTCGAAAATGTCTTTTGTGTCCTTTGCTGAAGGCCATTCTTGAAGGCTGACCGGTTTTCGTGCAAACCAAGAACCAGAAACCGGCTCAATAAAAAGCAGGGGTGGCTCTTCGAGATTATAATCGTTTAACCCTCGCCCCACCGGGGGCCATCGATGGCCCCCCTAAGGTTTTTCCGGGATAGCAGAAAGACGATGAGGCGCAGCACCGTGGTTGAGGGCTCTACCTCTCACTGCATCATTTTCCCACCATCCCTGAAATTTTTACCCCGGGTCACCCAAGGTCAGGTCACCAGACGAGTTCAACCAAGGTCACCTCACTTCAGCTTTAGAGCTCTGTAAGAGCTACATTTCGGAGTCGATCGATTTGAAACTTCCTACACTTTATGACCCCTCCAGGGTCTACAAGGTGTATATCCGGGATTTTTCGATTTCGTGCCCTGAGGTCAGGTCACGAGGTGACCTCTCCCATTGAAAAAGCATGGGAAAAGCTGTCTTATGATCTAAAAGTCACAAAAACGATTGAAAATGCTCAGCTTGATCAGAAAAGCGTTTTTGGACACCCTTTCACGGATTCCAGGGGCCATATTTGCCCTTTGACATCTCCAAGGTCATCCAAGGTCACTAGGGGTCAAAAACAGTATTTTGACAATAACTTTGACCTGTATAAGCTAGAGCGCTGAAACAAACACCATCGTGTTTGTCTCGTCATTGGCTTTCATTTAATATACGGCAAGGTCACTTCCTGACCTTTCGTGACCTCAGGTCATACTAGGTCACGAGGTGACCTCTGGAGGTCAAACTACTGGCGGGAGGTCTTTACGTTTCCATAGCAGAAAAAGTACTGGCAATTTCCTATCAAATATACTTTCCCACACCTCAATAGCTCTAAGGACATAAGAGTTATGCCCAGTTTGCTTAAGCATTGCATATTTGAGTGAAAATAGCCGATCTTGACTTAATTTGATCTCTGGAGGTCAAACCATTGACCTGAACACTAAAACATGTGAAGTAATTTCTTACTGAATTCACGCGAGCTTTCTAGTGCACTTTGCAGATTTGCGCTAACGCCCATATTTTCGGAGTTAGAGGGGGCCATCGATGGCCCCCCGGTGGGGCGAAGGTGGCGCCGGACCCCGGTGGGGCGCGGGTTAACACGCGCATTGACGGGAGGCGGGTACCCGCCCCCGTCTGGTTTTTCGGATAGAACATAAAAACGGCGGCGCGTAGCGCCGCCGCACTTGTATCCATACGCGTATATTAACAGTAAAAACGCGGTACATGGTAAAACATACACTCCTAACACTAGGCAAAGAAAACTAGGCAGGGGCGCCGCCACGGAATTTAAGCCATCACACATTTATTAGGTAGGTACTTAACACACTCGGGTAAAAAATAAACTCGGGTTAAAAACTTGACATACCTTCTCTCATCATTTTTACAACTTTTGTCAAAATTTTAAGGTTAGGTCATCTCAGGTCAGGTCACCAGTACAGGTCAAGTGACCTGACCTCAAAGTTTAAGACAACATAAGTCGGAACAAAGTGAACTCATCCGATTGAAGTGACCTGACAAAATGGTTAAAATATTTCGATGGAAAAGCGTATGGGCTACCCAAAGCCGTTTACCATTTTTCACTACCTACCCTGGTTCTGGAGATTTTAGGGGGTACCCGCGCCCCCTGTCAAAGCGAAGGTGGCTCAGAGCCCCGTCGATGCGCGTGTTAATCTGGTAAAACAACGAGACAAAACGTTAATCCGTACGAGATAAAACGTGTTCGAGATTAAATGTGGCGGTCTCCCAGGGCGGACCACCCTGAAAGACCGCCTGGGCCTTTCACGGCAGGAGAGTGTGGAGGTGGAGCGCCTGCGCATTGGCCACTCCCTTCTCCTGTGCAGCTACCGAAAGAGGATCGGCCTGAACCCGGAGGCCACGTTACAGGAATGCGACGATGGAGAGGACGAGATCCTCCACCACCTTCTGACCCGGTGCCCTGCGTGCGCTGACCTGCGCTGGGACATATTTGGACGGGACGACCCGCCCATCCGGGAAGCGCTGGCGGACCCACGACGGCTGGCGATGTTCCTGCGGCGGTTGGGGCGCCTGCAGGGCCCCCCTCCCATATGGCCGGAACACTCAATCAATCAATCAGATTAAATGTGTCCGTCGACATCTAAATCTGTGATATAATTGTAATTCTTTGGTCTCCGGAGAATATAAAAACACGTAGTCTAGAGAACCGGAGAATAGCTGAATGTGATACGGAAGAATAACTCTTGATATGTGTCAGAACTGGGGAACCAGAGAGCAGCCACCACGATCCTTGGATGAACTAACAAAAGTGTGTAACGCACCACGAACCCAAACCTGATCACTTTTTGTTTCAGGGGGAACGTTTGTTGTGTGTTGCAGATTGGAGATGGACTGGCCACCTCACTCCTCTCTCCGTGGTGGTAGCTCTTTCTAATTTTTTTCGTATATAGATATACAAGATTTAAGAATACATTGTTTTTTACTTCAAGTTGAGTTAGTTTCTGATCAGGGCACATCAAGAAAATATACCTCAAAATTATAGCCTGGAACAGTTCGTATTAAATAAAAAGGATTCTATAATTAATCTTAACATTGGTAGTCACAGAGTCTAAACATAAGAAGACGCATCGCAGCTTTAAGACAAGCAAGCTGCTAGCCTCATGAGTGACATTTGTTTATGAAAATGATAAGCGTTTATTTTTAATACTTCGGAGTTCGGAAACGGTCCTTTCTCATAATAGAACAAACAATTCCAGAAGCACTTCATATAACATCATATCATTATATAAAATAGTATATTAACCGTTATTTTTATTAGATTGTTTATTAGATTATCTACGTTGATAAGATATTTCATGACCAGCCTCCTCGAATCATAGTTCCAAAATGGGGCTAATACGCTGATCAATATTCAGGTACATCCCTTCACCAAAATTATCATAATATAATAGGTGAACACATACATTTTTAGTCAGAGTGCTAGAATAACCTCGAATCGAGTTCCAATATTTGGATATTCCAGTACTGAACTGCATTATTCCAGCATTCGATTTCCAAATCAGATCTAAATTTCAAGCCTTGGTCACACTATGACCAAAAGTTTTCGCTTATTGTATTATGAGGATTCTGACGAGGGGCTGTGCCCGAATATGTGATCACAGTGTGATCACAGGCTCCATTTTGCGTCAAGAATTCGAGAGGCAAAGCCATGAAACATCTTACCAATTTATAATCATGCTCCTCGGCTACGCAATGCAAAATTCATCTACTTTTAAAAACCAACAGATATCAGTTGATCAATGAGGCTTATATTCAATCTCACAAAAACATGAGAAAATATAACCTACCAGGAAATTACAAGCGAGTGATAACCCTCGGCAGGTGAGAAACGCGTGCAACAATCAGGTCTGCGAGTCCCCAACGAGCAGTCTTCCGAGTGCAACGTGGACTAGAGGATATAACTCAGTACGTCAGTGACGGATCCAGGCCAATGTTTTTTGTGGGGGGGACAGGGTCCAAAATCGTGAATACACATTTTTTAAAGGTCGGTGAAAATCGCAGAGTTTGGGAGGAAAGTAAATTTTCCCTGAACCCACCAGTGGGTATGCAGCTCCTAGCTTCCAGTCCTTGAAGTGCACTCTAAGAAGGCTGGGAGCGAACCAAATACTGAGTGTACATCAAAAGTATAACAGATTTTGCATCTCTCCACAATAAGTGCTGCACGGTTTGATAAAATGTTCACCGCAATAGTCTGAGCACAGAGGTGTCACTTATTATTTTCGCCGACTTTCGCACGTAAGACCACCAACAAAATCTGACCACTTCGTTTTTTACTATAAAGACCCTTTGCATTACTAATTTTCTTACCTTTAGACTAAGAAATACTTTTAATGGCATGTTTTACTGAGGTCCTCAGAGGATTTGCCTTAATATACCGCAATAAACACCACTTACGCACATACATGGCTAGGCTCTTCTTAAATTAGAAGATATTTTCACAGCAGGAACAAATGGGACCAAATAAAGGGTACAAATAAAATATCACAAGCCCACAATGAAAGCAAACCAGATATCACTGAATCTTGTTTTAAACATATGCAATATATATATATATATATATATATATATATATATATATTCAAGAACAAAGACATCCCAAAAACGATCTATAGTCTAGATCATGGGTTTGTGGAGGGGTCAGGTTGAACCATGCAAATTCATGTTTTTTTATAAATTACAATACATTATTTCAACACTGGCCCACAATAGGAAACAAATATTCCAAATTTCAGGTCTATGGGAGAATCGGTCTGATTGGGTTCATCCCATTCAAACTAACAAACAAAATGATCATACACAAGCTGGTCCATTGGGACGATAGCTTGATGATACACAGCAGCTACAAAAGACAGGTTTTCTAGTAAACAAATTTTCTCTTTGAAGCGACCCGCCTAATCTTTCATATATTCCTCCAGGAAAACACAAAAAATTGCATCACCCAAGACTGCCCCCTGTCATTCCTACATGACTATCCATACTCTTTGTTCACAATTATATTGTTGTATTGGGTACACTCCTAGTGTTTCAAATCATAATACATCTTATCCTAGTTTTCCTTCAGTTCATTTTTAATATCAATTATAAAAAGCATGCAGATGGGCATTTTCAGAGGGCAGATGGATGAATTCATCTGCAGATGGGCATGAATGCAGATGGGCATTTTCCGAGGGCAGATGGATGAATTCATGCTACGGTCACTTTCATGTCTGGAAACAAACAGTAGCACTTGAAATATGAGTAAATGGATCTGATAAGTAGATAGGAGTACACTGACTACTATGTACTGTATGGTACCAAAATAAATGGAAAATCTGTTTCAATCTGTAAAATTATTCAAAAACATTTTCATACTTAAAAGAAGGTAAGCTAAGCAGCAAATGCACTAGCATGCACACATTGTGCAGAGCCAGTATTTGTAACAGGTAGAAATTTGTAATTCAAATTACAAGCTTGATATAGACTTTTACTAGAGTGCACAAATATTGTAAATATAAAGTTAGACCAAAAAGAGAGGGAATATGGGCAATTCAAAAATAATATGCTTAAATAATCATTGGAGAATTGCCATCACCAAATAATTTTCACCTATTTTGGTACACAAGTTCACCTGTGCAACAATAAAATGAGGACTTTTTGGCATTGACGCTGCTCATAAGCCTTGTTCCGTCTGCCAGCACAGCCTTGTCCGCGAGCCCTCGAGCCTCTCCTCTAGAAAAGAAATACCACAACTGTCTCTAGTATGTGCTATGGCTAATCAGACAAAAATGAACCAGAATACTTATCTACAATCACAAAACAAGTATGCTACCACTGTTGTGCTGTTACTGTTTTTCCAGCAGCACCACAGCAGGTAGCCAGCCTGTAAATCTAAGATTGGTTCTAAGATTGGTTCTCAGGGAGAGGCTATAGCCATGTGACATAGACTCAATCCAGTGTGCAAAGTATGGCATTTTCAACGAGATCTCGTTAGGGTGAGTGCCCTAGGAGACAAGAGTGAGTGGCGTGAAGTTCATCAACCTGGTGTGAATTTCCCAGATTGGTGCAAGGAAGGTGACACTGAAAACCAAACAAATAATGGCTGAATGGTTATAAAGACACAGGAGGGGACCTTATAACAAGTATTTAACTAACTAATACAAGAGGTAGCATTGCATTGTGTGGGTAGGAAAGGGTGCATTTTTCTCTATGGTATATAGCAGTTTGGTGTGAATTTTGGTATCTGGCAGTGCAATGATTTTAGATGGCTGGCGTGACTCGTCTAGCCTGCTGCCATACTTTGCAGACTGGGACTCAATGCTGCTCGCTGATTGGTGTTGACAGACGAACGAGACCACAGCTTTAACAGTGGGCCAAAATGAATAAATATCAATTAAGCATACAATTTGCTTTTTGGCAACTTCATGAACCTAATTAATGCAGAACAGAAACATTAAATGCATTGCCCATACTTGATAGGATTAGTATTTGACTAACTCACTACACTCACTAAACAAAACCTCAATAAGCATTGGTGGCCAGCAAAGATGGATGGCAAAAATTCAAATTGTTTCATTAACTTTTCACGCATAGATTTTTTACCTCTAAGAAAATCTCAATTGACCACAACAAAGGCTCAAAATATTCTACGTGCAGATTACCGACGATATGTTGATCCACGAGACCGGAGAGGCGACAATCTCCTCGTCCGAAAAACCACCCAAAGCTTTCTTCATGCCTCAAAGGAGGCTCTTCTGGATCGCGCTACCCGTATCTTTTTATTGTATCATTTTAGCTGCAATGCAATCATGCAATAACGAACAATTATTAATTATAATCTTTAGGGTATTCGGGCCTGACCGCAGCGCTAATTAGTGTTATAGAATTTGTATTCATATCTTCGCGTTTGCCGCGGTTTTTGAGATGGTGAATATCGATAGTTCATTGGTGGCCATGATGACATCACATTGATGTAAGATAAGCCCACGTGACCAGATCCTATAAGGACTGGGCTTCTGATTGGTTGATGGTATTTCTTTAAAGTCCTCTATTTCTCTTTCAAAAGCGTTTTGGAAATATATTTTCATAGAATAATTTTTGATTTTATAGGTTTTAGCTACTGAACTGCTTTAAAAGAAATGTTTGACATGTTTTCATATATAAATTGATAGCTATAGCCGGGTCTACGTCACTTTATCGTTACCATAAGGACTCGGTAAAGTCGTCTATAAATGTTGACTTTGAGGTCGATTTTCAGGCATTTTGAGCCTGAATTTGCAAAAATGAGAATATGACTTCTGAAACAACTTTTTGTAACCTTTTGATCTAGCCAATAAAAATTTTTGCGACAATGTCCCTTTAAGGCGCACAGCCTCTGGGGCGAAGACCGACCGACCGACGACGACGCATATAAAAAATATGTCATTTTCGAAAATAGAAAACTGCTTTTGTCACAAGAATTCATACCAGACTGATGAAGGATTACCTTTCCATATTTAGCACTTCACGCCTACATTTACCTTCACTTCATGCAGGTAAGCAAAGCTGGTCGTTTATTGATCCATGCATGCAAGCAAGCATACGTGGGCGTGTATCTCGGAGTTTTAGGGGGGGGGGTCCGGATCCCATTGGATTTTGGGTCTCCTATCATAGGCAGATCCAGGATTGCCGATCGGGGGGGCACCTTCCCGGGGGGCGCCATCCGGACCGGGGGGCGCCATCCGGACCAGGGGGCGCCACTTATGACCGGCAAAAGCTATCAGGTGGGCGCTAAATCCTATCGGTGGGCGCCGACTTTCACATCCTGGGGGGGATGGGAAGCGACATTTCAGGGGGGCGCCATCGACCTTTCAGGGGGCGCCGAGGGTCGATCGGGGGGCACGTGCCCCCTTGCCCCCCCTGGATCCGCCTATGTCTCCTATAGATTTTGTCTACAGGGCTTGCGTTGCCGTGCTAGCGTTAACCTTATAGGTATCTTGGCGTTAACCCATCCAGAACCCCCCAGGTCGAGAAGAGATCACCGACTTGGCTGCTCACGTTTTATCATTAATTCGATGGACTTATCCTTTTGGCCTTCGGGTATTTCTTTAGGGTTTCGGGAGGATCCAAAAGTCTCATTTCTCTTCGGAAAGTAATCTTGGTGTGACCTTCCAGTGGGTGATGAAGTATCATCGCGGAGGGCATCGATACTCGCGTCCTAACTTACGGAGACTGAGAAAGGAAGTGAAGATTCACGGGGCGCCGTGGACAATCTGAGTGAGCGTCGAAGTGAGTAGGTGTATGTGGTTGTACCATAGCCCAATCGGAGGCTATGTTTTCCCAATGATCCCACACTAGACATAGGCGGATCTAGGATTTCCAATGCGGGCGCACATCTGCCGTCCAACGGAAGAAAAGCGTGTCACATTTTTTCGATTTTGAGATTTTGGTATCGTTCGATGCAGAAAGACAAGTTGCATCTACTTATCAAATGATTTGACAAAGTTCCTTTAATTTTCTTAGTTACATCATATTTTTAATTCAGTTCCAGGGTTCTGCTAATGTTAAGCAAAACGGAAAAAAGCACTCTCCTGTAAAATCTTCCGAATGTGACATACGCTTTTCTTCCTTTGGACGGCAGACATGTTCAGAAGAGGGCGCCACCCAGACTGGGACAAAACCCATCAGGTGGGGTCTAATCCTACCGCAGGGACGCCCATTCTCGCATCCTGCGGGAGGAGGGCCCAGTGGGCAGATGGAGAGGGTTGTAGCTGGAAAGATGCTGTATTGAGATTCCCTCACATTGTTTTCAAGAGCTGGGGCAGCCCGACTGCAGCAAACCTACCCTTATAGCTAAATGCCGATCCGTGGTGTCACTGGAAGTGGGTGCACCAAACTGACTGAAGGCTTCAACCGCGATCATGAAATCATCTGCTAAAAAGTGCAAGCCCTGAACAACACGCCTGATGTTTTCGCCGGGACTCAGAACTCATCCATCCGCAAAACCGGTCATAACCGGCCGCAAATAGTCACTTCATACCCCTCGTCATTGCTCGTCACAAACTGCCCTCTTCTCAGCCAAACTGGGACAAATATTCTGAACCCTACTGGTCTCAATAGCGCAAGGAAACATAGGCTTCACATATACAGAGCTTTTGATTTGAGAAACGGTAGTAGTTTAGTTTCAGACAGTACTTTAAGACACTGCCGGCTCCCTTCCCACTTCTGGGCCACCGGGACGCTAAAACCCCAGGAGTAATTTCAAGATATAAAAAAGAATACATATTCTCATGGATGCGAAACAAGTTGTATTTCACAAACGCCTCAACGCACATTTACATCCTCCACACAAAAGGCCACAGACATTTAACTCCTATTCAGCACGTCGCACGCCAGTTACTGCCAGTCATACTGTTTAGCCCCCCCGAAAAAACGGATACGTTCTCAAACTTGAAAATACGTATTTCAAGTCATGGAAACAAATAACCAGCGGTAGAAAGCTATTCATACCAGCAACGATATCGAAAAATACAGGGCAGAGACTCGCCCGGTACGTGGACGGTTAAAAAAATAACATGACATCCTCGAATTGGCCGGTAACTCGCGAGCGGTAACAAGTTCGTAGTGCGTTTTACGACTGCTCCCTCCCCCAAAAAAACTCAACATCAGAAGTTTGAACTGTTGCTAACCATCTAAGGACTGCCCTAGATGTCTGCATTATAGGTAGGTGATGACCAAGCCAAGACCATTGACTCAAACTGCGGGTGGAACATACAGACAGAATAACCTGGCTAGAAGGCAGAAAGACAATAACTATTTCCGCTCTGAAAACAAAATTACGAGAATATGCAGCTGCATAGAATCATTGCAAAAAGAACAGCATAAACCTGCAATGAAACTCAACACTAGACTGTTCTGCAGGAATGGACCCGAAGTCACAGCGACAAACAGTGGGCGTGGTTTGCACCCTGCCGTGTCCTATCCCTCTTCCTGTGCGAGTCATCACACACACGCCACATAACCAGACAGACAGACCCGCTTCTCCACACACACACACACACACACCAGCACACGCGCCTGACCCTGCCGCGACAGTCAAACCATACCATCACAAGCCGCGTCACACAGTCGGCGCAGCGCTGGTGGCCGCCGCTCAGCGCTCACTGTTCCATGCTCTCAGCCTCAGTCTCCGCAGCGGAGGCGGCCGCGGCCGCCGGCGCCGGCGGCAGCACACCCTCCGGCAGCCGGCGCGGTCCGTACAGCAGCACGTAGGCACAGTGCCAGTCGCCGCCGCCCGACAGCCGCAGCACGTCCTCCTCCGTCACCGGCGTCACCACGTCGTCGTCGAACTTGACCCAGCCGGCAGAGAGCTTCACCCAGCCCACGTAGTGGCCCGAGCTGCTGCTCCGTCCCTGGTGGGTCAGCACCGCCTGCAGCTGGTAGTAGCCAGAGTTGTTGCTGCCGGCGTCTGCCGGCCAACCGACGGTCAGACGGAACTCGAATACCGAGCTCACACACGCCAGAGTTGCTACCTCAAACGGCTCAGGGCTTTGAGTAGGGAGCCATGTCAAGTGAGGTTCAATTTTCGACTCGGCCATAAGTCTGTTCACTTACTGTTCCACTCATCTACAATTATATTATTTCCCCCTGTATTATTACATATAATTTCCCCCTGTACTATTTTTACACGTCGGTAGTAACTCTTCATTCCCATGAACGATCCGGCGTGAAGCCAAGTAGTATGTCAAGTGTAAAACTCACTTAATGGGAGCACCTCACTTTTAAAATGGATTTTGAACGGAGCTAGCAGTTTTATGGAGCACGCCGAGAATCCACCACTGGCATGTTTCATTTCACCCAAAGCTCTCTGTATTGCATTTCCGCACAGTTAAGTTCAAAATAAAGAACCAGGAAGGACCCCCTTTCCATCTGGTTGCAATAATTTGATACGTCTAAATCTCACTGCCACGGAGGTCATGTGATAAATGTTACAACTGGCAACGCTCATCGCAACCTTAAATGCCGCAAGCGACACCCTGGCAGTCAGCCTCGTAATTACACGAGATGATTCAAGGGAGATACGCGAAAAATTATTATTATGGTTTCTTGCTATTTGAAAAATCATGATTACGAAACAGTTCATTATTTTTGTATCTTCGGAAAAATTTTGGGAGGTCACTCACTTATTATAGAAATAGGTTAAAAGTTCCGACAAAATGCTGAAACCTTCACCCATCACTTACTTTTCAAAAACTATTTAAAATTGAAAGTTTTGTTTTTGTAATAAAAATGTGTGTTCTCCTGTATTTGTATTTGAATTAATTTTACAAAGCCTTTAAAAAATACAACATGAATTAGTTTGCCCTAGAAACGGAAAAACACATAGTTAATCAAGTCTTCAGCCATTTCGTACCTCGGGTCTTGAGCCGTTTTCTGCTTCAGCCCCAGGATTACAAAACTTTTGCGTCAGAATGGTCACGTGATCCCCCTATGAGGTGGCTGTACGTTCTGATTGGTCAATTATGATTTCTTAGAAGTCCTATATTTTTGTTTTAATATTATTTTTGGCTGTAGCTTTTTCAAAATAACTTTTTATTTAATTGTTTTAAACTTTCAAGTCACTGCTTAGGAAAAATGGGACCGGTTTGTTAGGGAATTTGATAGCCTTAGCCGGGAGTGCGTCATTTCCATCGATAAGAGGTGTACCGGTAAAGTCGTCTAGAAATGTTGACTTTGAGAGCAATTTTAAGGCATTTGGAGGCCGAATTCGCAAACATGAGAATAGGACTTCTGAAACAACTTTTTGTGATCTTTTGACCTAGCCAACACAATTTTTTCGCGTGTCTCCCTTTAAGTCAACCCCCAGGGTAGTAACAAAAAAGGCGATATATTTGCTTCGAGCCATTGAAGGTAGAAACAAAACGAGGCTTCAATATTTCCAGACTCATGGTGTCCATAGTCATTTTCGGAATTCCGACAAAGTGGTACATTCCCTTCAAAGAGAAATAATATGTTGCTTCGAACACTAAATAATAAACCTATCAATCACAATGAAGATAAATATTGAAATATATATCCTACCACACTGAGAACATAATTTTGCACTTACTCAGCCCGTCCTGTGCACAGGTCAGAATACATCGTTATGTAATTTTCACTATGGAATTTTACATCACTATGAAATTTTTTAGCACCTTTCCCATCCTAACTAGAGGAACTATCCAACCGATTTTCTTAATTTGAAGAAATGGCTCCACCCACTAGAAAAAAGACCTGCCATTTTAGATTATTGTCATATTCTTGGTTTCTGCTACCATGTTCGAATATTTAAGGCTGGAATTCACTTTTAATGCGCTGAAACGAAAGGCAATGCCCATGCAAATCCTTTCATCTCATTTTTTTATACAATAGAAGTCTAATGACGTCATAAAATTAACATTACTGCAGCTGTCTTTGAAAATTTAACTATATTGCTCGGACAGGAGAATCCAACTAGTTCAAACTAGGATTAAATGGAATCTTTGAGGACTGCACGCACGAATAGAACTAAAGATAAAACAGAGGGCACTCAGCATATTTGATATCATTATGTCCCAATTACGTCATCATTCATGTTCTTTTATGTGTTTTGGAAAAAACAGATTTTTTCTATAATATGTATTCTTTTGTTACGAATTTAGGAGTGAGGAAATGAAAACCAAAATTTAGTTTTAGTTTTTTTACAAAAAATCAAAGTTTTTCAGCTCCAAAAATGATGCCAAAGCTCTGAAAATACCACTGGAAACATAAAAATAGTATTTGGATTACAGTGTTTTGTAAATTTATTTTCTATTCATGGGATACCTAAAATTACGATTCATATTATTTCTGCATTATTGCAGGATCATATAATAATTGCAACTCATAATGACGTCACACAATGCATATTACAGTGGATATTTTACAAGGAATTGGTAACGCTCTACCAATGAGCGAATCCTGCAAGCTGATGAAAATCATATTAAGCAGACGTTTTCCTTGATTTTTTAAAGAACAACTAATAAAACATTTTAGTTAACACTTGAGTAGCAGTCTATAACACAAATCGCAATTGGGGAGTGGCGGGTGGCGGTTTCGCCATTTTGAAACAGCAGCGCTAGTGGCGGCAGCGGTTTTAGCTAGCCAAGGCAACGGCAGCGGTTTCTCAAATTTGGCAGCGGCAACCACCCCTGCATATACGTCCCTACTCTGTTAAAAACGGAAGCTTATGTTACGGTGAAGGATAAAAACCAAACATTATGACGCCATATCATTGGGTTTTCTTACTTACTTGGAACAAATAAAACCAGAATGCATACAACTACCAGCAGGTCTCACACAAGAAGAACAATAAAACGGACTGTGCATGAATTTTGGCGGTCTTCGTTAAGCCATATATTTAACATTTGTCACAAAGTGGCATAAAAAATTAAACAGTGCCTTTGATATATCTTTATAGCATGGAATTACTTCTACATTAGTATTTTCCTATGACTTAAGTGTAAAAACAGAAAGATGACTTCTTTGATGTGAAGTCTAACACAAATGATAGTTGTGAAGTCCCTCTGCATGCATGTAAGGTGCACAGCACTCCTCTGAAACATATTTTCACACATATTTGCAGTCACTGATCCTGATAGCCTGGTTTATTTCCGGCGATCGGGCATATAATACCTTCAAAAACAATTTATACGAGAATTGACATATTTGAAGGACAAACAATCTAGGAACGCATTTTACCCCACGTATATCAGATGACTTCATACAAATTCGGTCATTGTTGTGGAGAAATTGATGTGTGGATGTGTCTGTACCCGAACGTCTATACCAAGTATGTCTGAGCACGCCAGAAAAAAAATTGAGCATGGGTGCGGAGAACCTGATCAGGCAATATGTCTATGCCACAATTTTTAGTAAAATGTCACACACAAAACTGAACTTTGTCACTACCCAAAATTTAGTACAAATTAAAAAGGGTGAAATTCTTTCAAGATATCAACTTTATTATGTCACCACGATCTAGTAATGTAATATACAATTTGTGTATGGTTGCCTTTTAAGAATAGCTCCTTCAGGCACTAAAAGCATCGTTCCTCTCGGACATGACGTGCTAAGAAGCGTAAAAGGGACTAAATAGAACCGTCCGTTTATGGTGCCGGTGAAGGGAAATTTCGATATTAATTTTCTGGACACCAAAGTGCAACACCACATAATGGTCCGGACATTGGCGCTCAGTGACGCATTTTCCAATCTGTCTCGCTGACAATCATTGATTTGAAATCAGAGACGAGTTGAACAGCAGCTATTCCCCAAGTCCTTCCTCCCACAGGCGCACTGCTCGCTCCTCACCGTCCTCGAAGCTGGAGGGCAGGTACTGGACGTCCTGTTTGTCCTTGGGCGGCGCGGGGGCATTCTTGGCGGCCTGGCGCGCCGTCTCCGCCTGAAGGTCGTCCCACTCCTTGAACTTGCTTCGCATGGGCACCAGTCGCTGCTGCAGCTCTTCGGAGCAGAGGTCGTACGTGTCCAACATCATCGGGAACTTGACGTCCTTCAGGATCTTGGCGTTCACGCCCTCTTTCTCCTGCAAGACACAGTAACATCGGTTAAAACACAAAGTATCACATTCTCTCGTACCCAACCTCAGAATGTTTCCACTTACTTGATGGCTAGATTTCATACTTTGACAGTGCTGGTTGTTTTGTGTCACAAACGGGGACAAGTTGAAGGCAAAACAGAAATTCGCCAAATCCCTTCCTTCCTATTTGTATTCCCACACGTCGGTGCGAAACTTGGACACTCGGTTGCCTTGTACAATAACCTACAGTTACCGTGTACGAGAACCTTCAGCTACTTTGTACAAGAACCGGCAGTTACCTTGTAGAAGAACCTGACGAGCTGCACGGTGAGATAGGCTGGTAGCCGAGTGATACAGCTGCTCTTGCTGTAGGTGGCGTCCCGCTCCAGTACCGGCGACCGCTTCGTCACCGTATCCCGCAGCCTCTGCCCGACGCACGGGGGCGTCACACACTCAGCCAGCGTAACACACACGTCACACACTCAGCCAGGGTTACATACACGTCACACACTCAGCCGGGGTTACATACACGTCACACACTCAGCCGGGGTTACATACACGTCACACACTCAGCCGGGGTTACATACACGTCACACACACAGCCAGGGTAACAGACACGTCACACACTCACAGCCGGGGTAACAGTCACTTCACACACTCAACCGGGGTAACAGTCACTTCACACACTCAACCAGGGTAACAGACACGTCACACACTCAGCTGGGGTAACAGACACGTCACACACTCAGCCGAGGTAACAGACACGTCACACACTCAGCCGGGGTGACAGTCACGTTCCGTAGTCGGCCGGGTAACATACACGTCACATAGTTAGCCGGGGTAACATACACGTCACGTAGTTAGCCGGGGTAACATACACGTCACGTAGTTAGCCGGGGTAACATACACGTCACGTAGTTAGCCGGGGTAACATACACGTCACGTAGTTAGCCGGGGTAACATACACGTCACGTAGTCAGCCGGGGTAAAATAGACGGCACGTAGTCAGACAGGTTACAGAGACGTCACACACTCAGCCAGGGTAACAGACACGTCACACACTCAGCCGGGGTAACAGACACGTCACACACTCAGCCGGGGTGACAGTCACGTTCCGTAGTTGGCCGGGTAACATAAACGTCACGTAGTTAGCCGGGGTAACATACACGTCACGTAGTTAGCCGGGGTAACATACACGTCACGTAGTTAGCCGGGGTAACATACACGTCACGTAGTTAGCCGGGGTAACAGAGACGTCACGTAGTCAGCCGGGGTGACAGTCACGTTCCGTAGTCGGCCGGGTAACATACACGTCACGTAGTCAGACGGGGTAACAGTCACGTCACGTAGTCAGTCACGGTAAAATAGACGGCACGTAGTCAGACAGGTTACAGAGACGTCACACACCAGCCAGGGTAACAGACACGTCGAGTAGTCAGACGGAGTAACACACGGGTCACGTAGTCAGACGGGGTAACATAGACGGCTCGTAGTCAGACGGGTTACAGAGACGTCCCGTAGTCATCCGGGGTAACAGAGACGGCTCGTAGTCAGCCGGGGTAACACACACGTCACGTAGGCGAACTGACTAGGCTCTGACCCGTTCACAAGAAAGATCACGCAGATCTGATCCCTCACCGCCTTAAGTCCGGTGTGAAGGTACTTGACGTCCTGGGAGATGAAACAGCTAAGCTGGAGGAACTTCTCTGTGGAGTTGGTGACCGGCTCCTCCTCTGACTCGGCGCACCGTAGCTCTGAGCGCAGCTCGCCGCCGAAGTACTCGTCTATCAGCGACTGGTACCTGGTGCAGCCGCGGCAGCCCGCCGGTCACTGGCACGCCGGGTCAAAGCTGGTGCAGCTCGCTCCCCGCCGGCGATCTGAACACTTGGCCTCCGGCACCAACTAAGCACGTTCAACAAGGCCGCTACGCGCTTTCTAAAGATGTCTGTGTAAGTGTGTGTGTGTGTGTGTGTGTGTGTGTGTGTGTGTGTGTGTGTGTGTGTGTGTGTGTGTGTGTGTGTGTGTGTGTGTGTGTGTGTGTGTGTGTGTGTGTGTGTGTGTGTGTGTGTGTGTGTGTGTGTGTGTGTGTGTGTGTCTGTGTGTGTGTGTGTGTTTGTGTGTGTGTGTGTGTGTGTGCGTGTGTGCGTGTGTGTGCGTGTGTGTGTGTGTGTGCGTGAGTGCGTACATAATCGTCATTATGAATCAAACATATATTTATATATCATGGGGCGCGATATATGGGTAAATAATCAAGGGTATACGCCAAAATCGATAAAACATTACCTTCTGGCATACATTGAATCAGAAATCAATAATTTTCAAACTTTGGTACGCGTTCAAACTCATTAAGACAAACTATGTTTTATCTTCTCTGGTTCACAGTCATTGCGGGAATCTCGTTAGTCTTAGAGTCACTGTCAGTCAGAACGATTCGCCTTACTTGGTAGGCACAATCTGGCCTTCTGCAGTCCGCTCTGGGTGTGAGGGCAACCTCTGCTGCAGCATCTGCATCATCTCCGTCCAGCACTCGTTGGCGTCCTGCCCAACGCCCCACAAAGATCAGGCACTGCAAATTCAAACATTATGGAGCTGCCCTACTTACCGCTACAACAATGGTAAGTGGTATATCAAGTAAATTATAGATGCTGCCACAAGTCTTGCTACCTACTTAATTTTGTATTCGTGTTATTGATTTATTTTCCTCGAAATATTTCAATAGAACAAAATGTACAATTATTGTTTCAGACACCCGAATTACCCATCCTCGTTTCTCAAAACTCGCCACCTCTCTTCCTGCTCTTCCCTCGCCCCGGACGTTTCTGCTGTATCTGACCTGTTGTTGAAAGCCGCCCTGTTCGCTGCGCTCGGAAAACTGCGGAAAGGCGACGTGCAGCACGTTCAGCAGCACAATGGGCGGCACCGATGCCACGTTCTCCATGCTGGTGTAGAGGTCTCGCAGTGCCGAGGTCACCGCCTGACCGTAGCCCGCCGCCGCGCCTGAGGACACCGCCCGACCGACATACACTCTGCCCATCGCCCGACCGACATACACTCTGCCCATCGCACCACCGACATACACTCTGCCCATCGCACCACCGACATACACTCTGTCCATCGCCCGACCGACATACACTCTGCCCATCGCCCCACCGACATACACTCTGCCCATCGCCCGACCGACATACACTCTGTCCATCGCCCGACCGACATACACTCTGCCCATCGCCCGACCGACATACACTCTGTCCATCGCCCGACCGACATACACTCTGCCCATCTCCCGACCGACATACACTCTGCCCATCTCCCGACCGACATACACTCTGCCCATCTCCCGACCGACATACACTCTGCCCATCTCCCGACCGACATACACTCGCCCATCTCCCGACCGACATACACTCGCCCATCTCCCGACCGACATACACTCTGCCCATCCCCGACCGACATACACTCTGCCCATCTCCCGACCGACATACACTCTGCCCATCGCCCGACCGACATACACTCTGCCCATCGCCCGACCGACATACACTCTGCCCATCGCCCCACCGACATACACTCTGCCCATCGCCCGACCGACATACACTCTGTCCATCGCCCGACCGACATACACTCTGCCCATCGCCCGACCGACATACACTCTGTCCATCGCCCGACCGACATACACTCTGCCCATCTCCCGACCGACATACACTCGCCCATCTCCCGACCGACATACACTCTGTCCATCGCCCGACCGACATACACTCTGCCCATCGCCCCACCGACATACACTCTGCCCATCTCCCGACCGACATACACTCGCCCATCTCCCGACCGACATACACTCGCCCATCTCCCGACCGACATACACTCTGCCCATCTCCCGACCGACATACACTCTGCCCATCGCCCGACCGACATACACTCTGTCCATCGCCCGACCGACACACACTCTGCCCATCGTCCCACCGACATACATTCTGCCCAGGCGACGCTGTGCCCGGCTCGGGGTTTTCAGTGTTGAATCAGACACAATATGTGCACATTGCTATACGACACACATCCTCTCCGTACTCTGAAAATAGAGCGATACAGTACCGGGAGAAATAGGAAAAAATAAAACTCAGCGCCTGCTTTACGATTCAACAAGATAAAATCGTGCCGTGAAAAAGAAGTTATGGCCTGATCATTAATAACTTCATAAAACAGAAAAATAAAATATAATATATCGTAAATGATAAAAATCTGAATGACAATCGTCTAGAAATGGTCCAATATAATAAATTAGAACAAAGTGAATGCAGTATCAACATGGAGCATCGCAATTCATCGGCATCTTTAAAAAAATATCCATTCGAAAGTACGAGCCCCATCAAAAAGACCAGGCGTGACCCAACCTGACCTCTCAATTGGTTCTTTCGTGACGCGTGGGAAATATTTACGATTTTCTCGGTTCGAGGTTCATTGTGATTTCTAGGTATTTCCCAAACCGCATACAATAATGGCCACAGTGCACGTGGAGCACTACCAAAGCTGAGGCAGGTTCGATCGGACCCCCCCCCGCCGGAGATGAAGGGTTAAATTATATCCCTGCCTCTCCGACAACGTACAAGTTTTATTCCGGGTGGGTCGATAAATCCCAAACCAACTCTCAATAAGCACAGAGAACAATAAGAAGACAAATTTGGAACGGTCGGAGTCCACTCACCCCAACGACACCCACAGATAATCTATACACACCTAAACACTAATCAAAGATACGAACTCCCGTGAAACCCGAAAAACTAATCAGGCAACTGAACGGCACAGCTCACGTTACCCACCACCCACCGTAGTCGCTTTTGAACTCGCTGAGCGCCGTGCACAGCTCAGGCACCGACTTGAGACACTGCACGGTGGCGTTCATGTAGCAGGTGTTGCCAAGGTTGGTAAGACCGGCCGGCATCTCTAGGGCTGTGGCTAGTTCGCTCTCCGTCATGTCCTCCACAAACTTGGTCTTTTCAACCGGCGCCTGCGCAATGTCCTCCTCCTTGCTGCCCATCATCAGCAGCGTGAGGCCCTGACGAACACCGACGGCTTAGCGAGCCACTCTGATCGACCGCTCAGCACCTCCCCGCCTTCATTTTCCCTGCTGCGCCTGAGACCTTTCACCATACACCGGCAAAAACACAAAATCACCCTTTCCCTTATTTTTAATTTGCTTCACAATCGGACTACAGGATGTTCTTGGCAGTATAATACAGTTACCACACCCCACAAAATATTGGAGCACTGCTTTTGGATGAGTTGCCTCTGGAAGCTTGCGAAGGTCATGGAGTTTTTCGGATGTTTCATAACTCCACTGGCACTTAAGTTTTCCAAATGAAATATTCAGTTGCTTACCAGAGTTGTGCGTTTCAGAATTTTCTTGAGTCGACTCAACTCAACTCAAGTGCTGAGAGCAGTTGACTCAACTCTGACTCAACTCATGACCAAGAGTTCAGTGAGTTGACTCAACTCTGACTCACGGCTAAATTCATCCGACTCAACCCTGACTCAACTCACGACTCAACTCAACTCAAACTTCGACTCATTTGCAAAATGAAATAAATACATGATAAATATATAAATATAAAAAATAAGAAATAAATCAATCAACCAGCAAAGATCAAGCTGTTCAGAAAGTCTGACATGAAACAGAAGATTAATGGAAGCAAAATTAATTAATTGGCATTTCAAACATTGGTTAACAATTACCCAGAAACCCTGAATAACTTTTTAATTTTTCCAGACTGTCACTGCCCCAAAAAAGCTACCACATGCTGCAATTACTTCTAAAAGGAGCATTGCATATAAAACTAAGTAAATGGAATGGAAAAGACCCTAAAAGCGCTAATGTTACACCAATACAGGCAAAAAAATTGAGGCTCTATACTGCCAAAAAATAATCAAGCTAAAAGAACATGATATAAAGTGTATTTTTGATTTGTAGGGATGGTATGGGTATTGCTTTTCTGTTAAAGAATGAGGCTAGGTAATTTTTATAAATTAAAATTAATATCCCAAGAGTTTTACCAAAATTTAAGCAATAATTACCTAGTTGCAACTGCTAATTATAAGAATTACAGCAAACCCCAGGAAAAGTATACTATACATGACAAAGGACAATAGCAATGGAAATTCTATCAACGTTGATGCGTAGGATTTAAATATATTCATATTTTAAACCCAATCAAATTTTCAGCTTCAGTCAGAACCTGTAATAAAATACATACCTATCGCTCTTCAAGCAAAATTGGAGAACAATTTCACAGAAAACTGCTAATGTATTATAGCTATCCAAATAAACACAGATGCCAAGTAAGGGTCTCCAATCAGACAAAAACAGTAGCAGGAAATATTTCCTCTGATTCTTGCAATAAAGGCATGTCAACATTTTTGTCGAATCAAAGGTCCAATTTTTCAATGTTAATAGCAGTATTTGCTATTGATAGGTAAAATGAAAAGGGTGGCGGCAGACGGCGCATTTAGGACAAAATAATAAACGTAGCATGTAGGCATATAAATATTTGCATTACTTCATGAACTATCACGTGATAGTTACTCATTTGCCTTGAGGTTAGTTAAGCTTGAGCCCATACTCTGCTGAATTTGTTTTTCAAAGACAGCAATGGCGCACACTATTCTCAGAAAACCACCACTGACGACAACAATCAGCGACGACGACGCGTGTTGTTGGAGTGTTTAAAGTAAAGAAGTAATATTAAATATTTAAGATGAGAAGTTTTTGAGTGTTTTGAAATGTATTTTGTAGTGCGTTCCGCAACTTCAAAGCCAGTGATAGGAACCTGTTTAATTTTTGAGTGTATGTATTATTCGTGCCTACGGATTACTTCAGACCGGATGGGCCTTTAAAATAAGCAATTGAACCATATAATTATTGGTTTATTGAAACAAATCGAAACTTTGATTTAAACAATTTAAATACTGGGGAAAATGTTTTAAAGGAGGTTAAAGGAGGTTTGCAAAAGGTAGGCAAATTCAGACACTTTTACTTGACAACATGTTTACGTGTTGAGCCAACTTTTTCGCAACTCATTTGACTCGCTGTCTTCACAACTCAACTCAACTCAACTCATTGATGTGTTGTGAACGGACTCAACTCAACTCAACTCACTTGTCTAATTTTTTTCGACTCAACTCAACTCAACTCAGAGTCGAATGAGTCGGAATTTGAGTTAAACTCCGACTCTGACTCGCGAGTCGCACAACTCTGTTGCTTAAAAATAGAAAAATCATTTTTAGCTATTTATCTCACACAATTCTAACCCTGTGATCTACTTTTTAAAGAGTGACGTTAACGTGTAGTACAGTGCAATTCATATTTTTGTTTGGAGGTGATCTATTCTGACTGATGGAATATTAAAAAGTTGACTTTTGACCAATGTATACTTTGCTAAGCTCCCAAGGCCCCTTGACTAGTTTTGTTGTTATGTAACAAATGTAAGTGTGGCATACCAAATGTATCCCAAATTTTACCACGTGGGATTCTTCGTGTCGTTATTACGAGCAGTATTTATTCAAGCATGTATACATTGTGGTGCGTGCTTTTGAGTGTGGTGTTCCACACGCTCTTCCATGTCATATGGACAGGATAAATAATGTTTCTCTCCATGCCTGCAAAGGGCGGGCAACACTAAATTGGTCAATCTCATAATGCTCATAAATATAAACCTAACCCGTCCGCAATTCGGGATGCCTGTATATAGTCTAAATAGCCTACAATGTTAGGCACCCGCAGAGGTGTCACAATTAAGGGGCCACCACATACATGCAATTACATCTGGCATAACATGTAAACATGAAATGAGATGCACCATCCGGAGATGCATGATTTCTAGAGAAAGCCACCAGTAGCGGTATCGATCACGACAAAAAGTGGGGCAAGATTAAAATAGCGCTGGCCCGAAATATCAACAGACGTTCTTTCCATTTCGATAATTTTGTACCTTGCTCGTGCTTTCTTACATCCGCCTTTGGTGTTATATTTTTGTTATTAACATGTTGTATTAATGTTCTAAATATAAGGGAATTGTTTACTGTTCAAACAGAATGCTGGTGGCGAATACTTATGTGCTACTTATGAATCTTTGTCCTGAAAACGCCATCGGGTTTTGAATTTTCCCACTTGATTTTTGCATACAAATGTGTTCGCATACATGTTAATCCATGCAGGTTCTGTGCAAAATGGATCACCGAGACTGTAGATCATGGGGATCATGGGGATCAAGACGTTACAAAACCCTGTTAACAATTCTCGAAATTTCCCTTTTTCCAAATACACTTCGTACTCTTCTTATTTCAAGATTTAATCGAAATTAGATAATAGACTAGGAGTAAATCATACGCTCCACAGTAACATCTGGTATCAAATTAGGAAGCTTATAAATAGTATATGAAGCTCGAAAACATCTTTTATAACTTGATCTGACAGGTAACAGCCAGATCCCAAACCACTTTAAAACGAACATACTAGTTTCATTGTAGTAAGACTCAGTTACGATTCAAAATCCGATTACAATGCCACGGGGTCAGAATCTTCCGAAATAAAAAAGATCGCAATGATGACTCCTTCACGGTAGATAACACGTTGCAAAATTGCATTTAGGTGGTTTTAAATATAAGTGGAGATATGGACCATAAAAGGCCAGCTCCGAACATTACCCGGGTCACTATCACAGACACCGAAACCGTTGCCTCACTGTTTGACGCTGGTCTCTACACTCGACTCTACACTTCTGGAATATCCTACGACTCAATTTTCAAGCTAAGAAATCTGGCATCTGGACTCAAGTTTTCCTTGAATGACACACCAGCTTGTGCACCATCCCACTATAGCTATTTGGCCTTTTGAACATCTCAAAAGAAGGCTACCTCCATCAACTAGGCTAATAATCGCCAGCGCTCTCGCACATCTACTGGCCCGCCTTCCGATTACTCACATCTTTGAGTTTGATGGCGCCCCAGTCGTCCGTCTTGAGCGTCATGCCCTTGAGCATGACCTTCTGCCGGTCTGGCTGGACGCCGGTGAGCGCAAACAGCTGAGCCCGGAACACCATCGGCTCCTCGTCTGTGTTCAGCTCCACATCTTTGAAGAGCTCCTTCCCCCATTTCACCTTTACTGAAAGTGGGTCAAATTATTAGGCGTCTTTGCAGGGGTCCAGTCTGTGAAATTGGACGAAGGTTCGTGGCTAGCTGGGGGGGAGGGGGGCGAGCTTATATTTTGGTGAGCCCTGTCTTTTAATATGCAGACTTAAAGATACAACAAGGAAATTTGGGAAGTAAAGTGTCTACATACACATAATGTAAAAAATGCCCACATTACACTTCCTCATCCGTATCATCCGCATTGTCACATATATCGCTTGTGCTGCATCAGGATTTATACAAATTTCCAAGAGACAACAAAGTGAGTGATGGCTAAAAATAAATGGTTTTTGACATCATAATGTGCCACCCATTGACTGTGTAGTGTTTACATAAAACACTGGGCAGCACTAGAATATCAAAAGCACCAGGTATTCCAATGATTTCAAAACGAAAAGTTCAGATTTTAAGGTTGAGATCTGTGCTACACACACAGAGAAGACACCTGCCATGAAAACTGTTTGTTCTGCCTCACGACCCCACAAAAGCAGTTAAAATAGGTCAAAACGCCCAAGCAGCTGAGTTCCCTAATTTTGACAAAAATTAAGTGAAATACTACATTTTGTTTTCATCGCATAAATAACTTCAGTATTTTGGAAAATTGTCCATGAATACTTAAGGAGAGGTTTTTTCAAACCTTTAAAGTTCAACAAAATTATGACATATGAAGCAACACATCCCCACATACCTGAAAAAGTTGGCATGGTGATGACACAAGTTTAAAAGAACTTTCGTCTTCACTTTGTGGCAAATACAGTCTGCAAAGGGGTACAGCCATTAGGTATTTAGTGGCCACCTACATCACACATCCTCCAAGTGCACACATATAGAAGCTTGGAACAATGTAGGAACAATGCCCATTGCCCAATGACATTAGTTTTGCTGGCATTATTTTAGAAAAGCAGCCACTAGACAACCTTCCTGGAGGTTAAAAACAAAATACCTACCCCATTAGAACATATATTAATATATTTGAACAGGTAACTCAGTTACTTTCATCACTTTCTTTATTACCAGTCAGATAAAATTCGCCCAGAATGTACCTTTTCATCTCTGCTTTACTTTCACTTGTACTACCGATTCATGAGTAAGACCCTTTATGTCGTTGTTTCCGTCAAAATAAAATTGAGTACAATTTTTGTTAGCCTCTCACAAGGGACCTGCCAGTCCGGTAAATTTGGCATAGTTGTAATCTACAAACAATTATAGATTAGTGGCTGGCAACATTTTACAAATATATCCATACATATATTTTCACACATACACATGGGCGACATACATTGGGACATGCACTTAGGGTAAAACGAGTATCAACACGCACGCGATTCTGGCGAATCTTGAGTTCTTGATTCTGCAATTCTTGAACACGCGATTCCTGAGAAGTCAGGTCAGACGATGTTGGAGCAGTAGCGCAACATTTGCAGCAGCATCATAAGGAATAGTGTTAGCACAGTTTAACCGTTCAGAAAAAAAGAAAAAAATAGGGCACAGGGAAATAAAAATAAAAAGTAAAAGAAATTTATGGGTTAGCAATGGGGACGAGCAGCAATGCATCCATCAGCCGCGCTAACCAGAGGTCAGGCACCAACGCCGCCCAGCGGCCACCACAGCGCCACCCAACAGTCGCCGAAGCGCCGCCCAGCGGCCACCGCAGCACCGCGCAGCCACCGGAGCCCCTAGGCCACCAGGCCGCGCCCGGTCGGCGCGGCTCGCAGCACCAGCCAGGGCACCACTGCTAATCCGGCAGTCGCCGCACCAGCCGCATACTGTGTAATCTTACAAACTAACATATCAGTTTTTCCTTCACTACTACTGGCTTCTGATCACTAGCCAAGCACAAGAATAACCAATGCATTGTTCTATTGCTGTAAAAACCCTTCACATGCTGTTGCTGCTGTGAAGGCCATTGGAATAAGACTAGTTTACTAAGCAATTGGCTTTCCCTGAGTTTCCTTCAGGAAGCATCTGCAGAATAATTGATCATCATAAGACGGTTATACCTGCAATAATGACAAAAGAATTATATCTAAATACAATATCATAGAATGTCAAAAACCATGTTTAGCTATGACACATCAGATGAAACATAGTCTAAAAAGAAAAGGCACCATAGGACCCTATGTAAGTGTTCAAGCTCAGTGCCAATCAACATTGAGAGGCGCAACAAAGCCCCTTGAATTAGGATTAGTTTTTTGTGAACCAACCATATCCATGGGTATTTCCAATTTTCCAGGATACTTCCAGACTGCAAGCTAGTCTTTAGCAACAGCATACTGACAAACATACTGTTTGCCAACATTACAGTAGATTCACATGAAGTTTCATGCACTTAACTTGAGGAGTTTTACTATTTTTTAAAACTTTTGTTAGACACATCTTTTTTCCTTTTGAACCTTCTTCAAGGCACTAGAAATTTTCTGGTGCAGCACATCTTCTCTTTCAGATCTGTTGCAAGGCACATCTTGACTATAGGACCTTTTGTAAGGCATGGCTAATGTTTTTTCATGAATACAGGTTTTATTCAGAGTAAAATAAAAAACATACCCTTCTGCAACTATAAACAGATTTGAAACCATTGTTGCAAACTCATATGTTAAAGAACCACTCAGTGCAGTACAAGGAAATCACAAATATCGCAAGAATCATATCGTGAATTGCAAAAAATATGAACATATCCCAAAAGCCCAAAATTTGCAGGTGCTGCTGAGGGAAAATTATTCCACACTTACTCTGATGATTATTATGACAGAAAAATGCAGAAAATAATGTGTCTTTATATTGTCTTTATCTAGACACCATCAATAACCAGAGTGTAGTAGGTGGCAAGTTTCGACAAGATCTTGTTGGGACAGTCTTGGGGCAGACCTAACCAGTTTGGGACAGCTTCCACCCATCTTTGGGGCAGCAACTGGCTTGGGCATGTCCAAGCCCAGGGATTGGTTCCAATGAGATGCTCCGGCACTCAATTATTTACCCGACATACAGGTTGACTGGCAACTGACTGGTGAGAGGGTGACATGAGCAGGGTGGCCGTCCCTGTGCTCTGTGGGATGTTAAGCTTAGGCTTCTAAATTAACCCTTCATTGTGAGAGTTGCTCATTTGGGTGGTGGGGCCAGGGTCTCTGTGACAAGTCCAATGACTTAAGTGAGACTCTGACTCCAAAAATCGAACTGGGAACAACTTGGACAAAATTTATATAAAAGCTGACCCTGAGAACCACTGACCCACTGAGGAGACACCGAAAAGCAAAATAGAAAAGAAATAGCAGTTGTTGTTTATAAGGTCTTCCTTGAGTATAAAATAAGAATTTATGCCCTGGTGGAAAGAGAGGTCAACTTACACCAGCAACCGAATTCATGCTCCAAATAAGGTAGGAGTTGAGCTGCCCCAAAAACATGTTGACAAGCTCGCCACTTTCTGCACTCTAGTTCATATATTCCTCCATTTGAGGCAGGGGGTTTGAGCTCATCAACCAGCCTGTGCCGCTTTGCACTCTTAGACAAGAATTGACCGTGTGTCAGGGTCCCGCAGCACCCACCATCGCCCCAGTTCACGTCTGCAAAGTATGGCAGCAGGCCAGACAATTTGCACCAGCCATCTAAAGTTCTCACACCACCAGCCTCCAAAAATTTGCACCAATCTGCCACATACCACTGTGAAAAATGCACCCATTCCTACCCTCATGATGCAACGATGCTACTTCTATTATTAGGTAGTTAGTTAACTAAGGACTTTTTATAAGGCCCCACTCTGTGCCTTAATAACCACTTAACCATTATTTGTTTGGTTTAAATGTCACTTTCCTCACACCATTCTCACAAATTTGCACCAGGTTGATAAAATTTGCACCACTCGCTCCTGTCTCCAAGGCATTTGCACCAATGAGATCTCATCGAAAATGTCATACTTGGCACACAGGCCAGTTCACCCAGTCATTGTTTATCATCACCCTCCCCAAGGAGCTGCCACCTCAGAATATTGCATAGGTTTCTCTTGCAGACAGTTCCGGGAAAAAGTAACACGGTTCCCAAGATGGCAGCTAGCAGGCTTCCCTGAGCGATCAGTGGGATCACCACAAGGTCAACTTTTAATTTGTTTTTACCTTTCAAGTTTCAAAGTGAGCCAGTCTGCAAAGTATGGCAGCAGGCCAAACAAGTCGCACCAGCCATCTAAAATTCTCACACCGCCAGCCACCAAAAATTTGCACCAATCTGCCATATATCAGTGAGAAAAACACACCCATTCCTACCCACATGATGCAATGCTACCTCTCATATTAGTTAGTTAAAGCCTTTTATAAGGTTCCCTCCTTTGTCTTTATAACCATTCAGCCATTATATGTTTGGTTTTTAGTGTCACCTTAGTTAGTGTCACCTTCCTTGCAACAGTCTCGCAAACTTGCACCAGGTTGATAAGATTTGCACCACTCACTCCTGTCTCTAAGGGCACTTGCACCAATGAGATATCATCGAAAATGTCATACTCTGCGCACTGGAAGTGAGCACAATGCCATGTGGCTCCTTCACCTTCCGATGAGGTTACAATACATGTAAATACAATAGAACTTACCACTGTGTTAACAGCAGTGGTAAATTCGCAACACCAGCGGATAGGGATATTATTGAATTAATGCAAGACACATTATGCCCTTTATCTCCCTTTCCATTATTCAGCGACCTCCATTCCCAAACAACTTCCCAAAGGTGTATGTTTCATTCGCTCGTTTTTTGTGAATATATGTATGGAGGTAAGAACTCACCAACTCGATCCAAATCTCCCATGTTATGAAAATACATAGTCGTAATGGGGATACAGTTGCAGAGAGAGAGGTGTTTGTGGGGTGTGTACAGCTAACTACTCTTTTTGCCTGTGTTCCAGAATGTTTTTTTCTCTCGTGCATTATTATTAGATGCAAAATATACATGTACAGTTTCAAATGCAATGAGTGTATATAATAAATGTGTATGGTACAAATTTTGATTATGCTTTACTCATGCACAAACTGTCCACAAATATGCACAAATATGTCAACTTTCCCAGCAGCATACCACCACTCTTCCACCGCTAGTCACACCGGAATTGAAATTGCAAGGCTAGGCACAGTTTAAGTCAGAAATAGGTCTAACCGAATTACTGGGGTTCTATTGCTCTCTGCCTAGTGTCTATCCACGGTTAGAAGGAGACACTTCTTTATCAATCCAAGCGTTTACTGCCTTGTCTCTGCTTGACTCACTTGAAGGAATCAGTCCTCTGTCCCTGTTCTTTTTCAACGAACTGTCCAGCACTGCTCTGTTCCCTATTATGACTGGCAAAATCAACAACATACACGCGCCACATTATGTACGTAAAGTTAGCACACGTTCAGCACAGATTCGGCACAGATTCAGCCCACATTCATATTCAGTACAAACTTAGATCAGGACACTTAAACCTATGTCCTAGCTCAACAAGAAGGCTGATCACATCCAAACTGATATCAGACGAAGATATCAAAACCCCAAAGATATCTAAGACAAATATTTACAGAAAACATCCCTTGGGGCCCCTCAGGGCAATTTTGAAAATTTTGGCGAATAGGGCGGACCCCTTCGATTTTCTTGAAAATCGGCATGCGTGATGCTTACGTCGATTGGAGAAATCTGGCTGAAGAAACCATATGGGGCATTGATAAATAAAGGGCCCCGGGGGCCTCAAAGCCTAATATTAGTACTTGTGGGCACCAGTTTACGAAAACTTGGGATTTTTTCCTTCACCATCAGAAAGGGCTGCATTTGCCAAAAACAGTGCAAAAATATTTTTTAGGGTGGGGCCCATAGGGGCCCCTCAGGGCACTTTTGAAAATTTTGGCGAATAGGGCGGACCCCTTCGATTTTCTTGAAAATTGGCATGCGTGATGCTTACGTCGATTGGAGAAATCTGGCTGAAGAAACCATATGGGGCATTGATAAATAAGGGGCCTCGGGGGCCTCAAAGCCTAATAATAGTAATTGTGGGCACCAGTTTACGAAAACTTGGGATTTTTTTCTTCACCATCAGAAAGGGCTGCATTTGCCAAAAACAGTGCAAAAATATTTTTAGGGTGGGGCCCATAGGGGCCCCTCAGGGCACTTTTGAAAATTTAGGCGAATAGGGCGGACCCCTTCGATTTTCTTGAAAATCGGCATGCGTGATGCTTACGTCGATTGGAGAAATCTGGCTGAAGAAACCATATGGGGCATTGATAAATAAAGGGCCTCGGGGGCCTCAAAGCCTAATAATAGTACTTGTGGGCACCAGTTTACGAAAACTTGGGATTTTTTTCTTCATCATCAGAAAGGGCTGCAATTGCCAAAAACAGTGCAAAAATATTTTTTAGGGTGGGGCCCATAGGGGCCCCTCAGGGCATTTTTGAAAATTTTGGCGAATAGGGCGGACCCCTTCGATTTTCTTGAAAATCGGCATGCGTGATGCTTACGTCCGTTGGAGAAATCTGGCTGAAGAAACCATATGGGGCATTGATAAATAAGGGGCCTCGGGGGCCTCAAAGCCTAATAATAGTACTTGTGGGCACCAGTTTACGAAAACTTGGGATTTTTTTCTTCACCATCAGAAAGGGCTGCATTTTCCAAAAACAGTGCAAAAATATTTTTTAGGGTGGGGCCCATAGGGGCCGCTCAGGGCACTTTTGAAATTTTGGCGAATAGGGCGGACCCCTTCGAATTTCTTGAAAATCGGCACGCGTGATGCTTACTTCCATTGGAGAAATCTGGCTGAAGAAACCCTATGGGGCATTGATAAACAAAGGGCCCCCGAGGGCTTCAAACCCCAGTGCAGTTCGAGTGATCTCACTTCCAGAAATGATGAAGGTGGCAAAAGTAAGAAAAGCGTGAATCTATCAAAGATAATCTAATACCACACAACGGACCAACCCAGTACTATGAAATATATTGCAGTACTTTTTCATAGATGACCTAAACTCAGGTACGGGACATGACCTCTCCTTCAGAAATATCTGGGAAAACGGAAATTGGACGAAAACTTTTCTGTTCTTGTAGATACTACTTGGAATAATTTCGTATCCTCCAAATTATTTTATCCCAGACCCTTTATATCTTCATGCTGCAATTTTTTACCTGTGATCTTTGGGAGGTCATTTTAACCCACTTCCTTTTAGAACTTTGGGGAATAAGTCTGCAGGAAATTGTGATAAAGCCTTTATGTTGATACCATTACTTTTGAATTGTTTTTGCAGGTTGATTAACCCTCGCCCAACCGAGGGGCCATCGATGGCCCCCTCCTAAGGTTTTTCCGGGATAGTAGAAAAACGAAGAGACGCATCACCGCGGTTGAGAGCTGTACCTCTCGCTGCTTCATTTTGCCACCATCCCTGAAATTATTTACCCCGGGTCACCCAAGGTCCGGTTACCAGACAAGGTCAACCAAGGTCACCTCACTTCAAATTTAGAGCTCTGTAAGAGCTACATTTCGAAGTCGATTGATTTGAAACTTCCTACACATTATGGCCCCTCCGGGGTGTACAAGGTGTATATCCGGGATTTTTCGATTTGGAGCCCTGAGGTCAGGTCACGAGGTGACCTCTCCCATTGAAAAAGCATGGGGAAAAGCTGTCTTATGATCTAAAAAACACTAAAGCGATTGAAAATGCTCAGCTTGATCAGAATAGCGTTCTTGGACACCCCTTCACGGATTCCAGGGGCCATATTTGCCCTTTGACCTCTCCAAGGTCATCCAAAGTCACCAGGGGTCAAAAACAGTGTTTTGACAATAACTTTTGATCTGTATAAGCTATAGCGCTGAAACAAACACCATCGTCTTTGTCTTGTCATTAGCTTTCATTTGATATACGGCAAGGTCACTTTCAGACCTTTCGTGACCTCAGGTCATCTTAGGTTACGAGGTGACCTCTGGAGGTCAAACCACTGGCGGGAGGTCTTTACGTTCCACATAGCGGAAAAAGTACTGGCAATTTCCTATCAAATGTACTTTACCAGACCTCAATAGCTCTAATGGCATAAGAGTTATGCCCAATTTGCTTAAGGATTGCATATTTGATTGAAAATAGCCGATCTTGACCTAATTTGACCTCTGGAGGTCAAACCATTGACCTGAGCACTAAAACATATGAAGTAATTTCTTACTGAATTCACGCGAGCTTTCTATTGCACTTTGCAGATTTGCACTAACGCCCATATTTTCGGAGTTAGAGGGGGGCCATCGATGGCCCCGGTGGGGCGAAGGTGGCGCTGGACCCCCGGTGGGGAGCGGGTTAATATTCATTTTAACTATGCTAGGTTAGATAGTGACCGTTACCTGACCATAGGCCGGTTTATATTTATGTTTTGACCTAGTATAATCATATTATACATTATTCAATTTACCGCAACAAGAAGACGCGAAATGTGCCTAAAAATGATTCTAATCCAACACTGACAGGTACTAGAGCCAAGAAACTATTATCAAACATGCCACCTTCTTTGTCCTGTCATGACCTTAATCTTTACCTGTACCCAAAAGAGACCAATGTAGTCTCGTAATGACTTCTTATGCGCTGTCCAAAATCGTTCACTTCTATTCGTTATCCTGCATAGGTGCCAAATTCGAGGCGGATTGTTTGAAACCCCCTCCCACCGGGGCGAAAGGTGGCTCGGAGGCCCACCAGGGTGGGCCAAGAAAGCCACCAAACGACACGCGCATCAATTCTCACAAAAATATCCAATAAAGTTTTCCAGCTCTTAGGCTGGAAACCATCCGAGGGCCACCTCCGGTATTCGTTCTATCGAAATCACAAACATTCCATGCGCTTTAACATTTGCTGCAGCGGTAAAGTAGCCCCTGGAAGAACTTTTCATGGCTTTGAAGTATTTGTGACGTTGTATCCAGTTGTTTCTCGGATATATATGCTTATTCGTAGATTTGTCTCACACACACAATAAGTTAAAGTGCAAAAAACGTTTTCACATGTTGATTTCCCTCTAAAATTCTAGACCATCGTGTCCAACTCATCGATGGTTTTAACTGTCTCTTATTTTGCTCAAAAGATGACGCTTACTATCTCATGTACCCCATGCCCTACTCTCAATCAATTTTGTGTAGTCCAGAAACCTAACATGTAAAAAATGTTTACGTTATGATAATACAAAATGATTTTAAGCAATTGGGTACAAAGCTGGGTATAAGACAATTTTTCAACATAGCGCTTTGTCTTCATATTTACAAAATAGGTACGAAAGCAACACATCCGGTCAGTCAAATTTTTTAACTGACAAGAGCATTATAGTAAGGGTCGGGGCCGGGGCCGGGGCCGGTTCAAAGGACTCAGGACTCTGGGTCTCTGGTTGATGTCGAATGTGGTTGCTAAATAAAAAATCAGCATTACTTACGTTTTCACGAGCAATACTTTTACAATAGACATATGCCAATGCCAATACAGAAGCAACCCAACTCAAATCATATCACACATAAACTACCCTCCCATACATCACGCCTATGACCCAGAGCTACAAATCTAGAAAACGCATGAGTGTTGCAAAAATAATCTGGCTGAGGACAACATATAGGGGGTTCTTCAGCCAGATTTCTCCAATGGACGTAAGCATCACGCATGCCGATTTTCAAGAAAATCGAAGGGGTCCGCCCTATTCGCCAAAATTTTCAAAAGTGCCCTGAGGGGCCCCTATGGGCCCCACCCTAAAAAAATATTTTTGCACTGTTTTTGGCAAATGCAGCCCTTTCTGATGGTGAAGAAAAAATCCCAAGTTTTCGTAAACTGGTGTCCACAAGTACTATTATTAGGCTTTGAGGCCCCCGAGGCCCCTTATTTATCAATGCCCCATATGGTTTCTTCAGCCAGATTTCTCCAATCGACGTAAGCATCACGAATGCCGATTTTCAAGAAAATCGAAGGGGTCCGCCCTATTCGCCAAAATTTTCAAAAGTGCCCTGAGGGGCCCCTATGGGCCCCACCCTAAAAAATATTTTTGCACTGTTTTTGGCAAATGCAGCCCTTTCTGATGGTGAAGAAAAAATCCCAAGTTTTCGTAAACTGGTGCCCACAAGTACTATTATTAGGCTTTGAGGCCCCCTGAGGCCCCTTATTTATCAATGCCCCATATGGTTTCTTCAGCCAGATTTCTCCAATCGACGTAAGCATCACGCATGCCGATTTTCAAGAAAATCGAAGGGGTCCGCCCTATTCGCCAAAATTTTCAAAGTGCCCTGAGGGGCCCCTATGGGCCCCACCCTAAAAAATATTTTTGCACTGTTTTTGGCAAATGCAGCCCTTTCTGATGGTGAAGAAAAAATCCCAAGTTTTCGTAAACTGGTGCCCACAAGTACTATTATTAGGCTTTGAGGCCCCCCGAGGCCCCTTATTTATCAATGCCCCATATGGTTTCTTCAGCCAGATTTCTCCAATCGACGTAAGCATCACGCATGCCGATTTTCAAGAAAATCGAAGGGGTCCGCCCTATTCGCCAAAATTTTCAAAAGTGCCCTGAGGGGCCCCTATGGGCCCCACCCTAAAAAATATTTTTGCACTGTTTTTGGCAAATGCAGCCCTTTCTGATGGTGAAGAAAAAAATCCCAAGTTTTCGTAAACTGGTGCCCACAAGTACTATTATTAGGCTTTGAGGCCCCCCGAGGCCCCTTATTTATCAATGCCCCATATGGTTTCTTCAGCCAGATTTCTCCAATCGACGTAAGCATCACGCATGCCGATTTTCAAGAAAATCGAAGGGGTCCGCCCTATTCGCCAAAATTTTCAAAAGTGCTACTGAGGGGCCCCTATGGGCCCCACCCTAAAAAATATTTTTGCACTGTTTTTGGCAAATGCAGCCCTTTCTGATGGTGAAGAAAAAAATCCCAAGTTTTCGTAAACTGGTGTCCACAAGTACTATTATTAGGCTTTGAGGCCCCCGAGGCCCCTTATTTATCAATGCCCCATATGGTTTCTTCAGCCAGATTTCTCCAATCGACGTAAGCATCACGCATGCCGATTTTCAAGAAAATCGAAGGGGTCCGCCCTATTCGCCAAAATTTTCAAAAGTGCCCTGAGGGGCCCCTATGGGCCCCACCCTAAAAAATATTTTTGCACTGTTTTTGGCAAATGCAGCCCTTTCTGATGGTGAAGAAAAAAATCCCAAGTTTTCGTAAACTGGTGCCCACAAGTACTATTATTAGGCTTTGAGGCCCCCGAGGCCCCTTATTTATCAATGCCCCATATGGTTTCTTCAGCCAGATTTCTCCAATCGACGTAAGCATCACGCATGCCGATTTTCAAGAAAATCGAAGGGGTCCGCCCTATTCGCCAAAATTTTCAAAAGTGCCCTGAGGGGCCCCTATGGGCCCCACCCTAAAAAATATTTTTGCACTGTTTTTGGCAAATGCAGCCCTTTCTGATGGTGAAGAAAAAATCCCAAGTTTTCGTAAACTGGTGCCCACAAGTACTATTATTAGGCTTTGAGGCCCCCGAGGCCCCTTATTTATCAATGCCCCATATGGTTTCTTCAGCCAGATTTCTCCAATCGACGTAAGCATCACGCATGCCGATTTTCAAGAAAATCGAAGGGGTCCGCCCTATTCGCCAAAATTTTCAAAAGTGCCCTGAGGGGCCCCTATGGGCCCCACCCTAAAAAATATTTTTGCACTGTTTTTGGCAAATGCAGCCCTTTCTGATGGTGAAGAAAAAAATCCCAAGTTTTCGTAAACTGGTGTCCACAAGTACTATTATTAGGCTTTGAGGCCCCCCGAGGCCCCTTATTTATCAATGCCCCATATGGTTTCTTCAGCCAGATTTCTCCAATCGACGTAAGCATCACGCATGCCGATTTTCAAGAAAATCGAAGGGGTCCGCCCTATTCGCCAAAATTTTCAAAAAGTGCCCTGAGGGGCCCCTATGGGCCCCACCCTAAAAAATATTTTTGCACTGTTTTTGGCAAATGCAGCCCTTTCTGATGGTGAAGAAAAAATCCCAAGTTTTCGTAAACTGGTGCCCACAAGTACTATTATTAGGCTTTGAGGCCCCCCGAGGCCCCTTATTTATCAATGCCCCATATGGTTTCTTCAGCCAGATTTCTCCAATCGACGTAAGCATCACGCATGCCGATTTTCAAGAAAATCGAAGGGGTCCGCCCTATTCGCCAAAATTTTCAAAAGTGCCCTGAGGGGCCCCTATGGGCCCCACCCTAAAAAATATTTTTGCACTGTTTTTGGCAAATGCAGCCCTTTCTGATGGTGAAGAAAAAATCCCAAGTTTTCGTAAACTGGTGTCCACAAGTACTATTATTAGGCTTTGAGGCCCCCCGAGGCCCCTTATTTATCAATGCCCCATATGGTTTCTTCAGCCAGATTTCTCCAATGGACGTAAGCATCACGCATGCCGATTTTCAAGAAAATCGAAGGGGTCCGCCCTATTCGCCAAAATTTTCAAAAGTGCCCTGAGGGGCCCCTATGGGCCCCACCCTAAAAAATATTTTTGCACTGTTTTTGGAAAATGCAGCCCTTTCTGATGGTGAAGAAAAAATCCCAAGTTTTCGTAAACTGGTGCCCACAAGTACTATTATTAGGCTTTGAGGCCCCCCGAGGCCCCTTATTTATCAATGCCCCATATGGTTTCTTCAGCCAGATTTCTCCAATGGACGTAAGCATCACGCATGCCGATTTTCAAGAAAATCGAAGGGGTCCGCCCTATTCGCCAAAATTTTCAAAAGTGTCCTGAGGGGCCCCTATGGGCCCCACCCTAAAAAATATTTTTGCACTGTTTCTGGAAAATGCAGCCCTTTCTGATGGTGAAGAAAAAAGTCCCAAGTTTTCGTAAACTGGTGCCCACAAGTACTATTATTAGGCTTTGAGGCCCCCTGAGGCCCCTTATTTATCAATGCCCCATATGGTTTCTTCAGCCAGATTTCTCCAATGGACGTAAGCATCACGCATGCCGATTTTCAAGAAAATCGAGGGGGTCCGCCCTATTCGCCTAAATTTTCAAAAGTGCCCTGAGGGGCCCCTATGGGCCCCACCCTAAAAAATATTTATGCACTGTTTTTGGAAAATGCAGCCCTTTCTGATGGTGAAGAAAAAAATCCCAAGTTTTTGTAAACTGGTGCCCACAAGTACTATTATTAGGCTTTGAGGCCCCCCGAGGCCCCTTATTTATCAATGCCCCATATGGTTTCTTCAGCCAGATTTCTCCAATGGACGTAAGCATCACGCATGCCGATTTTCAGGAAAATCGAAGGGGTCCGCCCTATTCGCCAAAATTTTCAAAAGTGCCCTGAGGGGCCCCTATGGGCCCCACCCTAAAAAATATTTTTGCACTGTTTTTGGAAAATGCAGCCCTTTCTGATGGTGAAGAAAAAAATCCCAAGTTTTCGTAAACTGGTGCCCACAAGGACTATTATTAGGCTTTGAGGCCCCCTGAGGCCCCTTATTTATCAATGCCCCATATGGTTTCTTCAGCCAGATTTCTCCAATGGACGTAAGCATCACGCATGCCGATTTTCAAGAAAATCGAAGGGGTCCGCCCTATTCGCCAAAATTTTCAAAAGTGCCCTGAGGGGCCCCAAGGCATGTTTTCTGTTAATATTTGTCTTAGATATCTTTGGGGTATTGATATCTTCGTCTGATATCAGTTTGGATTTGATCAGCCTTCTTGTTGAGCTAGGACATAGCTTTAAGTGTCGTGATCTAAGTTTGTACTGAATATGGATGTGGGCTGAATCTGTGCCGAATCTGTGCTGAACGTGTGCTAACTTTACGTACATCGCCACATTTAGTCGAAATCGTTTTAAATACTGAAGTTTCTGAACTGGTTCCTTTTGGTAGCGTTAAGCAGGGCCATGATTCGTGAAGAGTAGAGAGTGTACTATTTTGACAAATTGTAGTACGACATTTTTACTATCAATATTTTATCAGTTTATATAGGATAAATGAGGAATACCAGAATTGGAATATAAGCCTTGACAGTAATAGCACATTTGTTACATTAGTCGTGTTATTCTGCTGAGAGAACGCATACTAGTATAATGCACGCATGCGCAATACGGTATCCTGAGTAGAAGATACCATACTGCGCATGCGTGTAACACAATACTTTGCCTTCTGCATGGCAGAATAACACGGCCATTATTTTACTAGATACCTTTTTCCGAGCCCACGGTTCCTATCAGCCCCCGTTCAAGTTGCCTGGCATTTTGCGGCGATGACGTCATCGCCGCGATGCCGCAGGCGTTTTGCGGCTTGAAGTATCGGTAAACTGGGTATATTTGACGTGGTCAGTAAAGCTTGCAAATGACTGAAAGACGTCAAAAATGGCTTAGTTTACAAGTTTGATCATATTTCTAGCCAGTACAGAGTTTCTGCAGCCCTAAAACCAGCCTGCAGGAACTTCAGGGGCTTTTCTCACAGTGATGTTCCGTTGCTCTTAAGAGTCATTATCAGTGTAATAGCAAAGTAATTTCATCCTTCACGTCATCGTTGCTAAGATGAAAATACGAAGTACGGGTTTTTCCAATGGAGGTTTTGTAGCGAGACGAACAAATTGTTTGAGGTATCGCGCGGTCCCGGGTCCAGGACTTATTTTGGGGAGGCTAGAAAAATCAAACCTCCCCCACTGCCAGTGGCGGATACAAGGGAACCAGGGCTCGAGCCCCCCTCCCCATATGTTAGTGTCTAGTAAATGCATAGGCCGATGCTGATCTGAGGCAACGGTGAGGAGGCTCGAATCCCCTTGCCCATACCCCAAAAGTCCTGTACCCGCCACTGTCCCCGCCATAGCCTCCGAACAGCCTTTGCTTATACAGATATTAGCAGACATCTCGGAGGGGTTCCCTCGAAATTTAGGAGGTTCGTGGGCCCCATACCCTCCTTATATCCGCCACTGGTGAACCTTTCTAACGAATCTCCCTCGTCTACGATAGTTATTCTGGGTGACTTTAACGCTGGTAACAATTATTTAGCGACACCTGCAAAAGCCAGTAGCAGTATCACAAGCACAGACAGAAAGATAGAAGATACTGCGACCGTATTGGGCCTAACTCAACTCATTAAAACCCCTACACGGATCAGCACCAACACTGCTAATTTAAGGGATTTGATTTTCACAAGCAACACAGAAATCGTGCTGGACAGCGGTACAGTGTCACCATTCTCAACCCTAGACCACTTTCCCATCTTTGCAACACTAAAAATTGAAGTACTCAGAGAAACAGCAACTGCACAAACCATATGGGACTATCAAAACATGGACCATGACCTTTTTGTTTCTCTCCTGATGAGCACAAATTGGACCCAAATTCTAGACACAGACATTCACACAGCAGCAAAACAATTCACGGATGCAATTCTGAACGCCGCCAGAAGAGCCATCCCCACAAAACAAATAGTTATCCGATCCAAAGACAAGCCATGGGTAACAAACGAACTCAAGAGAAACATCCGGAAACGTAATCGACTCTTCAAGCAAGCAAAAATGACTGACAGAGTCACAGATTGGAATCTCTGGAGACAACAACGAAATTTAGTCACAAAATTGAACCAACGATTGCACTCTTCTCACCTTGTGGCCCAAACTACGAAACTAACTGCGCACAAACAAAACCCCCACAAATATCATCAAATTCTACGAAGTATTATAGGACGCTCACAAGATTCCTCAATACCCCCACTTATAGGACCCGACGGTCAAATTGTACAGGACCACTACGACAAAGCCACTCTCCTCAACGACTTTTTTGTTTCTCAGACACAAATTGATACGCCCCTCCAGCCGTATGCCCCCGGTGACTTTGCGGCATGATCGGGCGGTACCCACCCTGGACAGCATTACGATTAGGGAACGAGATGTACTTGCAGCATTAAACTCTCTGGACCCGAACAAATCCACTGGTCCTGATGAACTTCCGAACAAAATTCTTAAATTATCAGCCTTGATAATAGCCGAACCAATGGCATTATTATTCAACAAATCTCTGCAACAGGGCATATTCCCAAACTCATGGAAATATGCAAATGTGAAGGCAATTTATAAGAAAAAGGCTCACCTTCAGACCCAACCAATTATAGACCAATATCCCTTCTAAGCTGCACCTCCAAAATCTTAGAAAAAATTGTCTTCAAAAGCATTTACCAACATATCACTGACCATCAGTTACTAACAGAAAGACAGGGTGGGTACCGCCCCCACCAAAGCACCCAGCTTCAGCTACTTTACCTCACTCACAATCTCTACAGCTCACTGGATAAAGGACTGGACTTTACGGCAATATACTTAGACATCGCAAAATACTTTGACAAAATTTGGCATCAGGGACTCCTTTCAAAATGCAAAAACGAGTTTGGTATCGGCGGACAACTTCTAAATTGGCTGAAGAGCTACCTGACAGACAGGCAGCAAAGAGTTGTTATGGGAGGTAGCCCACTGTGCGAATCACCTCCGACACCATCATCTCCAACACCTACTCCCTCGACATCTTCAACATCATCACAGTTCAAAACGCTTAACGCTGGCTGTCCCCAAGGATCCGTGCTTGGCCCTTTATTGGCTATCATGTACCTGAACGAACTTGCGACTCGAGCGACAAATGAGACTCTGTTTTTTGCCGACGATACTTCACTTTACAAACCTCATGCACCCAACGACATAAATGCCACTCAGACTTCTCTACAGAAAGACCTCGACGAAATTTACAACTATGGGCAAGAATGGGTCATCACATATAATTCTACAAAAACAATCCAACAAAATTTTTCTCTACGACAGGAAGCAGTTAAACCCCGCTTAAACTTTGGTGGAACAGACATACACCCTAGCACAAGTCATAAACACTTAGGAGTAATTTTGTCCGATGATCTGAGGTTTCATGAGCACATTAATCACGTAATTAAGCAAGTAAACAGAGTACTTGGGCCATTGTATTCAATTGCTTCATACATACCCAGGCCCACTCTTGATCAGATTTACACCATTTACGTTAGACCTTACTTTGACTACTGTGACACAATCATTGACGGCCCTATCACGATGACAGACGCAATGAGACTAGAACGCACACAAAATCGAGCAGCTAGGCTCATCACAGGAACAATGTTGAGAACACCGACTGCGAAATTATACGAAGAACTTGGATGGACATCTTTGACCACAAGACGAAAAATTCACAGACTTAATGTTTACTATGCTCTACAGTGTCAAACTTCTGAAGTCCCTACCTATATTAGATCTATCATTCCTCCCACAAGACTCAACGATGCCGGTAGAACCTTACGAAACGCACAAAACCAAACTGCACCAAGCTACCATACAAAATTATTTCGAAATTCATTCGTACCTAAAACCACACGGGATTGGAATACCACACCATTAACCATCAGGCAAAATGATAATCAATCTTTCAAAAGCAAGGTCTCAAAATACTACGGTCAGCCTCCTCCACCCAAATACTTTACACTAGGCTCAAAAACAGGCAATCGGCTACATACTCGGCTGCGGGTTGGTGCATCCACATTAAACTCTCATCTTTACCAATTCAATTTAACTCACTCTCCAAAATGCAACTGCGGTCATCGTTCTGAAACTGTAGCACATTTCATACTCGACTGTCCCTTACATGATCCATCCCGAACCCCGCTTTTCAGAGCATTATCCCAAATACTCAACTTTAACTTTCGAACGCTAAAACGTGCATCACAAATAGAACTTCTCCTACGAGGCAGCGGCCTGAGTGCCGGAAGCGGGCGTGCCGTCGCTTATTCCTTTCAGTCATTTCTCATCCATACCAAAAGATTCAGTGGTCGAAATTGATGCAGCGACAGGCAGTAAACAACTGTGCTCCCCTGTTACCCGGTGCCCGAGTGGCGGTCAGCGACTGAATAGTTCAATGTTTATGTGTGTGTGTGTGCGTATGTGTGTGTATGTTTGTTAGGTAACTTCTAAATTGGCTGAAGAGTGTGTAAGTTTGTTAGTTTGTGTGTGAAAACTGTAACAGAGAAAAATCTGAATATGTTCTTTTGTAAATGTGTATGGCGTATGGGAGAGAGGCACCTAGATTTAAGCTTAGGCTTTTGTGCCAATCTCACATGAAATCATGTTGAATTTCTGTCAATAATAAATGTTTTTGTATTTGTATTTAGTATTTACTGGTACCATAAGCGGATCCAGGGGACAAACCCCGGGCGGGTGTCCTTCGATGTGCCCTCGAGGTCGCACCTGAAATGGTCACAGCGCCTCCTGAAAGGTCGATGGAGCCACCTGAAATGTCGTTTCCCACCCCCTTCCCTCCACAGGATGCGGAAAGCAGCGCCCGCCGATAGGATTTGGCGCCCACCTGATAGGTTTTTCCAGCCAAAAATGGGCCCCCTGGTCCGAATGAAGCCCCTGGTCCGAATGAAGCCCCTGGTCTGGATGACATCCCCTCCCGGGAAGAATGCCCCCCCGACTGGTTATCCTGGATCCGCCTATGACTAGTGCCCTGTATATATAAACAGCAGAATTACAATAAGTTTGGGTAAAATTTAATCACATTTATGGGTTTCAGTGGGGTGGGTCAGAGGCGTAGCCAGGGAATTTTTACGGGGGACAGAAGTGGTCCAGCAACGATGACGTAGGAGGGGGAAAAGTTAGCACTTGGCGGATGTAGGAGACAAGAAGGCACTTGGTCCTTCAATAGTCAATGGGGAGCACATTCCACGTCCATGCTGCTTTCGACGCCCATGACTGCAACTGTTGGAGCGATCGGCACGTGTTGCATTTAGGCCTTGAGCAGCGGCTATAATCGGGCTCTGAGTTGCGATATTTCCTACTATCGTTTCTGTTTCCGCATTTGCCCAAACCCAATCATTTTACCCCGTATGTCGTTTCATTGGTTTTATTCTCGCTCGGTCCTGTCATGTTTCTCTTTACAGTATTGCGGATCAGTAAAAACCGTAGAAGGATTGCCAGACTAGTATACTTTTTAAAATAACATACCAAATGCTACTAGGTTTGTCAACATATTTCACTTTGCAGACATTAAAGTGCAAAAAGTGTATTCCATGGCTCTTTTCTTAAATGTTTGAACTTGATTTATCCACAAAGCTTACATTTTAACCCTCAAAATAAGGAGATGTTTCCTTTCTTAGTAGATACCAAGAAAACAACCAAAATTTTTCTAGTAGAAAACTTGAACCAACCTGGGATTCTAGGGCCTTGGGTTCCTATAGGTTCCGAGCCGTGTTGATCTTTTCGCTTTCCGCAGAAAATCCGCCGTTGATCAGCCGGTTGCATGCAAAACTAGTGAGCTATACGCGCACGCAGTGTGCTATCTTTTACTACTGCAAGATAAGACGTTGCGCATGCCTGCCTATAACACGCTAGTAGGCATATCAATATTGCATTTAAACCGCTCTGGCAAAAATCCAGCCTCGAAACGCCTTGTTTTCGCGGAGAGGGAAGTCGTGAGCCTTGGTCGTGGGAGCGGTGTCTCTATTGCTTTCGGGTGGGAGCGAGGTCTGCTGTTGATTCAGTCCACTCAACGGCACAAGGCCCTAAAATTTAAAATCTCATAGGTAGCTCAACACAACACAGTATTTGTTCTATTACCCTTCTCCTTCTATGTGCGGTGGCTACCCAGCTCGGTAACCTCAGTAGTAGTAAGTAGTGGTAAGACTACCAAAGCAATAGATATGCTGGGTAAAACCAAAATATGAAGTTGGCCATATTTGGAACATGCCTTGTTTGGCTTGTAGCTCCAATACACTTCGCCTTGGTAAATAATGGAAAATACTTGAGAGGATCTGAATGGTCACTTTGTTTGGGCCGTCCTAAACATGGCTATACTGTTCATTGGTATTATGGTAGTAGGCAGATCACATCTCGCGGTTCAAAGGATCACGTCAAAAGGTCCACTGATCAAAGGGTCTAATGTTCATAGGCTCTGCACTTTGAAAGTTAGACCTTTTGAAAAATAAGTCCAACGCTTCAAAAGGTCCAAAAAGGCGTGATCAGATGCATGAGAGTGGGGTGCATGATGCTGCAGAGGTGTGCGAAGACACATGATAATAGGAGGAAATGAGGGTTAGGTTAGGTTAGGTTAGGTTAGGTTAGGTTAGGTTAGGTTAGGTTAGGTTAGGTTAGGTTAGGTTAGGTTAGGTTAGGTTAGGTTAGGTCAGGTCAGGTCAGGTCAGGTCAGGTCAGGTCAGGTCAGGTCAGGTCAGGTCAGGTCAGGTCAGGTCAGGGCAGGGCAGGTCAGGTCAGGTCAGTTGTGTATGCCCTTGGTCCCTATTTCCTAATTTGGGGATATCACCCCTTTTCCCAGATTCTGAGTGCACCTCTGGTCTTGGTACCACTTTGGGAAATGTTTTAGAAATATCCCCACATTCTTCAAGAAAAGCCCAAGAGATGAAACAGACAGAAGGAGGGAGGGTTAGAGGAGTAGCATAAAGTGGTACTCAGACCAGAGGCGCACTCAGATTATGGAAAGAGGGGTGATATCCCCAGACTAGGAAATAGGGACCAAGGGCATACACACCTGACCTGACCTGACCTGACCTCTCAGATTATGGAAAGAGGGGTGATATCCCCAGACTAGGAAATAGGGACCAAGGGCATACACACCTGACCTGACCTGACCTGACCTAACCTAACCTAACCTAACCTAACCTAACCTAACCTAACCTAACCTAACATAACCCAACCTAACCTAACCTAACCTAACCTAACCTAACCTAACCTAACCTAACCTAACCTAACCTAACCTAACCTAACCTAACCTAACCTAACCTAACCTAACCTAACCTAACCTAACCTAACCCAACCCAACCCAACCCAACCCAACCCAACCCAACCCAACCCAACCCAACCCAACCCAACCCACCCCAACCTAACCTAACCTAACCTAACCTAACCCTCATTTCCTCCTATTATCATGTGCCTTAGCACGCCTCTGCGGCATCATGCACCCCACTCTCATGCATCTGAGTACGCCTCTTTGGAACTTTTGATTGTTGGACTTCTTATTCAAAAGGTCTAACTTTCAAAGAATGGAAGCTATGAACATTAGACCCTTTGAACTGTGGACATTCTGATGTGATCCTTTTGAACTGTGAGATGTGATCTGCCTACTACCATAATACCCTGTTCATTTACCCAATTTTCGCCCAGTGTGCAATGTATGGCACTTTCTACAAGATCTTGTCAGAGTGAGTGGTGCAAGTGCTCTTCGAGAAAGGAGCAAGTGTTGAGAATTTTGCACTCAGGTGCGAATTTGCAAGTCTGGTGTGAGGAAGCTGACACTGAAAATCAACAAAATCATGCAGGAGAAGGGAAAAACTGACTTATCCAACCATGGGTGTGTTTTTCTCCCTGGTATATTGTGCATTGGTGCAAGTTTTTGGTAACTGGCAGTACAAATTGATGTGAGAATTCTAGGTGGCTGGTGCAACTTGTCTGGCTTGCTGCCATACTTTGCAGACTGGATTTTTGTTTAAATTAGTTTTAAACAACTTCAATTTTTCTAAGGTAACCGCATATTCTGGTAGTTTATTCCAGGTCCTGTGATTGGACAGTGGTGTGAATTCTTTGCTCTCTTTTAACAACACTCTGCTTAATAAGTTTGAGACAATGTCCTCTTATGTGTGGTCTTGGAGCAGCCATTCAGAGAACTTCATCAGTCTTCATGAGACCTGAAACCATCTTTTATATTGTGATCATGTCTCCTCTTCTCCTTCTGAGTATAGGACTAGGTACAGTCCCCCGCAATTGAAATTGCCATGACTAGGCTTGACCGGGTTAGGATGAATATCTTGCAACCTATGGTGTCTATAGCTTTATAAACAGGTTCTTCTTATGCATTTTTGCAAGAGCTTTCCAGTGGTTACCATTATTTCCTAATCTGACATCTGCATGAGAAAATATTACACAATTACTGATTTTGCTTCATTCTGACTGGGTAGTCTTTGGCTGACTTGCCACCGCCCCTGATAATCCCTGAACCTTTGCTCGACTGGCACACATACCTGGGTCACATGATTACTATGTGTTTACAACGACAGGTGCAAGGTCACACGTAGTAAGTAGTGTGTCACGCGCAGGGGGCACAGTGTTTTGAACCGAGGTGATCAGTACTGTCTCACAGGTGTCTAGAGCCGTCCGTCCGTCCGTCCGTCCAGTGATCGAGGCGCCTGGGCATGAGAGTCCAAGACTGGGTATGTCTGATTTATGACTTCAAGCAATGTTTCCAGCCTCATAAGGCTCACAGGATCACTGCTGAAATATTTATTTGGGGGATTAGAGTTCATGGGTTCAGGTCGAACACTTGAACGCTTTCTCCACTTAAACACTCAATGCCTTTCCGGCAGCCCCACCCGCGTATCTCTTCCATCCGGAAATCATTCTGCTATAGATCTTTCAATTTGCACACCGTCTCTACTAGCCCAGCTCCAATGGGAACCTCTAGATGACCCACACGGTAGCGACCACTTCCCTATTATCATCTCCCAAACCCGGACATCCGTCCACATGAACACATGTTCCACGATGGAACACGCGGCGCCGCGGACTGGACTGGTTTTGAGAGTGTGTGCAGTCTGGTAGACCATTCTCCGGAGACCTCGGCAACCAACTGCATAAGGGACTTTAACAACATGATCCTGGAGGCTGCAAAGATCTTTATTACTTACCTGGTTTACTTACTTATCTGGTTGGTTCCCTTCTGCATCAGCGACCGTCTGGATAGAAAATGGGCTATAGAAGGATGGAGGGAACCTTTTAATGAAAAGACGCGCCAGTCCCTATCAGCATATTCTACAAATAGTACAAACAGTACCTAACTGGTATTGTGCGTCTTCCAGCATACTTTGTTCAGAAGATACAGGCTTAATATAGCGAGTACATCATACAGTCCACCAGAACGTTCAAGAACTAATTACATATATGCATACAGTTTAGCCATAATATGTTTTTCTAGTAAGCCCTTGAATCTGACCAGGTCAGGGGCACACACAGCATCGTGGGGCAAAGAGTTCCAAACAGACACAGATCTGACCGTAAAGAAACGTTTCCTGATATCGGTATTGACAGCCTGTACGAGTATTTTGTATGGGTGGCCTCTGGTGCGGTTTTGTTGACTAATTCTAAGGAGACTTTCAGGATCTAAGCAGGATTTTTCATGGAATAGTTTCCAGCAGTAGATGAGATCAGCTCTCAGCAACCGGCCTTGGATAGAGTATAGTTTCAGTGCCCGGAGACGATTTTCGTAGGTGAGACTTTCGAGACCATCGACATGTTTGGTCCACCTTCTCTGGACATTCTCTAGAAGAATGTCTTCTTATATCCATGACCTCTGGCAAACTCAAGCGAACGCCTGTTCCTTGGTGGAGCCCTGAGTGCAAGCAGGCCATTTTAAAGGGAGATACGCGAAAAAATTTTTATTGGCTAGATCAAAAGGTCACAAAAAGTTGTTTCAGAAGTCATATTCTCATTTTTGCGAATTCGGCCTCCAAATGCCTTAAAATTGATCTCAAAGTCAACATTTATAGACGACTTTATCGATACACTGCATATCGATGTATATGACGTACACACGGCTAGGGCTATCAATTTCTCTAAAAAAATGGTCGTATTTTTCCTAAGCAGTGACTTGAAAGTTTTGAACCGATATAGGCAAAAATTATTTCAGAATATCTGTAGCCCAAAATAATATTATAATAGAAATATAGGATTTTTAAGTAATCACAACTGACCAATCAGAAGGCATAGCCAACTCAAAGGGGGGTCACGTGACCTTCCTGACGCAAAAGTTTCGTCATTCTGGGGATATTGCAGAAAACGGTTGAAGACCCGAGGACGCAGTGAGACATATATGAACGAAAAGAGACATATTTTATCTGTATTGAAGCAAAGGAAACAAAAGCATAGTTATATAGGGGATTTCGAAGATTTTAGTGAGAGTTGTTCTTGTATTCTCATGTTATCTTCCACAGGTAATAGTACAAATAGTATTTTGCAGAGCTGATGCAGAAGAAATCTTCTGTTTTGTGCCTTTTTTTCTTTGTACCACCGAGTATATGTGAATGGCTTCAGAAAAATAAAGCCCATCGGCCCATCCGCCGTGCTATCATAGTTAGCAAACCAATAGAGACACCATAGTTAGTTACAACAGTACTCTGAGCAAGTGCCATAAAACATTGTTTTTAGTCAGAAAGCATAAGGGAAGGAGATTGTGGGATGTTGGTGTGCGATCATACATGTAGGTTCTGGAGAAACTGATGTTGTGCTAAGGTTGATGATGGATGAAATATTTTTGTACCAACTGTAAGTGAACTCTGTAAGTATGCTAACTTTTAAAGATAGATGTTCTTTAATATTTGTCATTCTTAAAAGATAAGCAAGACATTTTTTGGGTTTTGGCAACCTATGTGGCCCTTGAACCTTTTAAATTAAAGATTAAACAGAGCATTCAGATAGCTCAAATTAGACCTTAACATGCCTTGATCTATACATGTTTAGGTACTATGGCAAGCTCATCTCTTTTTTCTCCCGTATGCTAGGTGGGGGTAAATTTAGAAGTCTTATCCTTCCTCTATGTTGGAGATGTATGATGTGGGTAACAACAACTCTATTTTCTGTCCTCAATGATATTCTGTCTGGAGAATGTGGCTGGTTTCTTGAGGCATTTGGGACAGCGCAGATCCTGCATATATCTGGAGGCATAAACTTGATTTCCAGAAGAAACTTTTGTTTCCAACCGGTGCACATATCCATTTTGGTGTGTGGGGAGGTCGCTTATCAATAATTGCCATTTTCTCTGTTCTCCTTTTCATTGCTTTGTAGCAAACATGATATATGTTTTATATATATATTCACCATTGTGGAAAGTATGGCAGCTGGTCAGAAGAGTCGCACCAGCCATCTAAAACTCTGGCACAAATTTGCACAGCCAGCCACCTAAATTCACACCAATCTGCAGTATACCAGGGAGAAAGCACCCATCCCTACCCTAGTGTGCAAAGTATGACATTTTCTTCAAGATCTCGTTGGTGCGAGTGTACTTGGAGACGGGATCAAGTGGTGCAAAGTCAATCAACCTTGTGTGAATTTGTGAGACTGGTGCAAGAAAGGTGACACTGAAAACCAAACAAATATTGACTGAATGGTTATAAAGACTGAGGAGGGGGCTTGAAAAAGTCCTTAACTATCTCACTAATAAGAGAGACAGCATTGCATTGTGTGGGTAGGAATGAGAGCGTTTTCCCTGGTAATATGACAGGTTAGTGTGAATTTTTGGTGGCTGTCAGTGCAAGAATTTCAGATGGCTGGTGCAGCTTGTCTGGCCTGCTGCCATACTTTGCAGACAGGTCCCTACCCACATGATGCAATTTTCCTTGTGTCTTTATAACCATTTTTCCATTATTTGTTTGGTTTTCAGCGTTACCTCCCTTGCACCAGTCTCAAATTTGCACCAGGTTAATAAAACTTGCACCACTTGTTCCTGTCTCCAGGGGCACTCACATTGACTAGGCCTAGTCAAAAGTACCATACTTGTAGCAAACAATGATTTTGTTGCTTCTTTTTCTGCTGTCACTTTTGTGTAATAACTTGAAATATAGTAATGTGATGGATAGCATTCTTATAAAACACTTTGGCCCTAAGCCAAGTTTGTGCTCACATTTAAGTCCTGGGAATTGAAGTCTTCCATTCCATATTTTTTGCCTGTCCTTCCCTAATGCTTGTATGAATTTTTCAGGTGCTGCCAGTGGCTTAAGATCTGTGGATGGTCCCTCACTTCCTGAAGCTGCTGAGGAACCACATCTTGGACCAGGGTCTGAGGCTACTGGGTCCAGAGGCACCGGTAGTAGACAAGGGCCTCCCCCAGCAGCTTTTGGCAAAGGACAATGCCAAGCTTCTGCTTTGCCACGCCCTTCAGTTGGAGCATATAAAGGTATGGGCCATCAGTTTTGTGCATCAAACTTTTACTTGAGTTCTTTTTATATGTGCTGGACGTGAAATTTAAATCATTTGTATAGGATTTTAAATTATTCAGTGCTCGGAGTGCACCTTTCCATTTGGTTTGTACCGTTTTTATTAATATACTGTGTACAATAGTATTTGCAGAGGCAAAATGGATTGCATTGCTATCAAATGAATCTCAGGTCACTCATGCGAATGAACATATCAATATATTTTTCACTGGCAACGGGAACATAGCAATAATTTTAGTGGTCCTCTTTTGAATAAAAGGACATTATGAACCTTCCCTGATAGATGAAAATAGATTTAAAACAAATATATAAATGTGTGAGAGCTGAACATGTTTCATCTTCTAATATCTGTTAAGTTGAACAATCATGATAAATGACTAGATTGTGAATATTTGGCTAAGTGTCAGTTATTCGCTCGATATAGCAAAACATCTAATAAAACTGTTCGTTTTGACAATCGCCCATCAGTTGATGATCGTCAGATGAAGTTTATACCACAAAATTTCCGTCAGGTGACTGGCCAGGAGCGACAGCGAGTACGTCCAGTGGCCCAGATGCTCAGCGAGCGCGTGGGAAAGTGTCTACTCCCCCTATTTGGTCAGCGCTTCGTCAAGCAGGCTCAGATCGTCATCACCTGCGACGAGATGTTCGACACCTGCAACTTTCGGTGCTTCCTGGACGGCAAGGCTCATCGGTCAGCATTCGGCTTGGAGCACACCATCAATGCTCAGTATACTTCTCTGCTCGAGTTCATGCGGCTGATTCGGGACTCCCGAGTCGGATGCCAGAGCAGGTACCATTCCAGAACGGGTTCATCATGTCCTTAACAGCCCTGCGAGGTCTCCACAGCATGCTTCAAAACATCTACGGTGTCAAGTACTTTCTGACGTCTCGGGTGAATCAGGACATGGTAACAAACTTCTTCTCTCAGGTCAGGTGCTTGGGAGCAGGCAGCACCCACCCAACGGCGGTGGAGGCGAAGACTCGTGTTCTCATGCTAGACCACATACTGATGGAGCCCCAGTCTCGCTGGAAGAAGAAGAATCAACATACCTGAGTGCGGCTACCCTGCAACTGGACACCCCCCCCGACAGTCATTATTGAAGAGCTGGATGACATCGCTGCTGTGTGATCAGATGGAGAGGGTGCAGCCGTGCCCCGCTCCACCGGTACCGGACAACCCGGAGCAGGACTGGCTGGACGAGGATGACCAGGACGACGCCGCGGAACGAGCTGCTCCGTCAGCAGGGGACGCGAACCAAAAACTTTGTAAGCAGGCACCGGCCTACGTGGCGGGCTTTGTTGCTGCAAAATGCAAACCTGTGGACAGCTCTCTCTGATACATATCATCGACCGTGCCTGTAGTAGATGAAAGTGGGAAACTGCAGTGGTTGCAACGTCTCAATCGGGGTGGTCTCACAATACCAAGTGAAAAGTGGCTTAGGCAAGTAGGGGAGCTAGAGGCTTTAGTTTGTGATATACATGGACCAAGCGACATCGATAGGAAACCAGGATTCATTCGCCGTTTGACTTCTGATGTGCTGGTTAAATTCCCGGACCTTCACCAAAAGGTAGCGCGAAAGTACGCGGTGACGAGAACACACATGCGGGTGAAGTGGCTGCAACGGTTGTATGCGGAGGGGAAGCGAAAGGCAAGGGCAGAACAGAAAAGTCGTCGGGAAATGAAGAGAATGCGTTACTACATTTAGTAAAAGTGATTGAGCAGTATCCTCAGGTAGCCAGCTGTTATTGATAATACTGTATCTGCACCCAGTTCGTATACTAATCGGGCGTTTACCCGCTGTAGCGCCGCGTCAGAGGTACGAGTCGGTGATTGATAAAGGTTATTTATATATTTTAGGAACGTGCATTGATCTATATATCTATGATAGAAGTGATAACAGTTGTGTGTACGTTTGGTTTTTTACATGTGTTTTTTTGTGATTTGGATGTCCCTTGCGCAAAAACATTTAAAAACCTAAAAAATAGCGGGGAGTGGTGTGGCCCATAATATTTGCTATACATTTTTCTTCTTTGTTTTTCTTCGTAAAGTAAATGGGCACATGGGAAAGGGAAGGGCACTCCTGCATACCCAACAATGGGCAGGGGCAAAATTTTATGCGTGATCTGTACATTTTGTGTTGCGTAGTTTGTTGCCGCCGTAAACTTATCAGTTATGTATGCTAGTCAAATCAAACTGTTGGCTTCCCTGTTATGTATAGTAGTGTGACCTTTGTACACAGTGTCCTATTTTTGGTGCATCTGAACAAGAAGTGAAGTATTCGTCATATATTTATCGTGACGAACGGCTCAGTGGCTGAGACTGCGTTAGTGCGCAAACCATGAAAGAATACGTCTGGAAATGAACGCGACACCACACAAATTATGTGCGCGGCGTTACGATTTCGTTTAGCATTTGTATACCGTCGATTCTCAGCTCACCTATATCATGATTAAATGTATGATTATGGATTGCGATATTTCATTTGGAAATGTCTGCCGAGATGGTGCTGAATTAAATAGTCTTTCCGAAAAATTGCGCTCAATGTGATGTCAAAGGAGCTTCTTCGCTGCCGTGATGAATATAAATCACTGCATTGGTACATAAATTTTGTTCCACGGTATTTACCTAAGCATTTTAACACAAATTATATCGTTTTCTGGTGAAGTTGCTAGATCTTCGAAAGAAAATGCCTCCCACGTTTGTTGTGTTGTGCCCTGATTTAGCTTGAAAAATTTGAGAAAATGCCTGAAAATAAATATCCATTGAAAAATGTTCCCGCTGAACATATGGCTGGCAGTTATGTTAACACGCGCATTGACGGGGGCGGGTACCCGCCCCCTCGGGTTTTTCGGAGACAGCAGAAAAACGGCGGCGCGTAGCGCCACCGTACTTGGCATTTTTACAACTTCTGTGAAAATTTTAAGGTTAGGTCATCTCAGGTCAGATCACCAGTACAGGTCGTAACCTGACCTCAAAAAAGTTTAAGATAGTATAAGTCGGAGCAGGGTGAACTTATCCGATTGAAACTCATCACATAATGGGCCCACCTAGTTCTCTAAAATATTTTCCGGTATTTTTGATATCGATGACCTAAGGTCAGGTACAAGGCATGACCTCTCCGTTGGAAATACATGGGAAAAATGTTTTTTACTGAATAAATCAGTAAGGGATGGTGATAAAGCCTTCATTCTAGTTGCATTAGACTCACCTTGTCTTTGCGGTTCTAATAATATAAATTTTATATAATTTGACCTTGACCTGACCTCAGGTCAGGTCAAATCCTTGATTTGACCTAGCAAGGTCAAATCATATATCATTCGATTCGGCTTGCTACGAGGATTCCTATAGTTTAACCCGCGCCCCACCGGGGGTCCGGCGCCACCTTCGCCCCACCGGGGGGCCATCGATGGCCCCCCCTCTAACTCCGAAAATATGGGCGTTAGCGCAAATCTGCAAAGTGCAATAGAAAGCTCGCGTGAATTCAGTAAGAAATTACTTCGCATGTTTTAGTGCTCAGGTCAATGGTTTGACCTCCAGAGGTCAAATTAGGTCAAGATCGGCTATTTTCACTCAAATATGCAATGATTAAGCAAACTGGGCATAACTCTTATGTCATTAGAGCTATTGAGGCCTGGTAAAGTAAATTTGATAGCAAATTGCCAGTACTTTTTCCGCTATGTGGAACGTAAGGACCTCCCGCCAGTGGTTTGACCGCCAGAGGTCACCTCGTGACCTAATATGACCTGAGGTCACGAAAGGTCAAAAAGTGACCTTGCCGTATATCAAATGAAAGCCAGTGACAAGACAAACACGATGGTGTTTGTTTCACCGCTCTAGCTCAATTAGGTCAAAAGTTATTGTCAAAATACTGTTTTTGACCTCCGGTGACCTTGGATGACCTTGGAAAAGTCAAAGGGCAAATATGACCCCTGGGATCCGTGAAAGGGTGTCCAAAAACGTTGTTCTGAGCAGTCTGAGTATTTGCAATCATTTTTGTGGCTTTTATATCATGAAATAGCTTTTCCCCTGCTTTTCCAATGGGAGAGGTCGCCTCGTGACCTGACCTCAGGGCACGAAATCGAAAAATCCCGGATATACACCTTGTAGACCCTGGAGGGGTCATGAAGTGTAGGAAGTTTCAAATCGATCGACTTCGAAATGTAGCTCTTACAGAGCTCTAAAGGTGAAGTGAGGTGACCTTGGTTGACCTCGTCTGGTGACCTGACCTTGGGTGACCCGGGGTAAAAAATTTCAGAGATGATGGGAAAATGTTGCAGTGAGAGGTAGAGCCCTCAACCGCGGTGCTGCGCCTCGTCGTTTTTCTGCTATCCCGGAAAAACCTTAGGGGGGGCCATCGATGGCCCCCCCCGGTGGGGCGAGGGTTAAAAGTAGTTTTGCTTCTATCTTTACTTGTTCAGATGTAATGGCCGAAAACCTTAATTTATATGTTATCCCTAGGACGGCCAGTGTGCAAAGTATGACATTTTTGACGAGATCTCGTTGGTGCGAGTGCACTTGGGGACAGAAGCGAGTGTGCGAATTTTACCAACCTGGTGCGAATTTGTGAGGCTGGTGCAAAGAAGGTGACACTGAAAACCAAACAAATAATGGCTAGGTGGTTATAAAGATACAGGAGGGGGCCTTATGAAAAGTCCTCAACTAACTAACTAACTAATAAGAGAGATAGCATTGCATCTTGTGGGTAGGAATGGGTGCGTTTTTCTCCCTGGTATATGGAAGATTGGTGCGAATTTTTGGTGGCTGGCGGTGCGAGAATTTTAGATGACTGGTGCGACTCGTCTGGCCTGCTGCCATACTTCGCAGACTTGTAGGACGGCATGTTTCAACCTCTCGTGACCTTAAATGTGACCTGACCAAAAATGGTTCAAATATTTACGATAAAGAAATAGATGGGCTACCCAAAGATTTACCGTTTTTCGCTACCTACCGTGGTTCTCGAGATCTTAGGGGGCGGGTACCCACCCCTCGTCAAGGTGAAGGTGGCTCAGACCCCCGTCAAAGCGCGTGTTAAATTAGGAGACATTAAAATTGTATTGAAAATTTCCCGCAAGGTCATTTTCATTTCCGCTGGGGGCTAGAGGGTAAGATGCTCCAACGACAGAACACTTGTGCCAATGAGCGCCGCCACGGCACCTAGAATTAGGGGGCAAACCCATTTCTGCCTCTCTTAGGTGGGAACTAATATTTTTTGCTCTACAGACCATGTGTAAACATCTCTTTCAGTGCTTGTCAGACCTAGTATAAAGCTACATCTCCAAGAACATGATCGCTCTCCGGGGCGAGGGGGAGCGAATATTTTTTACTCTACAGACCTAGCGTAAACACTTTTCAAAAATTTATCCGGCGTTTTGGGGGACCAAAAGATAGTTTGGTCCCCTCCAACGCTTTGGGGGCGATGGTCCCTCCGATACACATTTGGTCCCTCTGATACACATCAACTCTACAGCACAACCCCTGGCCATCCTCGGCGCTCATAGATTCTGATCTAAATGCACCTTTTTCCCCCCTACAATAGAAAACCTGGATCAGCCATTGTATGTTTCTGTTCAGAGCACCATAGTCTACACACTTGAAACACTAAAACGGGTCTTCACTCATACGCGTCGGAAAAGGGGGCCAGGAGGACCTGGCCCCCCACTTTTACCTCCATACATGTATTCACAAAAAACGAGCGAATGAAACATACACAGGCATGGGTTAAAACAGACGGATTAAAAACAGCAGGATGACACGTGGAGACGGCCTTAAAAGACCCCCGGCAAACCAACCCACGAGGCGGGGACGGCTCACGCGAGCGTGTAGTGAGTCACGAGCGTGTGGCGAGCGTGTAGTCGCGCGAGAGTGAGTGGGCGTGTAGTTTCCATGAGTAGCTGTGGTGACGGAGCCGGAGCGACATGCGGTAAGCGCTCAGAAGGGGAAAAAAAAAAAAAGGAAAATATAAAAAATATAAAATAAAATAAATTCATGGGTAGGTGGTGGTTGATCGTGCCGCATCTACCATGATGGTGCCGCATCATTTATGGTGGGTGATGGTGATTGGGTGGTTGATTTTCACCGGACTGAGCCCGCCCCCGCCGCGCATCCGACGGCCGCGGCGAACCAGTAGCGCCACCCAGCACCAGCGCCACCTGCCGGGTACAGCAACACCACCCAGCGGCCGCAGCAGCACCGCCCAGCGGTCACAACAGGGCCGCCCAGCGACCACAGCGGCGCCACACGCGACCGGCCCCACAGCATACCGGGCGACACAGGACCCCATCCGCCGCCACAGCCCCGCAACACCGGGGATTAGTCCAGAGCCGGCTCGGCGGTACCACATCAGCAGCACGAAGGCCAAGCCGCGCCGGCGCGCCAGGAAGGCCAGGCACCGGACGCAAAAAAGCGCCACCATTCTGAGGTCAGCGGGACCGGCAGGCGCGCGCAACGTCACCGAACCTCAACGGTCCCCACCGGGCCGGGCCAGGCGAAGAAGACGGGCCCCAACGCATCTAATGTCGAGCAGCCGCCACGACAGAGCTCCCCACCTCACCAAGGAGAGCGGGGCGGCGAGCCGCTGGCAGTAGGGCAGCGAGTCCAGGTGCAGACGGCAGGCGAGTCAGCGGTGTCCCAGGACGACCACCATCAGGCGGAGAGACGGCCACAGCGCAGCGTCGGCATCGCAACTCTCCTCGAGGACGCACGGCGAGAACCCCGACAACGGCAGCTCCCAGTCGGGGTCCCGCCCGCCGCAGGCTCCACCGGGCCCAGAGGACCACCAGCAGCAGTCGAGCGAAGAAGACAGGCTTCCACTTTTCCAAAGTCGAGCGACCATCACGATTGAGGTCCCCGCCTCCCCACAGAGAGCGGGGCGGCGAATTGCTGGCAGAAGGGCAGCGAGTCCGGGAGCAGACGGCACATGAGTCAGCGGCTACCTGGGTCGACTGTCATCTGGCAGACAGAAGGTCTCAGTGCGGCATCGGCAGCATTTCCTGATCTTTTCGGCCAAAAATTTCCTGATCTCAGTAAAAATTAGGGAAACCGGACATTCTTATATCCAGCCGCTGCGGAAGGCTACGAGGGGCCCAAATTCGAAGAGTTTTTGGTCCTGATGTTGAAAGTTTTTTGTCAGCATCAGGTTGAAGTTTGGCTGCCCCCCCACTTTTTCCGGTGGCGACACTTATGTCTTCAATGTCCTTACTTTACCAAGCCGAGCCCATTACAGCCTTCGGGGTACCGCCGGACAGATTTTCATCTCTAGTTGGGTTCTAAAGTGACTCAACGGCAATTTGCATTACTCCTGGCCGGCTCCTGGGTTTGTTTTGCAAAACTCGAACAGAGGTGTGTTGGACTGCTGGGAACCTACAAACTCTTTTGTGGTGCGCAGGAGCAATTCTGCATATTACGGGCTCGCTGCCGTCTGCATTCTATAAAATACGATATTGCGCGTGCGCGCTACAGAAAAACCTGCCAGTCCGCCTGCAGCCGAACCCATTTCCGGTTAGTTCGGGTCGGACCGTAGGTAGAGGTTTAAATCTTTTTTCAAATCTTTCTTGTGGGATAAATTTGTAAAATTAATGACAAAAAAGTGTAAAAATACATTCTGAATACAAATACATAATATGAGAAACATCAAAACACAATTTTAGTAACCATGGCAACGAGAAAAGACTGTCCCTGGCTAGTGATGGAGTGCTGGGTTTAATACTCTAACTGCTATTGATAAATATTTCGATAATTGTGATGTGGCCTCCCAAAAAATTGGTCGAAGATGCAAAAATGATTATTGGTTTCAGGATCAGGATTTTTCAAATATCAAGAAACCACAATAAAAGTTTTTTCGCGTATCTCCCTTTAAGTAGGAAACTTTTAGAGTTTAGAGTTTTTCCCCGGGCTTTTAGAGTTTTTAGGAGAAGTACGACAACCACGACCCTAGTAGCGTTTAAGCGTGCCCGAGCACTCGCCCGCCGCATTGTGTTAAATGGTCGGCACTAGAAACTGGAGTTTTTGCTGGGCGTTTCCCGTCTGGTGGCGCTAGTGGGCTCAAAGCTATGAGCTTACGCGGGCTTTGCGCCAGAATCTAACAGATAGTGATGGACAGAATGAAGTACGCTTGCAGTGTGTTCATAGTTGTAGTGTTCCGAAACTAAAAATATGTATATTTCTCTTTTTGTCGTTTGAATTACGCAATAGCATAATATAAGAGGATAAAAGGGATGCAAGTAGCGACACTCATGCTCAATTCTTATTTTTAGACCAAATCCACTAATAGGTACTTGTAGTCTGCTTCAAGTGCAGTTTTTTCCAGCTGTCCATCTCCTGCTAGAAACTGGATAATGAGTACGTTCGGTGTATTGGGTGGTGTGGCGAAATGATTGTTATCTATGTTTTTTCAATACATATAGATCAAAATTGGAGAAAAAATATGATGAATATCTCGATAATTTTTCTTTTGAAATAATATTTAGTCGCAAACTTCGTTTAATTTGATTTAAAAATGAGACACAGAGTTACGAACGCAGACACGAAGCTAGTGATATCTCTTAGCAATTTTTAAACCAGCTAGAGATGCCAGTTTTTTCAATTTTTACGAACATTATTTCAGCTCAGCAAGTGTCGAGGCTGCCGAGGTGCAAAGGGGAGGTCCACCATGGATGCAACTGATAGATCAAAGGGGAAAAATCCTCTCAGACTAATCTTGGCTCCCCCAATCGTTTCTTGGCTCCCCATATGCGGATCCAGGGGGCAGAGGTGCAAGTGCTCTCCTTTCGATTAACCCTTGGTGCCCACTGAAAAGGGTCACGGCGCCCCCTGATATGTCGATGACGCCCCTGAAATTCCCTCCTCGAACGCGAAAATAAGCACCCCCGGTAGGATTTTGCGCCCACTTGATAGGTTTTGACGGCTCAAAATAGGCGTCCCTTGAGGAGATGCCCCCTCCCCGGTTGGCAATCCTGGTTACGCCTATCCTTTTGGTCCCCTGAAATGAAACTGATGCTCTTTTAATGTTAATCTTCCCCTCCCTGCAAACAGGGTAATCCAGGGGGACGGGGCGGGCCAAGGGGGGGCGGAAGGGACAGCCGCCCCTCCCTGCGGGCCCCCCTGAGGACACGAGCCGTGTGAAGGGCGGCTCGTCCGCACTATGTTCTGTGGCCAAATTTGGCATTTTATACCAGACAGGGCCCTCTTAAGCCCTATTCAGCACTCTATTCTGTAACAAGGAGGGCCCTTTTCACCCATCAGGGCCCTTTTTGTTGGGGCTGTCGCATGGGCCCTTTTCGGGGTGCCACCCCTTCCTGAGCGAAATCCTGGCTACGCCCCTGGAGTAAACGGAGTATATGCCCCCCCCATTGAGAACGCATCCCATTCACCCTGCACCCAGGTTCCTGCTGGAACCGCGCACCCCCTTCCGCTTGGAGCGTCAGCTTTTTTCATTCACTCAACGCAAAACCTGGCGTCTCACTGTGACTTGGCAGCCCTGCTAATCAGAGACATCTTATTTACACATATACTTTCTTTCCATTCAGGTTATCGTAATTGGCTCCGTCAAATTAGTACGTGGCACGTCTAGGCAGTGTGGAGAAAGTGTAAATACAACGTGATTGCGTTTGTGGATCAGGGACATTGTTAACTTTATATTCCAGCGCCATGGGTGGAAATCCCGCGGGGTTGGGAAGTCAGGACCCCTTGGAATTTGGGTCTCCCATAGGCTTTGTATAGGGCTTGTATGGCCGTACCAGCGGTAACCTACCCAGGACGCCCTGGATCGAGAAGAGACTTCTAGCCATGTCCAGCGCAAATATTCCTTATATTTACTTGTAGCTTGAAAAATATGTTTCCAAAACTATATGTAATTTTCGTGCTAGATGTATTTTCTCTTTCAAATTTTCGTGCTAAGGAGCGACAAACACGGTTCATGCACTTCTCCTTTGTCCTGTGAAACAAAAAGTGCAAAATGAGATTTAATAGCAGAAGAGGAAAAACGCATGAAAACCCATGTTGGATAAAAATCCAGGCCACACATTCCTTGCAAAATACCATTTAACAGGCCGCCACGCACTTGACATGTATCATTCCCGTCGATGAAGATAACACACACTGCAACGTCAGGGAACGCATGCCACGTAAACAAATTGGAAACCAGAAAATTTAAGGGCTACAAAGAAGCTCTGAATCGTGATGCCAGCATATTTTGACAATGTGCCCACTCAACATCGCTGAGGGGATTAAGCAACCTACAAATACGACCGCCTTGCAGGCGGTCTCGCCAGCAGCTGCAGGTTAGGACGCTGTTCTAAATGCAGTAAAAAGCACGCCACGCGCGTGAAAGAAAATAACATACTTAAAGTTCGAATCAATGTTGCGGCTAATTACTGAAAAACGAGATGCGGCTGCTCAATGAAATACGAATCGAGCCAGGCCATTTACGGTTAAAGTGTTGATTTTATTACCGCAGTCAGTTTCCAGGGAACATCGATATTCAAACACGAACGAAGAACACTTCTTGGAATTAGACTGTGCAATACCAAAGTGGGTCCGATGGCACTACCTATGAAAATGTAGATGCCGCCACTGAGACTACACTGTGGCGACATCTACATTTGGCAAGCAAGCTGTTGCTGTCAACGGCACCAGAAGCTAATGGGCGAGTAGGTTCCCAGCTCAGCAGCCACACATACACCAATGGGTAGCCCTGATGGCAGGCCACAAAGAGGAGATCTCTCTTCTCACTCATAACTGGTGAGAAAATAAAATGTGTCTTCTAGTCCAGTGTTTGATTAGCTCCAAGCCCCTTCATTGACTGGTGTTAAAAAGTTATCTCCTGGTTTGTGGTGGGATGTACATCCTGAGGTATTGATGTAGATCTTGCTGTAGTCTTCCAGTGACACCTGATGTTACATTACTGAAAAAGCAAAAGACATGTATTGAAAATAAAGCAAGCATAAAACATAACACATTCTTCAGCAGCTACCACAGCTTTTCACCTTGCCAGAGCTTGTGGCCAGAGTTCCAAGATCCGAGTCACTCAGATATTTTAAACCGAAATTTCTTATAAGATAGCCAGTGCTGGATATAAAACTTGAAATATTCAAAATTCTCTCCATATGCTGTCCCAAAGGGTGCATTGTTTGAGACAAACATTGTGCATGATCATAATAATCTGAAGCAGTTTCACTGTTCAGAGGTCATGGTAAAAAAATGTGAGATAGTTTGTACCCATGACACAAAGCACCAAAAAGTAATTAGTCAACATCCCTGTTTTCTATACCTGCCCAAGAACATAGGACTAGGCCAGTCTGCAAAGTATAGCACCAGGCCAGACAATTCGCACCAGTCACCTATAATTATCACACCAATTTGCACTGCCCATCACCAAAAATTCGCACCAATCCACAATATACCAGGGAGGAAAACACACCCATGGTTGAAGAATTCAGTTTTTCCCTTCTCCCACATGATTTTGTTGATTTTTAGTGTTGCCTTCCTCACACGAGACTCACAAATTTGCACCAAGGTGGTAAAATTTCCACCATTCGCTCCTGTCTCAAAGGGCACTCGCACTGATGAGATCTCATCAAAAGTGCCATACTTTGCAAACTGGGGACTAGGAACTGTTACACAAGGCGGTGATTCAGCAGTGTTGCTGAGAGTGAGTTTAAATAATATTTCAAAATGCTTTAAACATAACAAGGCACAAAGATGTACCTTCTTTAAAACAAACATGAGAACAAAAAAGCCAGAGCCATTAAGAAAAGGTATAGTAGAACAATCAAACTCCTAAGATACGTTCATGAATGCTATGTCTATATAAGCCAATTAGATAAACAGAAATTTGGTGCAATATCAAATTTATTTTACATTTGTTTTATCTGTAACTCATGTTCCCTTCAACTGTCCCAAGCACTACAAAGCAATACACCTTTCATTCACAAGAATTTAACCTGTAGTATGGGTCATGCTGCTAAAATATTATTTACGCATGTTTGGAAACATAAATTACCGAAATACTTCCTAGAAAATCTTGGAATTCAACCATAAATTGGTCATACATCAAGAAGCTGTCCAAAATATCACGTCATTCCCATCCTTTTATGTGTGATGATCATTTAAAAAGAGCAACAATACCACTATCACAAGCAACTAAAAAGAAAAATAGAGTGAGATAATCGAAAAAATTCGCGTCTTACCTGCACAAAACTGTTATGAAAACACACTGGATAAACAGACAACTCCGTTCTCCGCGCAAGTGCTTGAAAAGTGGTGAAAAGTGCTGCGCAAGTGGTATCTGGCATCCTCACCCGTCCCTGTGTAGACGTGGAAGTAGTGCTCCTGGTGAAAGAGTGCCTAATTCGGATTTTCTCCAGTGGTGAGACAGCGATTGTTACTTAAGCTAGTTATTTCCGGCTGGTGCACTTTTTTCTTTACTGCTTTTCTTGACTTAAGGCCGTCTAAAACTTAAAATCGCCCCTTATTAATTGTGTCTGAGTTTGTCGGCTCTGCGCCATTTGTTTACGTAGCTGCGCTGTGTGGAGTGGTATTCCAGAGTCCTTCAAAATTTAAAGGTTTCTGTAGTTTTCTATATGTAAGCGTGCCTTTGTCCTATTTTTGTTTTCTCCCTCTGTGAGCAACTGCGGTGTTTGATAAACACTGTTTTTGCTGTTTCGCTGTTTTGCTGCCGTTGCTGTTCTTTGCTACCGTGTAGGTTCTGTTGGGCCCAGGCTTCTGGTATTGGTGATTTTTGCGCATTGGTAGATACTACAACCTATCCGGACTAGAGCCAAGCCGTGAGCTTGAAGCCGGGCAGTTTGTTGTCCTCCATATCCTCCATTCGTCATTGGTTCTCCACTGCGAAGAGGTGTGCGGTGTGTTCGTGCGGAGAGCTGAACCAAGGTCAGTAGGAGGGGCCCGTTTCCTCTCGGCCATAGGAGTTATCGATTGGTGTCACCGGTCCTTTGTGAGTGTGATGTTCCGGTGAGTAGGTTGTCTCAGTGGGGTGCACTGATGGACTGACACACATTCTTGCCTTGGGGCTTCCCATTGAGTGACAAGGGTTTACCTCCGGGGCTGCTGACTGACCCAGGTTTCTGTCCAAGCTAAACATTTTCAACACAATTGTCGGGCTCCAATCCTCAAATTTCTTCCTCACCATCCTCCAAATATCTTGATCCTCAACATGCCCTCGATTAACCCAAAGTATGTTGATGGGCGACTTGAGAGGCTCTCAGAAGAAAACCAGGAATTGAGAAAAGAGATCGATTCCTGGAGACAATCTCCTGTCAGGACCTGAAAAACTGAAGTTGAAGGGAACTGCAGTTCGTGATGTAGGAAAATATTGAGAGACGGGAGATGGCTGAGACCAACCTGGCCACACTGAACTCTGCATGCTCCTCTATTGATACAAAAGTGTCCATAGTTGATACTCACTGCAAAGACCTCACCAGAGAGCAGGACAGACTGCGCACGGCTGTTGAACTCCAGGCGCAGTACAGTCGACTGACCACCCTGTAGCAAGCCTCGGGGGATGCAATCCCCAGGTACCATGCAATGAGAATACCCTCTCTGGAGTCCTTACAACAATCAGGGGAGTACCCTCGGCATCTCGATCCACCCAG